>CM037780.1:34834556-34884556 GCA_021229015.1 Solen grandis | reverse complement strand
CACTCGCAGGCTGATCTGGTTTTATGCTGTTCGCATAGGTCTTTTCATGGTGTCCTCTATGAGGGTAAGGGTTAAGTAACACAGTATGCATGGTAGTAACATCCTTAAAAGCTTGCATTATGGAACCCGAGGAAGATGAGACATAAATAACGACTGCTTTATGAGTCGACCTACATTTTATGGGATTAATTATTATTGATAGCTCGGGGAGTGCCTGGTGGAAGACAGGAAGGTGTTGACCTTCACCTTACTTCATGCATGATTGGATAGTGCCATTGATTGAATGAGATCAATTATAGGTTATTTCTTAACCAAATATTAGATTTGCGGAGAATGGATTCCCGGAGAAATTCATATATGTTTTATTTATGGTCAGTTACAGGTATTGAAATGTAATACATGTTCCACATGCTTATGTTTTACAGCTGTGTCAGAATAAAAGATAATACCCACAGTGCAACTCTGTTTTAACGCTATTTAGTGTCCAAGTCTAGAATCTGCATTATACTGGACTGATGTTTGATAATTCTGCAGAATGATTTTTAGCTCGACTATTCGAAGAATATGAGAGCTGTTGTAGTCACCCTGGCGTCGGCGTTGGCGTTGCAGCTTTTGGTTAACCCTTTCCCTCATATAGACTCATTTTGACACACTCAATAGGTATCACATAAAGCCTGATCTGCATAAAACCACATTTAAACCTTACCAAATTTAATTACAAAATCCTCATTTCCAGACCACTGAGGAGCAGCGAACAACATAAAACCTGATCAGCCTGCGAGTTACTCGCAGGCTGATCTGGTTTTATGTTGTTTGCATAGGTCTTTTCATGGTGTCCTCTATGAGGGAAAGGGTATAAGTTTTGCGTGCAAGTTACTATCAACCTTATATCTCAATAACCTTTTATGGTATTGACTTGAAAGTTTATAAATATGTTCAGGGGCATCAGACAACCAAGGTAGATAACTCTTGACTGAATTTAATATGAATTATGGTCCCTTTTTAACTTAAAAATTTTGGTTTAAGTTTTGCATGCAAGGTACTTTCATGCTAATATCTTTAATATGTTTAGGGGTATCATACTTTAAAGGAAGATAACACTTGATGGAATATGTTAAACATTATGACCTCCTCTTAACTTTAGAATTTTGGTTAAATTTTTGCATTCAAACTACTATCCAGCTTATATCTCAGAAATTGCTTGTGGAATTGACTAGAAAGTTAAGGAGTGTCTTCAGTGGCGTCAGAAAACTAAGGAATTTTATACAAATTATGGCCCATTTCTAACTTGGGTTTTTGGTTAAAGTTTTGCATGCAGTGTTATTGTGCTTATGTCTCAGTAACTAGGCATGGGATTGATTTTAGACATCGTAAAAATATTAAGGGGTATCAGACTATCAAGGTATATCATTTTTGACTTTTATTATGTACAGGGTATGTGAAGGGCAAGAATTGAATTAGATTTCATTAGATTTACCAACAAGCATTTTGAATAGTCGAGCATGCTGTCCTCTGACAGCTCTTGTTTTTTAGCTCACCTGAGCACAACTTGCTCAAGGGTGAGCTTTTGTGATGGCCCGGTGTCCGTCGTCCGTCGTGCGTCATCAACAATTTGGCTTGTTAAAACTCTAGAGGCCACATTTTTAGCCCAATCCTCATGAAACTTGGTCAGAATGTTTCTCTCCATAAAATCTTAGACAAGTTCAAAATTGGGTCATGTGGGGTCAAAAAGTAGGTCACGAGGTCAAGTCTTATAAAAACTTTGTTAACACTCTAGATGCCACATTGTTGGCCAAATCTTCATGAAACTTAGTCAGAATGTTTCTCTCCATTAAATATTGGACAAGTTTGAAATTGGGTCATGTGGGGTCAAAAAGTAGGTCATGAGGTCAAATCTTAGAAAAACCTTGTTTACACTCTAGAGGCCACATTTTTGGCCCAATCTTTATGAAACTTGGTCAGAATGTTTGTTTCCATAAAATCTTGGACAAGTTCAAAATTGGGTCATGTGGGGTCAAAAAGTAGTTCATGAGGTCAAATCTTAGAAAAACCTTGTTAACACTCTAGAGGCCACATTTTTGACCCAATCTTTATGAAACTTGGTCAGAATGTTTGTTTCCATAAAATCTTGGACAAGTTCGAATTTGGGCCATGTGGGGTCAAAAAGTAGGTCATGAGGTCAAATCTTAGAAAAACATTGTTTACACTCCATAGGCCACATTTTTGGCCATATCTTCATGAAACTTGGTCAGAATGTCTGTTTCCATAAAATCTTGGACAAGTTCAAAAGTGGGTCATGTGGGGTCAAAAAGTAGGTCAATATGAAAAATCCAACATATGTTGCTCATTTATAATCAGGTGAGCGATTCAGGGCCATCATGGCCCTCTTGTTTTAAGATAAGATAGTCATGTTGTTTGGGTAGTAAGTATCAGATACGAAATGTTGCCCGCATACCCTTATGAATATTCATGTACAATTATATGAGTTAATGAATATCAATTTTACTGAACTTTAAAATTGTATGTGGAACAATGGATGTTTGTTTGCTGTCTGAAAATCTGAGCTACAACATTGTATGAACAAACAAAGGAGGTCCTGGAAGGAGCAGTCTGATCGAGGTTTGCTCTGTTTGTGTAGGCATCAAAACAGGTCTGCATGAGTTAAAGGGTCACGGGTCAAATTGAAATGCAAGAAAAAAAATTGTGATTTAGTCTAATATTCAAATGGAAATATTTAGTGTTAAACCATTTAAAAGGCACTCCAATATAATGCGGTATCTAGTTCAGGTCCCTTAATATTAATTTGATACAAGGGTTGATCAGTAAATTTGTGGACATCTAATTCCTAATGCATGTTTTACCTTTGGAGTACCAAACTTGTATTAAGTAGATGTGAGTCACTTATTTGTTACATGCTAAAATGTCATCTTTTCAGTTTTTGACAATGTCCACGAATTTATTGATCATCCCTCATACGTTAGTGTAATAATAATGGACCTGTACAGTATATATTTTGGCCTGATGGTACATGGATGTTAAAAATAAGAAATAAGAGATTAACCCTTTTCCTTGGAATGGTTTTTGTATCACCTGCTGTAAGCAGAGGTGACACATAGGGATCACTTTTCAGTCATCTGTCTGTCTGGTACACTCTTTCTGTCATGCTTCAGCAGGTGACACACACATCTGTATTTATTTATTTCAATTTTATTGTTTTTAGGTGGAATTCATGGCATACCTCGACGACGGGAATCCTTTGCCCGAATACACTCAATGACAATAGAAGCTCCAATTACAAAGGTATGCTTCATGTATTGATGGGTAACAGCTTGATTGAATACACCCTGATACACAAAACATGGGCAATATAGGAATCACACAAGTAGTTGCGTCCTGTTGTTGCGTCCCATCTTGTCTTGTATTGCAAACGATTCAATATCTTTTCATATTATTGAGTCATGGCCATGTAGCAGGGGTATTTATCACTTTCAATGATAGTCCCCAGTTGATGTATAATAATGACTTGAATGAGAAGCTGTCAATCTGTCCCAGACTCGTATAGACAAAGATTTTTTAATTCCAATCAACCCCTCACCCCTGTCCCAAACCCCTGGGTGTCGTTTTTATAAACTCAGTCTTTGTAGTGAAAATTCAAGCCCTGCCTTTCCCTTTCATGGCCAGGCTAACTTCTCATAAATAGTATGTATCAGATATAGAAACTGTGTTAAGTTTTGTGTAGACCAGGTCAACCATTGACTACCTGTTATCCCAGTGTAGCTATTGGATAGTCTGTAAGTCAATATAAATATATCTATCGCAAATCTGAAGTAGTAACAGAAAAGAAGTAGCAATGGGTTAAATACAGAGATGTTCCCAACATGTTGATACACCCCCATCTACGAATAGTTATCTGGTTCAAGAATTGCTAAAGTGTTCAAAGAACTTTATCATGCTAAGAAGCTTGATTAAATAATTAAAGTGACTGTTTGATCTCTAATTGCATTCAATCGAGCGTCACTGTAGTGCTGTGATGGGAGTCAGTTTAAGGAACAAGATCTAAATCGGTAACAATCATGACAGATCCCAAACAAAAACAGATAATTGATATAATAATTAATATAAAAATATAAAAAAAAAAATCAGTAAAAAAAGGCTAGGGAAACAAAACAAGAGCATGCGGGTTGTTTTTTTATCTTTAAGAACATCAAAATGTCAAGCAATTCTAGATGATTAATATTTTGCCATAGGCCAGTCTTGTGGATTTTTGAAGAGGAAAATTAGTTCATGTTGTTGTTTTTTTTTAAAGCAAAAATGAAAATTGTAAGACTAATAGAAATTCAAATCCAATTTGAAGCATTTACATGAATGGAAGAATTTGAAGGATTCTGGAAAAAATCAAAGCCCTTACATAAATCAAAGTGTTCTAGGAGAGAGATTCTTCAGAACTAAGAAACTTATATGCAACCTTTAGTTTACACAGAAAATGTACAAGGAAATTCATCCTAAGAAATGATATTATTGTTATTGGTTATAAAAGTAATAACCTAAAGTATGGTGATGTCTATAGCATCTGAGGGGTTGATGGTATTAAAGTCTATATCGAGAGAAGCTGCTTTTATTTTGTGCTATTTGCCGATGTCTAGAGATTTCAAAGTAGAAGAAAACACTATAACGGACATATTTCTCTTTTGTATAGATAGATGGTTTCACAATAACTATATATTATGTTACAGATAGGTATAATGTAATTACAGAAATAAAATCCAATCTAAAATGGATTTTGTCTACTGCCATCTGGGTTTTTTTTTTTTTTTTTTTTTTTTCCCCTGAAAAATATTTATTCAGTGGATGAATATTTATTGGTATTTTTGTCTCCATATCCTGAAAGACATTTCTTCTCTTTTATTTTTTTCATATATTTTTTATTTTGAAGATAGATCAATATATATATATATTATTTTAGAAATAATTTGAAAATCAAATTGATACAATAAATTTGAAATGAAATTTAACAGAATTGTTCTGTGAGATAGGCTGTTTTATTACCCCTGAGAAATTTTATCTGTCAAATTAAGATTGAGATAGATTTCCACACAATTTGATTCCGAGTCCGATAAACGATAAGTTGAAAAGTATAAGGGAAGTTGATTGAGGAAACATCTCCCACTATCTCTCACCTTTTATCCGGAGATAGAATGGTGTTCCCTATCATTTAAATCTCTTCTGAGCTTTTGAGCAAATTATAAGCTCAGTTGCCTTTTGTGTGATTGAAAATGAAAGGCTGTCCAGCATCTTTAGTGTAGATGAACATTCAGTGAAACATAAGCTCATCTGATCTTTTTTCACTTGATAGAATGTTAGAGTTTATTGATTTTTGGAGTGAATGATTGACTCAGTAGAGTACATGATAGAATGTTAAGCTCACCTGAGCTTTTTTGTAAAAAGAAAATCAGCCAACCAAACACTTGAAAGAAACTTTCTGTAAATTATGATTTCAATCTCAGCTTTTTCTGAGAATGATAAAACTCAACCTAGCACCTGATAAAATAATTTTTTAAATTATTAAACTTTAGTATTATGCTACTCTTTCCCTACAAAGTTAACATTATGAAAAGCTGCCAATGCAATTGAAAGTCTTTCAAAAAAACACTTTCTAAGAATTCCTCTCTGGTTTCTAAATAGATTATTCTTTTCCCCGCTGTAGTCAACTTTTAGTCAAGACTGGAGAACAATCTATCCTCTTCAACCAATGTACCTCTTAAACTATTTCTTTGTTAGTTACCTTTATATCTATAAGTAAAACAGTTATTGATTTTTCATATAATCTGAGATTTTATTAAAGGAATCTGCTAGCTATTTAATCATCATATGTTATCTTGTTATTCAATGTGACTTACATACGCAATTCTGTATAGTATTGTAAGGTAATCTATCCATCATTGAATTATAATCTTGGTCCTTCAGATGCTTTAAAAGACTTCAGCGCAGATGCAAGCATCCATTGACTTGAAGCTATAGGTTCTTTTGCTCTAAGTCAATAAAGGCTTACATTTTTCTATAAATTCCAGTGATCATTTGATGGACCATGATCACAATTTAATGATGGATTGATTACCTTAAAATGTTCATGTAATTTTATTATTAATAAAATTAAAACCAAATGTGAGTGTGAACAAAATTAATTTTTATAAAATAAAAGAAGATGGAAAAGTTTTGGGGTCAGGGGTCATTTACATTGTAATGGAGAATGTAGTAATGGATCTACACTGTATAGCATTAAAATGGAGCCACAGTAGGGGGTCTAAACTATATAGTTTATATACTGATGTTTTATGTTTCATGTGAAATTTTAGACCAACTACTAAACTTGATCCATCATAGCATTAAGGTGCCTATTAAAATCATCTTTTCTATCAAGGAAAGGGTAACAAATGCTCAAAATAAGATTTTTTTCTTTGGATATATGCACAAAGTGCTCAGGTGAGGTATTGTGATCAGTCTTTGTCCAGCGTCCGGCGTGCGTCGTCAACTTTTGCTCTAAATGACATCTACTCTTAAACCGCTCAGCATATGTTGATGAAATTTTTACAGGAATGATCATGGCCCTCCTGTTTCATTAATTTCTTTCATACATTTGATAATATTATGCTATAGTTTGGTGTTCCTTCCACAAACCTCAGTTGGGTTAAAAAAAAAATCTAGATCTACCCAGGCACAAAGTACTGATCTAATATAAGAACTATTGACAGGAACTACAGAAAAATCTCTCATCAAGCCTACCCCAGATTGGAGATAAGAATTATCTGTTAGGAATTACATAATATTCTGTTGGGAATTTCTATTCATTCTGCTGGGATTTACAGCATTAACTGTTTATTATCAAATGCTCCATGCTGTTACTTACAAGCATGTAAAAAAAAACGGCCTGAGTTTATTTGAAGAACATTATAAACAATGGTATTTAGAATTACATTAAGCAGTTTTGCAGTATTGCATCTGCATATTCTGTAGACCAAATCCCATTACAACTGGACATGTCATAATCTGTTGGGCTTCATACAACATGGGGTCATGATGGTCCAGCAGCTGACAACGCCTGTGTGCAGTCTATAATTATACTGACGGTAGGCAATCCTGCACACTGTACCACTGTCTCAATGAATCTATCTGTGTTTTGCCTTGGGGACTTAATCTTGATTCTCAGTAAGCCTGATTTTGACAAGATGTCTTGCAGTACAGAAACAGACAATGTCACTTTTTTATCCTCCATCTATTGAAAAAAGTGGGGGAGGAGAGGGGATATAGATGTCCCTTTTGTTCACCTGGGATTTTGTTTTGAAAATCATAAAGGCATGATAGAGTTAGGGCCCTGATGTAGTAAAAATGGGACAAATTGTCGGTAAATGTGTTTGCATTCAGTGGACAGAGTTTTAGTTTGGATATTTGAATTTTAGATTTGAATTTTATCTCTCTACAGCTTGACTACTGATACAGAAGATTTTAGTTTCCGTTTAATTCAAATCTAACCTAAGGGAATTTGGCAGCCGGAGGCGGGATATAGACATGCTTGCAAATTTGGTGTTAGACCGTCCCACTGTTCCATTGTGCTGCAAAACACTACTGCTAGGTGCATAATATGTAGTTAAAATGAAGACAGTGCTTGCTGCTTTTTATTACATAGAGGATAATTGTTAGTTTTCGTATGAGATCGATAATTATACTGAGTGACCCTAAAAAGTAATAGTTTCATGAGTTGGGAAGCCACGAGTAGAAATGCTTCTTGTTATGTTCACGAATGAAATTATACATCAATCTTTCACCAAAACAAAGAATTTTTCTTTTTATTTAATACTTAATATATAAGGCCAGAAGTTAGCTGTGTTATTCACAAAAGACGTCAAAATTGGCAGGATTAACTCATGTGTGTGCTGTTATTTATGACGTCATTTCCTGGTAATACCCAGCACAATGGACGCTCCAATCAGTTTATAACGTAGGGTTGGGTTCAAGTTCCTGGCAAAACAGTGAAATCAGCAGGATATAATCCAGTGTTATTTCTACGTAATTCAACAAAAAGCATTAAATAAAATGCATTCTGTCATCAACCCATTGCTTGAGATTGTTAGTCCCCTACCGGTGTTCACACCGGAGGGGACTATAGGTTTGCCCTCCGTCTGTCCGTCCGTGCGTCCGTCCATCTGTTCGCTCAAATCTGGATCCCGCGATAACTTAATAACTAAGCAAGCTAACTTGATGAAACTTGGTTAATGACTAGATGCCAATGTGTAGATTATGCACGTCATTAATCCCCCGCCGCGAAGCGGGAGGGGGGTTATAGGAATGCCCTTCGTCCGTCCGTCCGTCCGTCAGTCCGTCCGTCAGTCCGTCAGTGTGTCCGAAACATTTTCGTGTCCGCTCCATATCTCATGAACGCTTGGACACATTTTCTTCAAACTCAGCTAAAGTGTTAACCTCATTGAGCTGATGTGCAGAAGGCATGAGGCGGTCACGCTGGCTCAAGGTCAAGGTCATACTTGAAGGTCAAATGTTATTTTCGTGTCCGCTCCATATCTCATGAACGCTTGGACACATTTTCTTCAAACTCGGCTAAAGTGTTAACCTCATTGAGCTGATGTGCAGAAGGCATGAGGCGGTCACGCTGGCTCAAGGTCAAGGTCATACTTGAAGGTCAAATGTTATTTTCGTGTCCGCTCCATATCTCATGAACGCTTGGACACATTTTCTTCAAACTCAGCTAAAATGTTAACATCATTGAGCTGATGTGCAGAAGGCATGAGGCGACGCGCTGGCTCAAGGTCAAGGTCATCCTTGAAGGTCAAATGTTATTTTCATGCACGCTCCATATCTCATGAACGCTTGGATACAGTTTCTTCAAACTCGGCTAAAATGTTAACCTCATTGAGCTGATGTGCAGGAGGCATGAGGCGGTCACGCTGGCTTAAGGTCAAGGTCATCCTTGAAGGTCAAATGTTTAAGCCTCCACTTTTTCATGTCATCTCGATATCTCGTGATTTATTGTATTCGGTAAATAATAGTATGTCATGTTCACAATCATACAAATTATGTCATGATATATAAAGTTTTTAATTGAGTTACACATGTATTTTGTGGTTACCTAACACATCCTATACTTCATTGATGTTCACTTTTTGTACTGTTTCCCATGTAAAACTTGTCAGTAAACTTTTAATATATGTGCCTCCGAATTCTGAGATTCATACATAACTCCAGAAAGTTAAATTGTCTTAAACTGATCTTCTATGTCTGCTACAACCATGCCAGGTTACGGTGAACATAATCCTATGACCAAACAAATTCTAATATTTGGCCAGCGGCGGGGGATATAGCTGTCCTTTGGACTGCCTTGTTTTATTTTTGTTCTTCGACTAAAATTGTGGTTTCTAAAGTAACGGAAATAGTGAAAATATTGCAAAAAATGGGATCCCGCGATAACTAAGCAAGCTAACTTGATGAAACTTGGTATATGACTAGATGGCACTGTGTAGATTATGCACGTCATTTTATTTTTGTTCTTCGACTAAAATTGTGGTTGCTATGGTAACGGAAATAGTGAAAATATGGCAAAAAATGGGATCCCGCGATAACTAAGCAAGCTAACTTGATGAAACTTGGTATATGACTAGATGGCACTGTGTAGATTATGCACGTCATTTTATTTTTGTTCTTCGACTAAAATTGTGGTTGCTAGGTAACGGAAATAGTGAAAATATGGCAAAAAATGGGATTGATTACCATATTGAGTCAAGGTGGAGCCGGTAGGGGACTTTATGTGTTGCATACAACACCAGTTACTTGTTATATCTATACCTACCTCTTTTCATACTATATTTATTATGATGAGAGAAAATAATTTCATATTATCAGAAGTCTTAAAGTCATGAAAATAATCTTTCATTGTAAGAGTTCTGAATAGTACAGTACATAATTGTTTTCATATTTGTGCATTTTGAATAATAATTGTTAAGGCAGCAATTCAGACCTTAAAATATTTATTTAAATATGATATCCCTTTGCAAATTATTTAGAATGAATACGGTATTTCCGCAAGAAATTTGTTCATGGTTTCCTTGCCTTGCATCTTAGTGTTTATATTGTAACTACTTCCATTATTTTACTCCCGACAATAAAATGGAAGCAGTGTCTGTATGTTGAAGGCAAGGTATTATGGGTAATTATGATTTTAATTAGTGAACTTGTCTATTTCTAGAGGCAAAACTAGGCTGATGATCAGCTGGAGATGTGTTCACGCACACCCCATGATTTATTTATTCACTTACTCTGGAAACACTCCTAGGACGTCATGCACGTTCTCAAGTGGATGAAAATTTATTTACTTTTAATATTTATGCGGCAATATCTAAACTAATAACATCTTGGTTACTTAGTTATACGATATAAACTGGAATATGTGATTAAGTTCATATTGTTCAAACATGATGTTAAGCTCTTAACTGATGCAATTATAACATTTATGACTTAATGCTATATAAATACCTCTATAAATCACCTGCCTTTGTTGTTTATATATTTATATCTTACTATAAATGTCTTTCACTGTTTAATGCCATGAGTATTGCTCATTTAAAGGTGTATGAGCAAATCTACTTCTGATTGAATAGAATTTTCTCAAAGGGAAGTTTTTCTACTTCAGTTAAGTAGAATGATAAATTGGAATTAAATGCAAAAACATTTTGTGAAAACCCACCTTCAGTATCAGAAATATAACATGGTGTAATTAATATTTGTCTTCAACCTAAAACGGATGTCTAATGAAATCTAGTGTTTAGATATAGAATAACAGCTCAGATTGAATATTAGATGTCAAAATGATTTTATAATCAATTTTAGTTTGTAAGTATCGAAGCCGAATCTTCAAAGATGATTACTTCAAGTTAAATTTTTTTTGTCAGATTTGCTTACACTCCTTTAAAACAAGAAAAGGCTAGAAGTTCAATAAATACAGTATGGTTTTACAATTCTCACTAATGTTGTGTTTATAGCCAGACATGTTGCCAGGAAATTAGGCAGCCATCCTTTAGGACTGAAAATAATTTATTGCCCCCATTTTTTCTAACGTTTCCATGGTAATAGGTAAAAAAAGGTTCACTAAAAGTCTTGGCATATTAAGATTTTTGTTGATAGAAGTTTTCTCTTCTTTCAACAGTTCTCTTTCCATTGTTTTAAAAATAAAGGTTTTATATTTAAAAACAAACCTACATGAGAAATCCTTGACATTTATATTAAATGCACTCCTTAAAGATTTGAAGAGATAATTGTAATTGATGTGCAGGATGGCGTGCATGCATACTTGTATTTGTTTGTTGGGGTATTCTGGAATCAGCCTGTCGGTTGGATTGCCTGAACATTTGTGGCACAAACTTAGCCTTTAGCTCTTAAGTTTTAGTGAAAATTCAATGTAACTTGGCATGAGCAATCTCCTTGATAGGTTACAAAGTTGTAAATGAGGTACTTTGGAGTGTGCATATTAATGCATTTTTTGCCCCTAGAAATTTCTATATATTTATGACATACAGAGAAAGTTTGAGTTACAATTTTTTTCTTCAGTTTTGAGATATTTCATAGCAATTTCTTTAGATTTTTAAATGAATTTTTCTGTGTTAAAGCAATGTGCAGGGATATTATTCACTTCCAATGATAGTTCAAGTGTTTTGGGTGTTTTTTTTGTGTGTTTTTTTTGTGCTGAACCCCTGGAGTGGTGTTGTGGTAGAGTAACATATTTGCTTAGTGATGGTCCTGAGTTCAAATCCTCTTTAGGACAGTAATCTTGATTATTGAAAGAATGGGTATAATAATTTATGATTGAAATGACAGAAGGTGTCATGTATGTTGATTTTGAAGAAAATGTCTTAATCTTTGAAATAGATGTATACAGTATCGGTCCATTATAGCGCATTCCATTATAATCCCATTACAACATGGATCCAAACTGGTCAACAAATTAACCCCAAATCTTGATTAAGTGACTTGTTTGTAAGACTTGGGTGTATTTACTCAAAGTTATGTGGTCAAGTATAATGCAATATCTAGACCTACCCAAATATAGTTTTATAATGGAGCTGTACTTTATAATGCAGTCCAGTTTAATGCAGAATCTAGACTTGTGTTATAATGGAGTTGCATTGTGAAATACAGTCCAATATAATGCAGTAAGTAGACATGAACCCCCAAAACTGCATTAAAATGGAGCCTTACTTTTAAATGCAGTGCAATAAAATGCGGTATCTAGATTTTGAACCTAGATATAGTGCTATAATGAAATTGCACTGTACTTTACATATTTTTATTTTTGATGGGTTTTTTTTTGTTTTTTTTATAGAACATGTATATCTGTCTAACACATGTATGTAGACATTTTTTTCTTTCTTTCCTTGTAGGTTATAAATATTATTAACACAGCCCAGGAAAATAGCCCTATAACAGTAGTACAGGCGTTAGATAAAGTATTAGAGATTTTACGCACTAGTGAGCTATACTCGCCCTATTTTGCACAAGAAATGAAAAATGACGACCCAATGACGAGTGACTATCTTGGAGGACTCGTGTCAGTAAGCATCCTGTGTTGTTCTTTGTTTAATATTTGAACATGTACAGTCGTAACTAAGTATGAATTGCTTTTCAGTCATTTCTGAATATTTATACAATTTGTAAGTAAATGAGCACACTATTTAAGTCATAATGTTTTGCTTATGAGCTTAGAGCTTTGTAAGTTATCAAATATCAAAAGTGATATATTTTTCATATTCATCACAAAAATACAATACATATCATTTATTTGTAATTCATAAATATATATCAAAAGAATTTCTTTCATTTTAAAATCATATATTGAATAACCTCCCTTTTCTATCTTGTATTGATATTGCATTACTTCCCTTTCTTATCTTGTATAGATCTTGCTGTGTATAAATGTAATTCAGAGTGTATTTTCCCAATAGGTATTTAAAGCCCATTTTGTATCAATTGCTTATTTATAGTTGAATTGACAGTGTGTAGAACCTAATATGTGATAAGCTTATCTTCTCCTTCCTTAAGATATTCTTATCGTCAATATAATGAAGTCTCTCTAGTTGGGGCTAAGGATCAACCATTTGCCATACTGTAGTGTTGTGACCCCTGTCTGTACTACATCTTGACCCCATATTCTCAAATATTAGCTATAATATTCATACCCCTTGAACACAACATGCATTTCTAACCTTATAACTTTGATTTCCAAACGTACACATTTATGCCTTTTTTTCTTCCAACAATATATCTTGGCTTTAGCTTGTAGTCATTTTGATAAACAACGGATTTCTGTGTAAGAAAATCAGGAAGGTGGGATATTAATATTTATTATTCACTGCCATTGTAGCAAGATGTAAAGCGCCACCTGCAGGAAATGGGAGAACATGCCACGTCTTCATCACAAAAGTCTAGCACAGGTTAGTGGACAAAAAAAAGAACAAAAAATGCTTGGCCTACAAATGTACCACAAGGGCCTAAATCAGGCTTAGTATAATGATTAGTACCACAAGGGCCTAAATGATTGTTTTTTCACTACTTTTCATCCACTTGTAAAACCAAAATGACATATCATGAGTGGAAATATCATTTTTTACCACATTAATATACCTATGAATGTTTGTTTTTTTCCCATCAGGGAGGAGGTGGGCACACATAGGAGCACCTGTCCCAGTAGCTAAATGGTTAGAGCATCCACTCTGAAATCTGAAGGTCGTATGTTCGATCCCCAGCCATGACATACCAAAGTCTGGTATAGCTCCCTTGCTTGGCCCTCAGCATATAAGGGTAGTTCCAGGACTGGTCGGCCTAGTGTCAGGATAATGTGACTGTGTGTGGTAGCATGCCAAATGTCTATGGCAAGATTTTTATTATAAAATGACAAAAAAATAAGATGGGTGCCTGCACTGGCACGGTGGTGCTCTTGTTTTATTGTTTGTCCTCATTCATATTCTCTTGTCATTGTTAATGCCTGAATGGAGTTTAACAATAAAACTCCATTATTGTTATCTTTGACTTTTTAGGGGCAGAATTTAAGCAATATTTGACCCCAGACTTTGGTGGTACAAACATGATTCTAGTGGGTGTATGTGTGGTATTACAGGTCACCAGATTCACTCCAACTTGACCACATCGACGTCCAGTCTGCTGACCAGTATCCCGGAGAACATCAACAATATGCTGGTAAAGGAGACAGATTGGGACTTTGATATCATCGGCCTTGAGAGGGTCACAGCCAAGAGGTAATGCTGGCTGGTGTTTTTATTAGTCCCCTTCTGGTGTTTATAGGTTTGCCCACCATCTGTCCCTCTATCTGTCTGGATGTCCGGAAATCTGGATCTTGCAGAATTTAAAAACCGTTAAAGATAATATTATGGTTTATGAATAGATGGCAGTGGAGATTATGCACATCACTGTGTTATATATCTCGGACAAAAATTCTGGTTGCTATGGTAACATAAAAATTATGCACCTCAGGGGACTCATATGTTGCGTGCAACACCAGTTACTTGTTTTTAGCTCGACTATTTGAAGAATATGAGAGCTATTGTAGTCGCCCTTGTGTCGGTGTTGGCGTTGCAGCTTTTGGTTAAAGTTTTGCATGCAAGTTACTATCAACCTTATATCTCAATAACCATTTATGGTAACGACTTGAAAGTCCATAAATATGTTCAGGGGCATCAGACAGCCAAGGTAGATAACTCTTGACTGAATACAATATAAATTATGGCCCCTTTTTAACTTAGAAATTTTGGTTAAAGTTTTGCATGCAATAGAAAATTTGGTTAAAGTTTTGCATGTAAGCTACTATCCAGCTTGTATCTAAATAACCATTTTAATTTAGAAACTTTGGTTAAAGTTTTGCATGTAAGATACTCTTATGCTTATATCTCAGTATCCAGGCATGCGATTGATTTAAAACATCTTTAATACATTTAGGGGTATCATGATTTCAAGGCAGATAACTCTTGATGGAATATATTACAAATTTTGGCCCCTCTTTAACTTAGAAATTTTTGTTTAAGTTTTGCATGCAAGGTACTTCCATGCTTATATCTCAGTATCCAGGCATGTGATTGATTTGAAACATCTTTAATACGTTTAGGGGTATCATACTATCAAGATAGATAACTTTTGATGGAATATATTGGCAGTTATGGCCCCTTTTTTAACTTAGAAATTTTGGTTAAAGTTTTGCATTCAAGCTACTATGCAGCTTATATTTCAGAAATTGTTTATGGTATTGAGTAGAAAGAGAAGGAGTTTATTAAGGGGCATCAGAAAACCAAGGAGGATAACTTTTGGACTGAATTTTATACAAATTATGGCCCTTTTCTAACTTGGATACTTGGTTAAACTTTTGCATGCACCGTGTTATTATGCTTATGTCTCAGTAACTAGGCATGGGATTGATTTAAGACTTCATAAAAATATTAAGGTGTATCAGACTATCAAGGTATATCATTTTTGACTATTATTATGTACAGGGTATGTGAAGGGCAAGAATTGAAATAGATTTCATTTGATTTACCAACAAGCATTTTGAATAGTAGAGCGTGCTGTTCTCTGACAGCTCTTGTTATTCTGTTTGGATGCTTCATCTCAAAATTAATACAGTATAACCCTTTACCTCATGAATATTTATATGTACCAGTTTATGACTTGATGAATATTCATTTACTGAACTTAAGATGGTATATGAAATCATGAATTTTTCTTTGCCACATGGACTGTGTAGAAACAGAGCCACAATATTGTATGAGCAGAGGAGACACTGATCTGACAGATCCTATAGGAACTATCTGATCTGGGTCTGCTCTGTTTGCCAATGCGTCAAAATGAGTCTGTATGAAGTAAAGGGGTCTTTCTGGTTCTTAAATTTTTTTGAAGGAATGTGACTTTATGTAGATTTTCCCTTGTCTGTCACGCAGATCTCCAATAATTATATGAGCCTGACAAGTAAATGTTGACCTGCATGAAAGTTGTGCATCGGGGGTTTTGTTTCGAAATTCATTGAGTCTGTCTTGGTAAAGATGCCACAAAGTGGACACATTTCTAGTAGACAGCTTTGTCTCGTATAAAGTTCTGGCCTATGATTCATGTAGCATCTCAAACTGAGTTTATTATCAAGTCTTATTCTAAATTCTGAATTACCACTTTATAAAGCAGCTCTTCCAAATATGATTGGTAGAAATTAAAAAAAATAATATTCTACTCTCCCATGTTAATGTTGGTGAAGTCTTTGTTTCCTGACAAATAAATTCACCAAGTCTCATTACACAGGAAAATGTTATTTTTGTAAACACAACTTAAGTGAAAGCAGATTCCTATTGACATGTTCTGCAACATGGTGTCTTCACAAGTTTAAGGTAGCTATTTATAAATTCATTCAATGAAATTAACACATGCGTGAAGAGTGAATGTGATCAGCCAAAAGACGGTAAATGAAAATCGTCATTCTAAATATAGGTTTTTGTAATTCTAAATATAGTTTAATACCATCGGTGACGGTATTGCCTGTGATGGGGATACCACCCAATTTTTTACGATCACAGATGGCTGCAATTAGTGACCATGCTTATATCGATGGTTATTAGAAGAGGTTATAAACACATATTGTCAAATTCTTAGTCATTGACCATCTGTGAACAAGCTGCTTTAAGTTTTGAGGAAATTTAACCCTTTCCCTCATACAGACTCATTTTGAGGCACTCAATAGGTATCACATAAAGCCTGATCTGCAGAAAGCCAAACTCAAACCTTACCAAATTTAATTATAAAATCATCATTTCCAGACCACTGAGGAGCAGCGAACAGCATAAAACCTGATTAGCCTGCGAGTTACACGCAGGCTGATCTGGTTTTATGCTGTCGCATAGGTTTTTTCATGGTTTCCTCTATGAGGGAAAGGGTTAAGACCATTAATTTTACTGTATGAACATATATAACATGCATCAGGTGAGTAGCTGGACAGTTCTAAATGTTATGCAAAATAAAAGAAGTGATTCTCCTTACAGGTTAAGTGGGGGGAGGGGGGTACATCTCAAAGGAATGTTGAACAATTTCTGTTCTCGATGTCAGTAAAAATAGTTATTATTCTTTTTGAGAAATTTAGTGAAATTCTGAACCCTCTTTATTGGCATTTATTTTTTCAATCCTGGATAAAATTGTATAAATTCATAAAAAGTTTAGTTCCCATCGGCATTTGGCAATACAATATGTGATAAATTGTATTATAGTTCCCATTAGGTAACTAATTCTAGCATGAAGTATGTGTTCCCTTTGGCATCTGTTGACATTATAGTCTAATCAGCATTAATGGTTGGAAAGTCCCCTATATAATTTTTGTCTCTTTGGCACTTTGCAACACAGTCTAGCCTAGATATTTGTTATCTTGGGAGTTCTTTAGCATTTTGGGACACAGTCTAGCATATATATTTGGTATTTTGGGAATTTTTTGGCACTAGCATAGATATTTGATATCTTTTGATTTCTTTGGCATTTTGGGACACATTCTAGCATATATATTTGGTAGCTTGGGAATTCTTTGGCATTTTGGAACCAAGCTAAGCATAGATATTTGATCTTTTGGTGATTTCTTTTTCATTTTGTGACAGAGTCTAGCATAGAAGTTTGGTTTCGTTTTTTGTCACAGTCTAACAAGTAGCAAATTCATGAAAATATATTTGGGTACTCTTTTTGAGAGATCCCAAACTATTGAAAGTTAGTTGGATGGTAAATCAGAACAAACAAAAATTGAAAACAAAAGAAACATGTGTAACACAAAAATACAAACAAAAAGGTCACTGTGGTAAATAAAACGGTTGCTGTTGTGTTTCAGACCACTAGTCTACCTGGGACTGAGGACTATGATGAGATTCGATGTGTGCGGGTTCCTGAACATCCCGGAAACCTGCCTCTGTAACTGGCTGCAGCTCATCGAGGCCAACTACCATGCCGGCAACACCTACCATAACTCCACCCACGCAGCAGACGTCCTTCATAGCACCGCCTACTTCCTGCAACGAGACAAAGTCAAGGTCAGCATCTCTAAATGAATGGCTGGATTTATATAGTAATCTTTTTTTTTTTTTCACATGGACAGAGACAAAGATTTGATTATCTTAAAATGAGCTTCCTTTTACAATGATATACTGGTTTTACCACACAAAAAACAATTAAAATAATTTCATTTTTTTTAGTCTAGCCATTGTATCAAGGTTATTAACCCCAGTTTTTGATAACTCAGTTTTATATAGATGGAACACTTAGTAAAATTCCCTTTTATACTTGATGTGTTATAAGAAAAAAAAAAATCTGTGGGGGATGCTTGGAATGAAGTATTGCCTGGACACTTAAACTGAAGTCTGCAATTTCTTTTTCATCACTTTTTTAAGCTTGTCTGGGAATAAAAACAACACCTTGTTATTTTTTGGTGTTTTTATGTCTGACTTTGTGCAAAAACTTAAATATTTTCCTCATCTTAAACATTTGATGGATATCTTTTTCATTTTTGCAGACGTTTTTCTTAGATATAGGTTCTTCATATTAAATTTTAAAAAATGATGGCGACCGGTGGCCTTCTGTGACACTGATGCTGACTCAATATTTCTTAGCACCTCACAGCTTTGGGTTTAAAGCCCAGCATGGTAACACAAATGAGGAGGTCTTCAAGGTAGCTTACAGTGGGTTATACCGCCATATATTATGGGTCCTCTTCCACTTGTGATTACAAGAATATTGCTATATGACTAACAACAACTTCATTAATTTGATGGATATCTCTATTACAATTTATCAGCTCCTCGAATATCGAATTCATTTTAAAAGAGTTACCTTGACCCCTTCATGTGACCTTTTACTAATGTGGAAAATTTGTAAATTTACTAAAAGTCAAGCATGTAGCCAAAGCATTTGTTTCAATTGGAGACAACTACAGAGCTCCATTTTAACGCTATACAGTCCAACCTCGCTATTCCGAAGTCATTGGGACCGAGCTGAAAACTTCGATATAGCGATAATTCGGATTAAAAATCGATGCTTTTATGGTGACATACATGTATCGGTGTTTATTATTTTACCGGTGAGTGTCATGAAAACAACTACGCCGTAAGATTATCAAAATACAAGACACACAAATAAGAACAGATGTTTATTTTGCAGAGGCAATCAGGCAATGATTGACGATTAAGGCAAACACCGATTATTTAAATGCATAATTTAACAATTACTCAAACCTACATTCTCAGGTACTTTCTGCTGACGCGTGATATTTACTCTAACAGTCATACAGTACATTAGCAATAAGCAATAATATCCGGTTGGGCCCGCGACAGCCTACCCCCACACCTCCCCAGTGTCAGAGCCTGTTAAAACCCCGGCATCAATTAAAACCCCGGGATGACCCCCTATAATGTGAAACCCGACTCTAAACGATGCCGCAAAATAAGCGTGTCTGTTTTTCATCCGGGTAAGTACGAAAAGTGACTGAAAATTTGACTTCGATTTAACAATTGAAAAATGTGCATAAATTGCGATTTCGGGACCGAAAAAATACTTCGAAATAGGATTTTTTTCGAAATAGCGAAAATCGGATTAAACATTTTATTTTAGTTGAATTTTATAGGAGAAAAATCGGGATCGAAATAGAGAGGATTTCGATTCAACGGTTATCGGAATAGCGAGGTTGGACTGTATTTGGGGTCAGGTCTATAATGTGGCAGCTAGCTCCATTATAACACTATATTTGGGGTCAGGTCTATAATGTGGCAGCTAGCTCCATTATAACACTATATTTGGGATTGAGTCCAGGTACTGTGCTATATTGGTCCTCATTTTAACAGTATGAATATCAATCCTGGCCTACTGAACTAATCACAGACTAGACTGGAGGTCTAATACAGGATAGTGTGATATTGGACTTCGTGCTGTAAAGGTGCACATTGTAATAGATTAACATCATATTTATAGATGGTGCATTAGTTTAGGGGAATAACATTGTACAGTATTAGAAAAACGTGCCTTAAGGACAGTCTATGTGATTATTTCTTAAACCAATTGTGGAGAAAAAATTTCCTCCATTAGGTTCCCAGTTTTCCTTGAGCATTTTATTGGCGTATTCAGTTGGGTACTTATTGTTTCTTCCATGAGATTCAGTTAAATTAAGAAACTGTTGTATTAGTGTATCTGGTTACGAACCCATATTACAGTATTACAAAGGACAAGGCCTCTGTCTCAAAAATAGTCTCCTCTTGAGATCTTCCTCTCCTCAAAATATTGAAGATCTGTAACTCTGTATTTTTTTTATTTTTTTTATTTTTTTATTTTTTTTATTTTGAACTTATGTTACAATTGGACAGGAAGTGATATCACTTATGAAAATTGTCCTGTTGGCATTGATGCTTGTGTTCTTATGTTACTTGATGTGGGAGAAAACCAGAGTGCCAATCTAAGAAAAACATGTGTCCAGATGGGAGACTAAAAAACCCTGTACATACAAAGTGTTACACATACATATTGATCGTATACCCATGTTGCTGTGTAGAACAGCCAGTATGTTAACCCTTTCCCTCATAGAGGACACCATGAAAAGACCTATGCGAACAGCATAAAACCAGATCAGCCTGCGAGTAACTCGCAGGCTGATCAGGTTTTATGCTGTTCGCTGCTCCTCAGTGGTCTGGAAATGAGAACTTTATAATTAAATTTGGTAAGGTTTAACTGGTTTTCTGCAGATCAGGCTTTATGTGGTACCTATTGAGTGCGTCAAAATGAGTCTATATGGAGGAAAGGGTTAATCATTATCTATCAAATGGAGGATAGACAATTTGAAATGCTAGAATTTAATGTAGCTACAGTTTGATTTCAGTCATACAATGACACTCAGGTTAAATTACAGGTGGAGGAATTAAGATACCAGTACACAGGGTCACCCAGGTAGAACCACCAACCTACCACAAACCATTCTATGCTATCTTACATGAACAATCCAAGTGATGCATACAATTCTGTAGATAATATGCTGTTAGCAATTCTTTATCTCTTTGAAAAACTCTGACGTTTGATATAAGGTAGATCTCAAGTTGAGATATTTCATGAAAGGTAGACCAGCAGTGCACTGTAATAAATGTACATCTGAAAGGATGTAGAAATAATTACCAGCCATTCTCTTGCCAAGATATGCTAATTATTAATAAAATATCAGGTTATAATTGGATAGGTCTGTCTGTAAGCCGTAAGCCTGTAAGCTACCCAAATTAGGATCATGATAGATGAGAAATAAGGTATCAATCTTTAGACCGTTTCCTGGTATTTGATGTGGCTGGGATCTTTTAAACATAGGTAATTGGCTTAAATCAGATTTTGGAAGGCAAAGTAGTATTGTGGCTTAAAATTAGGAGTGATACAGAAGTTAACCTAATTAGGGTTTAATTACCAGCCGAGAGAACAAAGGTTTTGAACTTATGAAATCTTAGATTTAAATGGATTATGTTTGTGTGTGAGAAGTTTGGTTTTGATAGTTGGAGGAATGGATAGAGACTTGATTTTATTGTAAATCTCTCAATCTCTACCCTGCTTTCCCTCTTTCTCTCTCCCCCTCCTTCCTTCTCTCTTTCCTTCTTTTTGTCTCTCTCTCTCTCTTCATATATATATATATATATATATCATAATATGCTCTTTTTTTTTAAAGGCTCATTATATTTCATAATGATTCAGTTTTCATGAAAAAGAAAATCTAAAATAAAATAACATTGACATAATGGTAGACTAACACAAATAGTACATCATGTGCAGATATCTTCTATAAAATAACAGTTAAACGCATTGAAAATGTTGATCATATTAAGCAATTTAGTATTTTTGTTTACATTTTGCATTGGCGAGTATTGCCGAAGACGGTCTGTAACAGGAAATAATTTGCATTTGAAAAACCCTCATTGAATCACAATTTGTTTATCTGCTACATCATCATTATTTATGCACTCATGTTTCGTTAATGGAGACAACGGAGGGTCTCTGGAAAATGTCAGAAAATTGACAAGGATATGCAGAATATGCAAATTAGTTATTTTTGTAAACAATTGAATGATCTTAAGTGAAAGATTCCTTCATCAATGAGTTTGTACAGATTGCAGCTCGTAAGAAATTTGTAGCACGCACTTTGCTTTTCTGTCCTAAGGATAATGGGCCTTTAACACACAATGAAATTCATCTTACCCACTCAGTGTATTTAGATTGTTTGACAGGTGGAGAAAGTAATAAAATTTAAAATTTAGATGGTTTTGTACTAAGTACTTAAAGAATGATTTCGGAAAATATTATTGCCAAGGGAAAGTAAAGAAAGCTATACACTATACAGTAAAACCTCGATAATGAGACCACTATTGGGTCCATCTGAAAGTGGTCTTATTATTGAGTTGGTCTCATTATTGAGTTTGGTCTTTTCATAAATATTTCATTTCAATGTTGATCAAATTCAATACTTGTTTTAATTTGATAGATAAAAATAATATCTCTTGAATCAATTTAATGTTTTTAAAAAGTTTTGTTATGAAATATAATTCTGATTATTTTTATAAAACTTTTTTTCACATTTAAAATTAAAATCTATGGTCATATCAAGCCGATTAAAAGTCTACCCATTTTAAATTTCTCTAATCTTCCTATAATTATAAAAGTGATTGCTTATTCAATTATTGTAGTAATAAGCTTTTTTTAATTATCCTGTTGCCTCCGACTTTTCCCCGTGCTGTTTTGATTCAAGACAATTTCTTTTGAATTTAAAGATCTTAAGGTTTGATTTCAGTTTTAAATCAAAGTCTTTGGAAAGAAGTTATGATAGTGATTGACTAATATGACGGGATATCTTATTCTATTTTAGTAAAGTTTTTGTGGGAAGTCTTCATGCCAATCAACGACTGTCAAAACTTTAGTCAATCTTAACGCGTCACGGTGATTGTTACTGCTAATCAGGGGTAGCTCATCTGGACATATAACAAATACTCGTTAGCTTGACAGGAAATACATCCGTAGATCCCAAGATTGCTCTCTGTTACGTAATATTACCCATCTCACCCATTGTTTTCACTCTCCATCAAATCTTATCTACCGTGTTATCAAAACATCCGAATTACGGCACGTGCGACCTTCACCTGTACCGGAAACCAGATGTCGTAAAATGACAACTTGAATCAACTTTTTCACAGGACCATCGTTCGCATTATTGAGGTCAAAAGAAGACTAATTTTACGATTTGGTCCGATTTTAGTGGTCTTTTTACGCAATTTTGAGTTGCCCGCTTTAATGAGGTGAGCGACCATTGAAATATATAGAGAAAAATTCGGGTCCGACAAAATGTGCCCGTAATATTGAGTTGGTCGTGATAATGAGTTGGTCGCAGAGTGAGGTTTTACTGTATTAGTTGACCTTTGAAGTTATTCATTTATCTGCTTCAAAATATGATAAAAAAATGTAGCATAAGTACAATTGGTTGCTATATTTTGAAGTGCATTGTGGAAAAGTTGCTAAGTATTGGTGTTAAATGTTCTTCATGATATTAGTAAAGATAGCCAGGGTTGTGTTATGGTTTTAATGATTTTGAAATATTCTCATTATACCCTTGTAAAAAAACAAAACAAATAAAACAAAACATTTTCGTAGGAGGGAGCTTGTCGGTCAGTCTGTCGGATTTTTTTAATCAATAACTCATGACCAGGTTGACAGATCTAGATCAATTTTTGGTACTCATGATTATTAGATTAAATTGAAGGCCATTTTCGACTTTGGGCAAAATTTGTAAATTTTTAACACAGTTATGGCCCCTTTTAGCTTTAAATTTGTAAAAAGAATCTTGCCCAAGCACTGTGTGTGTGTGGGGGGGGGGGTATTTATCACCTTAAGGGATATTTCTAGTTTTTTAATAAGGTCTCTTAATTTGATATTGATATAAGCTTTCATTTCTAGTAATTCTGGAATTTAATTTTTTATCATAATTTTAGGAAGTCACCTTTGCATGGTTTTCATACCCTTACCTCAGTGTTATCCACATTAGAATTATCTTGTAAAATTGTACAGTATATTGGTTACTAATGCAACCTTGGTTCAAAGGTCCCAGGTTTGTCAGATGTTGTATGTGGCCCATTCAGAAATACGCATTTTAAAACATAGTGATGTAATGGTGCACAAATTGTCAAGTAAGTCAGTTGTTGAAAATGGATCATGTATAAATTGTCAAAAAGCAGAGGACATTGTGCAATGTAAACAATTATAAAAAGTTTGATGTTTTGAAATACTGCAATTCTGTACATAATAAATAGATCATCACACTGACCATCACATCATCAGTCTATAGTCCCTAGCGGTCAGGTGTTAGAGAATCTGCCCCATGATTGGGAGTTTGTGGGTTTGATCCTGTGCCATGACATAACAATGATGATTAAAATGGCATCAGTATTTTTCTCTTGTTTTTGTCACTCAGTGCATTAGGTTAGCTCTAAATCTGGTTTGCCCAGTGTCATAATGATAATAACGTATAGGTGTGGTATCATGCCACTTATCTACAGCTTGATATCACTGTGAAGGAGCTCTTCACTTTATTGTCTCACCTGCTGTAAGCAGAGGGGGCACGTACGGATCACTTTACCTTCGTCTGTATGTCTGTCTATCCGTCCATCTGTCTTTCACATTTTTTCCATCACACTTCAGCAGGTTACACATGTTTTCCAAATAACACTCTTGTTTTATGTAGATAAAAGTGTCCAAATGAGATATTGTTGGCGAGATGTAAAATGATCATGCTTGCAATTATAAGAGTCTGCTTCCAAATCACTTGGCATACTCAACATTGTACCAAATGATCCTAAATAGATCCTGAAATAAGTAAAAAAAAAAAAAAAAAAAAAAGGAATTAAGTACTCACCATGGCAACAAAAAGCTTTAAGAATTCTTCTTTGATGTTGTCAGAATTAAATTGAAATTTGCATAAGTAATCAGCTTATAAAACTTTTTTCAAACAAATATTGCTAAACCGATTATTTATCTTGGAATAAGGCATTTAGACTTCGCTGCTTGTTTCCCCATGTAATCCATGTAGAAATGTTGCTTTATTTGGTCTCACCATTAAAGTAATCCCTCCATCATCAAATTATAATCATGGTCCCTCAAATGCTTAAAATGTGCAGATGCAAGCAAAATTGACTTGGAGTTATAGGCATTTTTGTTCAAAGTCTATTAAGGCTCAAAAAGCATTTACAATAAAATTCCACAATCACTTGATGGACCATGATCACAATTTAATGATGGATGGATAACCTTAATACAAATCAACTCATACAATACAAATCAACTCATACAATACAAATCAACTCATACAATACAAATCAACTCATACAATACAAATCAACTCATACAATACAAATCTCCTCTGACATATTTGAATGTAGAAATTCAAATTTCTTCTGAGCCCAAAATATAGCATTATGGTGAATCTGCTCCATTCTCAGCTTAAAATTAAACATTTTAATTGATCTTTTGCATCGCAGCCCAAAATAATTCATCCTTATTGATAATGCACCATTCTTAGCCCAAAATAATCATTATAATTAATCTGCTTTGTTCTCTATCCAAAATACAATGTTGCATCTGCTCTACAGCTTGCTGAGTCACCAACAGCCATGATGGTCCTCCTCAACAGAATTGTCAATTATCATAGTTGACATGTGTGTGTGTGTGTTTGTTACAGTCCATATTTGACCCGATAGACGAGATTGCTAGTCTAATAGCGGCTGCCGTCCATGATGTTGACCATCCCGGACAGAGCAACGCTTTCCTCATCAATGCACAGAGCGACCTTGCTGTGCTCTACAATGATGTGTAAGTTCTCTCCCCTTATCTATATTTCTCAGACACATGCACTTTCAGTTGGTACAGTATTCTTGTTATCTTCTCTCATAGTAATGACTGTATATGCAGTCATCTGCATATGCATTTACTAAGGATTTCAGTCTGTTGATAGTTAGCTGACTTGACTGTTTACCGGTAACTGTTCAGGGACTTCTAATCATGATTTACTGTTAGTGAATCAGTTATTTTAATCATTTTTAGTTTATTTCATTTTACTGCAGTTACTTGGTTCCTTGCTGTTGGGGGGTGTTTTTATCAATTAACTTTGAACGTACTTTGCTATGAAAAGAGTGCTATATAAATGTGGTATAATAATAATAATAATAATCTGACACTATTGAGAGTGATATAGATAAGTTTCGAGGGCTTACTTCACAATCAGTGTTAAGATGACCTCACTATGAAGACCAGTTTTTTCTAAAACCATTGATGGTCTTAAAGCAGCTTTCCAAAGATGAAATAAAATAAAGTTGTTTCTCGTCTTCTTCGTAAATGTTGGTGAAGTCTTTGTTATACTGGTCTTAACTTGGCAAGTGTAGGTCATAATGTATGGTAAAATGCCCACTTCAGGGAAATTGGTTAAATTTAAAATACAGTCTCCCTGAAGCAGGTGTTTGCAGTGCCACCTGACAAATTCTGCAGCATCAGTTCAGCCTGTGCATTGTGTTCATGTGTGAAGAATGTAGTTATTTGAGGGCACACAAAAATAGACATTCTACATAAAGGTTTTATAATTCTAAACATAGGTTCCATACTGTTCATAGCATTTTTATTTGATGCTCTTGAAGAGTTGCATTGGATGACTGTGCAGCTGTAGAGGGGTATTGATATGATGTAATACACACATACAGTTAAATATCAAATACATAGTTTCTATGGCCATCTGTGAACTAGCTGCTTCAAAAGCTGGGTCTTACCGTATATGCCATTATATGAATGTTGTATATATGCTATATTTACTAATATATGCATGTTGTGTATATAAAGGTACCATATGTGTATGCTGTATATGTTGTATTTATTCTATGTAAGTATATGTGTGTGTGAATGTGCAGTATATGTATATATAATTATATGTGTTATATATGTCAAGATATGTGTGCACAATATAATTATGTAACAAATGTTAATGTATATGTGTATGTCATAAATATAAAGATATGTGTGCAAAATATGTTTATATTTGTGTGTTGTGTATATTTAAATGCAAATGATATAGATAAATGTTACAGAGCTGTGCTGGAGAACCATCATGCAGCCTTGACCTTCAAGCTGACCCATCAGGATCCATCTGTGAATATCTTCAAGAACCTAGACAGGTAATGGCCCCTTTACATCTTTTTGTATTTGAACTTTGTCTGACTTTTAAGGTAATCCATCCATCATAAAAGTGTGATAATAAAAAAAGGTCCATCAAGTGATCGTGGGGATTTTATGGTAAATGCAAGCCTCTATAGATTTTTAGAAGAAAAAAAATAGCCTTTTGCTCCAAGTCAGTAGATGCTTGCATCTGTGCTGAAGTCTTTTGAAGCATTTGAAGGACCATGATTATAACTAAATGGTGGATGGATTACCTTAATCACTGCAACTCGTCCTTTCATACATACAAAGATGTCCTGTCAACATTCTCATGTTATCTATTAACTCAAAATTGTTGATATTGAATGTATTTTTATTTTATTTTCATTGGAGTATCGTTCAGTTTAAATCCACTAGACTGGATTTGTTGTTTCTAATGGATGTTTTTTAAGAGACAAGTGACAGATTTTGGTTTATTTGGTACATTGTGCCTGTTGAGGTTTGAATCTTTAGTTCTAGTTTTGTGTTAATTATATATAAACCTTTGATTCATTTACCCCACAATTTCTAGGTCACCTTGTGAGTTGTTATATACATATATCAAGGTCACAATGTGGTTGCTGTGTTTCAAGGTCACTATGTATTTACCATGTCAAGGTCTGCCAACAATAAAGTGATCCTAAAATAAGGAAAACTTTGGTGACCTTTAAGCACCTACATGATGACCTTGACTTGTTTCAATGTCACCATATGGTTGTTTGAAGGTCACAAAAATAACAAGATGGCCTTAAAATATGGAAAACTATGGTGACCTTAAAAAAATACCTACATATGACCTTGAAATGTTTAAAGGTAGCCCTGAGGTTGCTATGTTTCAAGGTCACTGTCTAGATTATACTTATTTATTTTATGTCGTTTGGGAAACAAGTTCTTACAACTTATACTAATCCCTCTCGACAGTTCCTGGGTTGGACCAGTACTTTGCGCCTGGGAAGGTCATGAATAATTCTTGCCTCCATCGGGTTCGAACCCACAACCTTCGGATACGCAATCAGATACGTTACCACTGGACCATGGCGCCCTCTCACTGTCTGATTGCTATATTACAGAGAGACGTACCGGCTTCTACGACAAGCCATCATTGACATGGTGCTGGCTACAGAGATGATGAAGCACTTTGAGCATGTGAACAAGTTTGTCAACAGCATTAACAAGCTCACTCAAAAAGTGGAGGAAACATCATCACTGGTAGGTGATGTACCAACATTGTAGACAAGTGGCATGATACCACACACCAAAGTGGGGGCTGGTAGAACCATTCCATCCTACCCTCACATTACATAAAGACAAGATGGGATGGTATCACATACAGAAAGTGGGGGCTGGTAGAATACCATTCCATCCTACCCTCACATTACATAAAGACAAGATGGGATGGTATCACATACAGAAAGTGGGGGCTGGTAGAATACCACCCTCACATTACATAAAGACAAGATGGGATGATATCACAAACAGAAAGTGGGGGCTGGTAGAATACCATTCCATCCTACCCTCACATTACATAAAGACAAGATGGGATGGTTCTACACACAGAAGTGCGGGCTATATGGGTCATGCTTGTCGCATCCTGTCCTGTTAAATCATGCATATTCTACACTCACATAACATTACAATATGGTGGAATGTGGTGGTATTAATCACCTTCAGTGGTAATTCTAGTACTGTAGAAGACCATAGATAGTGTGCACCCCTTCTTTGGGGTTATTAATATAAAATCCCAGGAAAAATTTGTTTTTCTGTATATCGTGCGCAGGTCAAATTAATAAAATCCGCAAGTCACCATTTTTGAATCACTAGGAGTCAGCTCGATTTATTAATACAGCTTTATGTCGCACGTCTCATATTCACTTGATTTACTGTGGGTAACTGTATAACACTTTTCATAAGTGTTAGTTCTCAACACTTCATTGACAGAGAAACTAATGACAATTAAAATTACACCCAACTGACGGTGATGATTAATTGCAATAATGATCGCTCATTTGTGATTTTTTACCTGGCACAATTAACCCTTTCCCTCATACAGACTCATTTTGACGCACTCAATAGGTACCACATAAAGCGTGATCTGCAGAAAACCACAGTTAAACCTTACCAAATTTAATTACAAAATCCTCATTTCCAGACCACTGAGGAGCAGCGAACAGCATAAAACCTGATCAGCCTGCGAGTTACTCGCAGGCTGATCTGGTTTTATGTTGTTCGCATAGGTCTTTTCATGGTTTCCTGTATGAGGGAAAGGATTAAATATTGATTGATCCAGAAAACAAAACAAAATGTGCTAAAGCCTCATCACTGTTATTATTATCTCATTATTCAATGCATTTAAAATTAAAAATAACCCTCATACTATATTCACAATAAGAATCAGACGTATACAATGATATGATGATGTTAGCACTGCATTATGGTTAATGAATTACTGTAAAATCATTAATTTTCATTGACATTAAATTTCATTGATTATGTACCTAAAGGAATTTCCTGGGTATACATTTTATTCATGGATATATGTTCTAGAAAATATGAGGTCTATATTAGAGACAAGTTTTCGTGGGATTAACATTCATGGACATAACCCTCTATGAAATTGACGAAAATAGTGTTCCATGAAATTTAAAGATTTCACAGTTTATCATTATGATAATCTGTTTCTTTACTATCTGAATCAAATGCATTGCTGTTTATGATGAATACAAGTCATTTAAATATTTTTGATATCTCTAGTTGCTTAAAAGCTCCTTTTATTGTGTCATGTATGAATTCAACCGCAAATTTTAAACAAAAATGTCATTATATGATTATCAATGGCGATAACTTTGGTGATTGGATTTCTCTGGTGGTACAGGTAAGGATGGTAAAAATATAAAAGAAGAAGTTCCCATAGATTGTGCGCACCCCTTACTTTTAGATTGTAATTTGGGAATGAAAATTTGCACTATCCTTGGTCTTCCATGGGATATTGTTTAAAAGCAAACATTTTGTTGTATGAAAACTAAATAATAAATTTCATTTACAAAAATAGAATATGTCATTTACATATAAACATCCCTCTTTTCCAGTTGATAAGTTCATTGCCACTGGTTCCCAGTCTGTATTTCCTGACACTGCCTTTATTTCTGTTGACAGAGTGGGACCGGTTCCCCAGACAGTTCATCCATTATCAGCCAGCTATCTACATCAGAAAACAAGGTCCTAATACGTCGCATGCTGATCAAGTGTGCCGACGTGTCAAATCCCTGCCGGCCTGTCGACATCTGCGTGGAATGGGCGAAACGTATCGCAGAGGAGTATTGTAAACAGGTAAAAGGTTTGGAGTTGGGAGTTGGATCCCCTTGAGGAGCTAGGATGTAGTGACTGGTTTACCTCAGGAACTGTCTAGATGGATTTTGATGAAAATGATTGTTACTCACTCAACAAAAAAAGAAAAGAGATAATGTTGAATTTAAAAGACAGATAACTTAAGGGTCATTGTCCTCCATTATCAGTTTTTAACCCTGAGCAATTATTGTTGAAATACAATTAACCTAAAACTAGTTTAAACTTAGATCTTGAACTATTTTTTTTACTTTTATTAATGTAAAAGTCTTCCAATCTAAGGGAAGTTATGCTTGTGCCATTACTCAGTAATAATTGAGTTATCTTTCTTGAATATTTCTTACCATTTTGACTTTTGACTTTATCTATGTTCAAGAGTATACAATACAATAATATTAATGCATTTATAATGAGCCTATCAGTGCTTGAATATTTTTGGCTTAATTACCTCCCTTGTTTTAGACGGATGAGGAGAAACGGCTAGGATTACCGGTGGTCATGCCAGTATTTGACAGGAAGACCTGCAGCTTACCTAAATCACAGACAAGCTTTATAGACTTCTTCCTCAATGACATGTTTGATGCATGGGATTGTGAGTATCTATGTCTTTTCAACCTGTCCAAGTTAAGCTTAGTGGTTAGAGTTACATCCCTTTGTCTGGGAATTATGGTTTGATTCGTGGCCACTTACATAGCAAAATAGTTAAAATATTTGGTATAGCTCATTTGATTGGCACTTTAACCAACAAGGGTAGTTTTTTTTGGTTAGTCCAAAGTGCTATCACAAAGTGAGGCAGCACTATATCTGTCTCATGTAGACAGAGGTCTCTGAATGACTGAAATACTTTCAAACCAAGCAGTAGAACATAAACCCTTTATTCCATGAAAGCATTCTTAAAATTTCAGAATTGCTCGTTCAGTTGTATGAAGCAAAAACCATTATTATTATTATTATTGTTATTATTATTATAATAAATTTGAGCAATCTGATTGGGGTCTCCTCTTTTTGCTCATACAATATTGTAATTCAGATTCTACACAGTCTGCGTGGCAAAGAAAACTCCATTTTTTTTATATCTTTTATAGTTCAGTAAATTAATATTCATTTCTTCATGAAGATTCATGAAGTAAAGGATTACCTTTGAGAATTTTGGGTCTGGCTTTGACAGAGCAATGCTTTTAGTATTAAGGTAGTCCATCCATCATTAAATTGTGATCATGGTCCATCAAGTGATTGTGGGAATTTTATAGTAAATGCAAGCCTTTATAGACTTAGAGCAAAAGAGCCTATAACTCAAGTCTTGGATAAATTTTTAAATGGTAGCTTCTTTTACTGTTTTTCTTTCCCTTACTCTTCTGGAGGTTGGACCAATTTTTTTGTTTTTTTCCCAGACTTCTGTGATATACCTGTTTTGATGACACACCTACAGAACAACTATAAATTCTGGAAGGAAGAGGAAGAAACCCCCTCACATAACTATGACCTTTCAGAGAAAGGTCAAATTGAACAGGACAATAAATTGTTAGCCTTGGAAGCTGACAAGACAGAAAAAAATGAAAGCAATGAAAAAACTTGATTCAGTTTATGTCTGCTATTGTCATGTGATCATCATGGTCATGTGATTTTTTTTTTTTTTGTAGTCATGTGATCTCGTTGTTGTCTTGTCAGAGTGAGGGACAACAGCTCCTGAGAACTTGGTTGTTTGTTTGTTGTCATGGTGACACTGTGTCATGTGACCAGCATAGAAAGTAGAGAGGCTGTGATAGTTTTTATTGACTTTTTCTGGAAGCATTGTTTGGGGATCATGTTAGCCAATCAGAATGGAGGTAATCTGTCATGTGACCTGCCAGGGAAATTCTATTATGCGGCACCTGCCATTTCCTGACGACAGACGGCTTATAGGAGCGGGAAGGTTTTGAAAGTATCAGAAGCCGCGCTAGGTGTTGAAGTACTATTGTGGAAATCTGTATTGCAGTAGTAAATTATTTCAGTTACCAAACATTTTTCTAAAAGATATTGGTGTGGATATTTAATTCTTGTCAATTATTGAGCGAGTAAGAGGCATCAGAACAAACATTGATTTTTCTGCCGATATAAAGCAGAGAAATATGTTGCATTTAAATAAAGGGAGGAATGTTTCTTTCCTCAGAAATTTTAGAAAGAGCATGTATGAGAGAGCAGATATTTCAGTAACAGTTTCATAAATGAAAAGTTTATGCTCCTCCTGTAGAACAAAGTATTCTTTCTTGATACTTAAATGACTAGCAAATTTTTGCTGTCAAGGTTTTAACATTAGTCGTGAAGTGTTTTCAAGATTCATTAAGATAAGTATTTTTTGTTTATGGCATACATCATGAAAGTAACATTAAAACACTTGATAACCTCCGATGTAAAAATGATAGAATTCAAGACTAGAAAAGTTACAAAAAAGAAGAATTATGTCTCCCCCTTGATGAGGGTGATGGGGCTAAAAGATTTGCCCTCATGTGTCCATCGCAAAATCTTATTTTGCATCCCGCATGCCTTCTAAACTATATAAGCCAGAGTCATAAAACATGACAGTATCGGTCATAATCATTTCAAGTCATGCACCTAGGTTCATCAATTCATGGCAGAGTTATGTCCCCTGACCTAGTGGAAATGGTGCAAAAGTTGGGTCATCCCATATTCAGTGCTCTAGTTTTAGTATGGTTGTTATTTGTTGAGCTTGTTGTTTTTTGTTTAATGGTTAGTCTAGCAAGTTGTATCTCTCAGCAATCATTTTATTGTTAATACCCTTTTTCTGATTTTTATAAACTGGGCTAAAGTTTATTCTGTGAATTGTGGCCCTGTATAGGCAGATAGAGTCAATTTTATATATATTTGAAATGTATTGATTTGTAATTTTAGAATGCTGTTCTTCACAAATATTGTGAAATGATATCACAACAATGAAAATGATACAAGGTATTAAGAATGGCATTTAAGTTAGTTATATTTTGATTAATTAGAGAACCTTCAACAGAATGTAACTCTATGAAGATACTTTTCTGCACTTTATACACATACCTTTTTAGGATAGGTGTTTTGAAAGAAAACTTGATACTCATTACATCTAAGAACATGCAAAGGCAAAGTAAGTTTACTGAAAAGGCAGTTGTAAGTGTTGCACAAACTGGTCTAGGGTGACTTTTCAGTCTTTGCTAGGGATCAATATGAGTTGTGAGAATATGATTCCCAGTTAAAATAAGGAGAAACTGAGTCAGTTGCAGGCTCAAGTTTGAACTCTGTAATTTGCAGGTTGACAGGGCCTTTATCAATGTCAGTATAAAATTCATTCAGACTTAAATCATCTTTTGGTCAAATTGGGCTTTATCTTTAGTTTACAATGGCCTTAGTGGTATAATTAAGTGCTTGCGACTTGAAGTTTGTAGTTAACTGGTGTTAATACCATTTGATATTTTGTTTGAAATGTATTTCATGTCAAGCAATAGCCTCCATGTACAAGCAAGTATTTCTGCCATCACATAGAAAAAGTATCAGAATATTTTTTCACAGATAATTCTCTGCTCCTTATTTTCTAAAATATTTGATCAAACTTTATTGAAGATATATTAGTGGTTAGAAATATTTAATACAAACAATGGCACTCTTTGACATCACTTTATTATATTATTTGAATGACATCACTTGAGTGATTATTGCTCAACAAGGGAAGTAACTGTTACATGGAGATTGATTTCATGTGAATTGACCAGCAAGGGAAGTAACTGCTGCATGGAGATTTATTTCATGTGAATAGATCAGCAAGGGAAGTAACTGCTACATGGAGATTTATTTCATGTGAATAGATCAGCAAGGGAAGTAACTGCTACATGGAGATTTATTTCATTTCAAGCACTCAGAGTGGTACGCAACTTCCCAATATATAAAAATGTTTCACACACCTAAATATGTGTTTACACACATAAATGATTTTTAAACTCTAAATTGTGTGAATGTCTGTGTGTGTGTTTATGCACTTAATTATTTTACACACTTAAATGTGCATTTACACTCTTATATGTGTGTTTACACTCTTATATGTGTGTTTACACTCTTATATGTGTGTTTACACACAAAATTTGGAAACATACAGCCATGTGTATTTAATACCTAGTTGATGATTGAGAAAAAGGATTAAGTGAGTAGATCTTTACATATTTAAATTCCACCTCCTATATGTACATCCTCATATTGTTGAAAGATACTGCTGTGCCAGGAAAGAACTGTCCAGGCCCCGTGTTCTTGAAAATACTTAAGTATGATCAAATTTGAGTATTATACTCAAATCCTTAATGAAAATGAGTTTGAGTATGAAAATCAGACTTAAGTACTATTTTTATTTTTGAGAACACCGGGGCCTGTTTGACCTGCATGACTTAAATAAATCCAGATCAGCCTGCAAGTGAAGTTTTTGTCTGTTTGGGTCTATACTGTTCACCACTATCTTCTCAAGGGATGATCTTTTAAAACGGTTAATTATGTTAGAAGTAAAGACTGTTAATAAAGATAAAATTTGCGGCATTTAAGTGTTTTTTTACAGATAGCAGGTGATATTATTTGAGCTAAAATACATATTTATATGTTTTCACATTTCTGTCTAATGCATGGATAAATGAATATCAATAATGTATGGACTTGGCATAATTTTGCAGCAGTTAAGTTTGCAGATATGTACCAGCTGTGGAAATGTGAATTTAAAATGTGTAAAATTAACTGCATAAAGTCTGATCTGGTTAATTCATTAAACCAAATTTTAAAGAGAATCAGGGAAATTTAATTTTTAAAATTGTTTGTTTTAATCACGTTTAAAACACAGACTCAAGTCAGGAATTAAAATAATTGTCAGATATTTGCTGTAATAAATGGCAGAGTGTGTTAACACATTTCGTGTAATATGTATGAAACAGTTGTCATTGAAAAAAATATGGCGAAATACAGCTTGGAGATAAAGACATGTTGCTCTTAACATATACCTCACAAATGTTTCTGTTATTGTCTTGTAATGTTCTTGTTTTGTCAGTTAGTTTATATTATAGTTTTAGCTGTTTATTTTGTTGTATCTTGCAATCTGCAAATTATATTTTGTTTATATTTTTGTTAAAGAAGCAAACATTTTGCAATGGTTTACTACTGAGCATGAGACTTGTTTTTGAAATATGGGACATACATTGCTAAGTGATTCAAAACAATAATTACTGTCTTTTCTTCGTTTTATATAATATACCATATAACCTTAAACTCCCAGGGGCTTTGCAATGCTCCATCATGGAACTAAGGTTACAAAACAAATCTCTGACTCAATGCCCCCTTTATCCACTTGCTCAAAATTAAGTGTTAATTCTTCAAGAAATTTTACATACATGTATCGTGTTTTCGATATTGTTTCATTAAAGGATTAAAGGTTTTAACTTTTATTCTTACGAAGATTGGAAACAATTATCTTATTGGAACATATTACCTGGAACGGTTGCCTGATTCTCCAAAAGATGGGTGTGATTGGAGGGGAGGGGGCTTGTTGATAAAAGATCATTTGCAGATATTTTAATTTTTTACATAACGAGGGGTGTTCCAAAAATCATGCAGATATCTGTATAGTATTTAATTCCAGGAATCTTTCACATCAAAAATTACTTATGTCCCATGAAATATACACTTCACACTCTTTTCAATTATATTGTCCAAAATAAGTATAATGCTTAGGTTTTCAAATATGGCTGTTCCAAGAGCTATCCTGAATGCATACCTCCGCCCTTGCATGTAAAATCAATGATACGTTAAAAGCACAAAGAGTTGAGATTTTAGTGAAGTTGTGTTAAGGATGGAACACCCCTCAAATTATCTGCTTCACCGTAAATTATTGTTATAATTTACCGATGTTAAACATCTTCAAACTCAACAGAGTATGTTTATCTTAATGTGTTCATACAAGAATGCCTTAACAATTGATTGCCCCATGTTTTTTACACACAACCCATAAGCAAAGACTTTTTCCTATTATTGGTAATTTTTTGTATCACATATCATATTTATGTCACAAATAGAGAGTGTATTACACATTTTATTCATTTGTTTTATTTTTTCTCAATTCATTTACGTATTCTCCCTCACTCTGCCATATGACTTACATTATATTAACATTGTTGCCTTTAGTTGATACCCTGTTTACCTAGATTTATGCTCATTAGTACAACAGTGCTTCAGTTCATAAGAAAAATAATATAAAAAATAAATCTTCAAATCTACAGCCCTTTAAAATTCTATTTGCATTTAACCCCTCACCTTAGACACTTTTTGCCACCTTGCCAGACAGACCCAGAAGGGGACATGCCAGATCAGAGTCACCTGTGTTTGCTTACACAATTTTGTGCTCAGATTCTACACAGTCTGCAAAGTGAAGAAGAAGTCATTTTTTCATACACCATTTCAAGTTCAGTAAATTAATATCATGAAGTTATAAATTTGAATATTCATGAGGTAAAGGGTTAAATCTACGAAATAAATGGTAGTCCAAAATTAGTTCCCAAATGGCCAGAATTTTTAATGCAGGTATTTACTTTCTTCAATTTTCAGAGACCAATAGACTTTGAATAATTCTTCAGGACCAAATAATTATTAAGGCTGGACCTTCCATATTGGTAATTCTTCCATAAGCCCAATCAAAAGGCATTTTTTTTATTTTATAAGGAGACTCATAAAAGGTTATCTGAAAATTTGGTCAAGATTTTGAATGGTTTTAAAGAGAGTCTTCTGTTTTATTTTGATAATGAAGAAATGGCCAGAGCTGAAAATGGCATTCTGATTACTGCAAGTTCCATACTTAATCTTACATTTATTTTTGTTTTTTTTTGTTGTGCACCTCTCATTTAGATGCAACCTTCAAATGATGATTATTTTTCTCATTTTTTTTTGTTATCTGTGTTAGAAAATAATTGTATGGTTTATTTTCTGTTAATTTCACAGGTTTTTTTTTGTAATAGTTTCCATACCACTAGTTAACGGTACCCCAACAAGGAAATGGGAATTTGGTAGATGTGGACTATGACTGACTTAAATTGTGAAATAATTAGTTTTATAGGTAACTTTTTTGGCGACTACAGTACAAATGCTACTTTCAGACTTCCATCCGCTGGATTTATGAAAATTCTTAAAAACAACCAGCTTTTTTCTTAGTTATTCACAACAAATCCTGACTATATTTCACAAGGTATTATTGAAATGTTAAAACAAAGTGAAATTCATAACTCTGAATTGTCCAAAACTCTCCGTCCAAATTCTTAGTTTTGAAAAAAAAAGTTACTGAGAATTGAACCTTTAACCCTTTCAGACTCAGGACCTGTGTGGGCTGTATTTAACGTGTGTTTTACACTAATATTCTTAATTCAAGATATTTAATTTCCTAAAAATTGTTGTCATACAGAATTTGAGATTTTTGACGAGTTGAAAATATTGAGTTATTTTGTAAAATGTGGATTTGGGGGCAAGAAGCTTATGTGTTTAATCACTGTTCCTTTATCACTGGTTATTATATTCCCACATTTACTGATATTGCCTTTAGATTTAGTTGTTTTCACCTGTTTTATGAATTTTTATATTGATTTAGTGAAATCAAACCTGTGAAATATTCTGGCATCATATTTATTTGGCCGAAACATCTCAAGTTGAGTTTTCCACAAATGAATTATTACACTGTATACCTCAATTGTTTCTAGGTGAAAAAGAAATCTTCGGAGAGACAAGTATTTACATGGAGAACAGACCTAAAACTATTCCCTATTTTTAACTTTTCAAGAAATTCTTTTGATCTCTTGCAATTTTTACTTGTTGTTCTCTTATGTATATAACATGTAGCAGTCTACATTTGTTTTTAGAAAATGTTTTAACTGAATTATGGCATATTGACAATATACATTATTAAAAGAATTGAAATAACTGGATTGTATTGGACTTTGATTGATCTCATGATTCGTCAAGCTGTCTCCACCTAGAATCTCCCTACTTGCTATTGCCATTGGTAGAACCTGACTGAGTTCAAATAAGTGGCCTTAAAGCATTTTATTTACTTTTCAACTAAAGAATATATATTAAGCAAATTAGCAAAAATGATAATGGTATTTGAAATCACTGGGGCTCAGTTCTTTAATCCTTTCCATGCTGTGGGCACTTGTGACCACCTCTGCGACCAGTGCAAACCAAGATCAGCCTGTACATCCGTGCAGTCTGATCATGGTCTATACTGTTCGCTATTCATTCAATTAATTACAGCAAACATCCCCATAAACAACTATTGGTACAGTCTCAATGAAGAAAGGACATGTCCATTAAGCATTGTAAGGGTTAAAAAAACTGTATTATATGAATATTGTTAAATGTTTTTGAAAAATATCCATGCAGTTTTTCTCTATAGAGGTATCAATTGATAATTTAAGTTCCAGGGTTTTGTTTCTACTAGAGTATAATGCAGGTTGATGCTCCGCTCATGCCCCGCCCCCTGGTGGCTTGAGCTAAGTTACAAGTGATGGAGAGATATATGTATATTTCATGGTTATTGCCGAGTTCACTTTGGGAGGTTGTGATTTGTAAAACAAAAAACAAAAATCTTACAGATTTTGATAAACAAAAATCTACAGTCCAGTACCGTTACCTCGATCTTTGATACGTCGATTCCTACATTTACCTCCATTAAGTCCTACGGTCCCAACTTTACTGCCTATATTTTCTATGTTAAACACTTTTTTTAGCTCGATATCGAGTTAAATGATGCTTAATCATACCTCGATTCGATTTGCCGGTCCCGTCATTGATAAATCAGACATGATTATCTTTCATAAGTTGATTAGCTTGATTGGCTTCGCTGGTCAAAGTGTGAAAAGGTAAATAAAGCAATCCGTAAGAATCACAGCTGATGACAATGGTAACAAGCGGACCGCTTTGTATGCGGTGACATTTTAATTATTGCCGGGTGTCAGTCGCTGACGTGTGATTACTGTCTAATTTCAATCATGTTTATATATACTGGTCATCTCTCGGTTAGTCATTATCAATCATGTCTACCAACGATAAATTGGATAAGTACATCGCCAAGATGAAATTTAACGAAACTACGCAGAAAACAATGACTTTTTTTTTGTGAGATTCTCCAGCCGCTAAACGTTACCTTTGTGTAAATATAACGGTCACCTGTACACCATCCGCCATTCTTAACATCAGCTGAATGTTTGTAGGCTAATTAATGTATGTTTATCTATTAAAGTGCTTTATTGCCATGTGCTAATAGATATGTGCTATTGCTTTTTCGTGTATAAAATTTATTTCTTTTTCTTACATATGTTATATGTTTATAATATCAGTATGATTAAAATAATGATAATAAAATACCAAGTTTTATCTCCTTCATCAAGGTACACGTTCCCAAACTTTTCTTAGCTCGATATGTGCCATACCTCGATAAAATAGCAAAGTCCCCTCAATATCGAGGTAACGGGACTGGACTGTACTTGTACCGATGTTAAAATCAGGGCATACCATAGACTGAGACTGAATGAACTTAATATAGCAACAGAAGTAGTAGAGGTAGTGTTTTGATAACGTCAACATACGTCAGTATAACAATAATCCATCTCGATGTTCTGTGGTATAATGTATGGTGCTTCAATGCAAAATCTGAAACCATTCATTTTGGTTTAAAATCTGTATTTAAGGCTATTTCACAGGTACATTCATATTCTTGGATTAATGTTCTAGGAAATGTTACAGATCAGCTAAATCAGTTTTCAATGGCTAGATATTTTTGCTAAAGAAAACATGCACAAAATCTGTTAAATCAGTCTCCTACAAAAAATGGATAATTTTGCAATATTCTGTGACCGGTAAAGGTTGATTCTGTATACCCCTGTTACAATTTGTGATGTCAGGTCTAGACTGAAGTCTTGTGTGTATATGTAACTTCACAAAATTTAGGTAGAGGGCGCTACAAGTGTCTCCCCAGCTCAAGTGCTTCTTCTTATTAGTCCCCTACCGGTGTTTACACTGGAGGGGACTATAGGTTTGCCCTCTGTCTGTCCGTCCGAAAATCTGGATCCCGCAATAACTTTAAAATTGTTCAAGATAATATTATTAAACTTGGTACATGAATAGATGGCAGTATTGTCTTTTTTCTGGTTGCTATGGTAACAGAAAAATTATGCACCTCACTGGTAGGGGACTCATGTGTTGCATGCAACACCAGTTACTTGTTAATAAGGAAATATCTAAATAGGATATGTGTGAAAAGTACATCAAGAATAGCCAGATTGACTGTAGGTGTCAGGGCAGTGTCGTCTTAACAGAGCATGTGTCCCTATCTTAGGAACAATTAAAACGTAAACCATTTTATTGACTGGTCATTTTCATAACTGCCCAGCAGTTATATGTCTGTAATAATCATCACAGCATTTTCTGCCATTTTTACAAGTTGCATTCTGCAATATACTTTCTCAACATCTGAATTTTTCACAGATTCTTTTCTATCATTTTTCATTGTCGTATTTAGTCATGAAAAAATTGCAATTACTGCATTAGAAAAGTATTTTCAACACATTATGATTTTAAACCTTGGTCTCTGCTGCAATAGAAAGGATGTTTATCTTTACCCTTTCCTGTAATGCTATAATTTGGAGACCCTTCCTGACCAAGATAAAATCAGATCAAACTGCGAGAATTTTTCAGACTGATCAGGTTATATACTGCTTGTTGCTTGAGAGGTTACACTCTAAGCCTGATAAATCAGACATCCCAATAAGGGGCAAAATGGCATATTTTTAATACATGCATATTCTGACATTTATGTAATTTGCAGCCCAGGTTTTACTCGGTTGATGAGCCTGCTTTTCATTAATAAGCCAATTGTTCAATGCTGGACCACCTTGTTCAATGATGATGTCATCATACGGATAATTGGCAGCTCATTCGAAATTTCACGACGATATTAATTAAACTTAGAAAAGTTTATAAGTGTGTATTTGTTGTACTTGAAATGTTATTTTTCTCATGTCATGTGCTGTTATACCTAGATTTTCAGATATATAATAATATTAAATTATTTTGAATTGGTAATGAAAATATTGTACAATATGTGATCTTATTACTACAAATTGTGTTGTTTTTTAACAGTGCAGTTATCAAATTTCTTGGATTTGTCACTTAGAAAATGAGATGCTGCCAAGAAATTATTTGTCTAATTATTCCATCAACCAAGATAAAAAAAAAAATCATAATATAAAGTAACAGACTAGTGATTTTATCATCATGTTTTGTCCATGCTATGTTTGGACAAGATACGGCTCATTTTGAAAACTGCTGTCGTACTGTATTTTCATTTAATCATCATGCATGTGTTGATATTTTGCCCAACCAGGTCAGCAAGGGTTAAGTGATGGAAAGTTAGACAAACTGTATATAAATATTGTTTGTCTTAAATTGATCCTGTCTTTGGAGCAAAGTTTTTTGTCAGGACACTCTTTGGTATGCTCCTTCCATGGCCCTTCCATTGTTGGGACAATATATCCATGGCCCTCCAACTGCTGAGACAAAGTCCTTGATATGCTATACTGTGGCCCTCTTACTGTTAGGTCTTTTGTATGCTCCATCCATGGCCCTACCAGCAGTGGGAAAAAACCTTTGGTATGCTCCATCCATGGCCCTCCCACCAGTGGGACAAAGTCTTTGGTATGCTCCATCCATGTCCCTCTCACCAGTGGGACAAAGTCTTTGGTATGCACCATCCATAACCCTCTCACCAGTGGGACAAAGTCTTTGGTATGCTCCATCCAAGGCCCTCCCAGTGGTGGGTCAAAGTCTTTGGTATGCTTCACCTTTGGCCCTCCCACTATTGGGACAAAGTCTTTGGTATGCTTCACCTTTGGCCCTCCCACTACTGGGACAAATCTTTGGTTATAATGCTCCACGTATAGCCCTTCCACTGTTTGGACAAAGTCTTTGGTATGCTCAATCTATGACTCTCTCTCTGGTAGGGCAAAACAATGACATGTGCAAAGTGACAAGTGTTGGAGAGACAGATGTGTATTTCACTGTTATTGCTGTGTGCACTATGGAAGGTTATGATGCCTCGCACACTCAGTGACAGACTGTTATTCTGTGTTTTGTGATTTTGTAAAAAGAATAGTTATTTAATATAACAGTTTGAAATAGTCTATTTGTTTATTTTGTAAATTGTTTCTTATACAGATTGTTTATTTCATAATTGCTATTATAAATGACTGAAATAAAATTGTATATTAAGTAATGGTGGTTTATTACTTCTTATTTGCATATAAGCACTATCCCAGGTTAGTAGAGATGTCAAGATAGGCTTGAAACGTACCATGATATACCGGTATTGCGATATGTATTAAAAGTGTATTACAATTTATTGATGTACCACAATGTATAATACTAAAATTAGTGGCTATTTCAAACAATATCTCATTTCAATGAAATAATAAACAAAATATAAACAAAAAATATTCCTTAAAAATATTACTGCAAAATAAAATTTAGGGCTAGGTGCAAACTATGGTAACTACTAAAAATAAAGAAGCAGCTACAATGTTTTTATATCAAGCCCTCAAAATGCTCTGAAATTAATTAGTATGTCACATTTCTAGAGTCGTTTAGAATTATCACACCTGAGATGACCCTAGACATGATTTTCTTTTTTATTGTTAGTGATTGCTTTCAATTCTTACAGGAATCTTTGACCTCAGATGCAAAATGCGTAGAATATCAGCAAAAACCAGTACATCATTACTCATTATAGCAATATACAGGTATATATACATCCCTCCAGCTTTGTGAGATCGGCTGAAGAGGGCCCTATAGAGGAGCTAGATTTTGAGGGGTGATCTGTTATCCTTGGGGTGAAACTATTTTAACAGCATAAAGAGATAGATGGAGATAAAAATATTTTGCAGTCAGCCTTAAATTTTGCTTTTGTTATGGGGTTGGGGAGGCTGATAGAGGGTCCAGTGAATTAAAGAAAATTACATGTAATTGAAAAAAAGCAATTGGCAACTGAACAAAAACCTTTTTTTTTACACATCAGCATTTTACATTAATTCTGCGTGTGTGAGGGCAGTACCAAAAATCATTAACATGATGCCAAAACAGGTACCTGTATTTCCCAGCCTCAAATGTGTGTCCAAGGTTGTTGAACAAAGGTAACTATTGAAGATAAGGTCTGCACTCATATGTTTGTCAGAGCTTTATGCTGCTTTTCATTGGCTAAACCAATATGCATATTCATTTTGAGGCATTTTTAGCATCATGTTCATTTCAACATTCCACTCCATGAAAACAGTCTGTAAACAAGAACACAATATCTCATTCTTTGCGAAAGATATAGAGTGGCCACCACCAAAAAAGCTGTCTGTCAATTAAGCTTATATACAATGAACAAGCATACTGAGATCTGATTTAAAAAATGGGGGAAACAGAAAAAAACAAGGTTTTTTGGTGTTGTTTTTTTTTTATATTTTAGTCGAGGAATAATAATTAATTTTACTGAATACAAGTTAGATAGTTCATGTCTTCAACATACTGTGAAATCATTAATTTTCGTGGGACACTAATTTTCTCTTTTTTTGTGGCAGGTTTTTTTATCCATGAAAATTAATCCCCACAAAAACATGTCTCACATTTTCTAGAACATAGATCCACGAATAAATGTACCCATGAAATTCCCTAAGGTACAAAAATGACAAAATTAAATGTCAACAAAAATTAATGATTTTACAGTATGTGCAACTGATTGAATAAATATATATGAATCACAACAAAAATGAATATTGACACAAAACCTCACATCTTGTTGATGTTGAGAAATCTTGTCCTTGTAATTGTAAAATTCAGTTGATTTCATTGTGATATTCAGGAATATTCTTCAATAAAAATTTGATCTATGTTATTTCAAGGTAGATAAATAGGTCTGGATTATTTATAATAAAAGTAAGATTTGCCTCCCTTTGTGCCTCACTTCTCTAGTAGGACTAAGACCACAATTAATTTTACTATATGTTCTATATAAGCATATATGCAAATGACAATTTCTGTAAGGGAAATTGACATCCAAACTTACCCTCATTAGATAGATCTATTCAAGAGAAATACTTCTGTACATTTTAGACATGGGGTCACCCGACTACTTTTTGACCTATTTAAGGCCAAATAACATACGTACCAATTTTTTCTCAAAAATTCCCCTCTCAGTTATGCTCAACTTTTAAGGTTGTTGTGCAATAAGGCCTCCAAATTGGGCATTTTATGACTATTTTAACTGTGTTCTATAGAATTTAATCCTTTATTGCATGTCTTTCAGTCAAAACCTCACCTTAATTCAGCATTAAATAGGGTCACTATTTTCTGTGTAGGCACATCTGGATACAGGGTAACCAAGGGCAGGTAATTGTGGTCTTAGTCCTATTTAGTACAAAAAAATTCAAAAAGTGTCTAAACGTGATGCACAATGTATACTGAGCCATTGTATGAATTTGTAGCAAAATATTCCTTCATTTTATCAAAATACAGCATTTAATGTAAGATAGGTGTATACCCAATATAACTGCAGTTACAATGCAGTCAACACTGAAATTTTAATAACTTCTTTATTTATGGGAATTTTTGAATGAAAAAAAAAAAAAATTAAACTAATCTGCATTTTTAATGGAAAACAAAAAATATAAAAAAAATTAAAAGTCTCACCCTGTCAAATTTTAGTTCATCTGAAAGAGTGCACTTTTGTCTTTAAAATGAGATATAGTTGACCATTCTACTATAAAAGACTGTGGAGATAGCTTATTATGAAATAGGCCACTGCAGGCACTTCAGGGGGTCTGGATGGCCAAATGCCAGATGGCCCCATCTCACCGGGATAATACAAAACTTCAAAGGGTGACATGCAGTTGTCATTGTATCTTTCATGTGCCATTGTCAGCATCCCTGGAAGATGTCTGCATTCTCTGGAGACCATTCTCAGTATATATAGGGCTGATTTTCACCAAAATCCTAATAAAAATATCAACATTTAAGCAAAAAAACATTCATCAACACAATGAGAGGTGACATGGCTGCACACTTAAAAACTGGCCATATTCCACAAAGCAAAGGCATAAAACTGACTGACTCTTCATCTATGGACACCTACATGATACATACTGACTGCAGCAGAGAGGCCTTTGAGACTGAGGGTCAATCCGTAAGGCCAAGAAAGTCCACTCCTAAAACAGCACAGGCGCCTTTGGCTAACATGGGCCCACATCTAGGCCTCTCATCAGAAACAGCAGAATGCAGCATTAACTTTGGGCATAAGACTTGTGGAATGTAAGTTGACTTCCATGGGCTATGATGATGTATGTTAAGGTCATAAGCAAGAGTCAATCAGCTGTGATCAGCCTAATTTATGGGTGGGAAGGAGAAAAAAGCATCTCCTGCCTTGAAATGTACTAACTGCAAATATATCTCACATTAAATCACACCCAAAACAAGCTGTATCATAAGGTTCAAACTCCTTACCATGTGTCAAACACCCCAGCATGATCATGGACTGGCAGAAGGGTCAAATGATGCCTAAATGGGTGACTGGCGATGCTGGTACATATTAGCTAAAATGGACATATTTGACCTCCAGCTACGGTAATTAAGAGCAGAAAGCAGCTGATAGAATAGGCATGGCTATCCAGGACCTGAATGAGAAATGGCTGCCAATCCAGTGCACAGATTATAATAAAATATAAATCATTAAAGGAGACAACCGAAAAAAAAAACTAAATCTAAAAACATCATTAAGGGGAGATAACCATTCCTATGTACTAGAAATAATTTCATGAGTTATCTCCCTTTTGCTAAATGATATATAAATTCTTAACAACACAGTAAAGTGATGAATTCTGTTGAACTGCACTCCTAGAGTAAAAAATAAATGCTTTTTAATAAATGGAAGCTCTTGCTTGTCCTTTATTTGAATATTATTGTTTTCATAAGTGCCTGTAAATAAGATGCTGGAATGTGTCACTGAGTTTTACATTATAGCAGTGAATGAGCCTTTTTAATTGCAGTTACCAGTTTACATGATGAAGAAAAAATATGTACACATTTGTCTACACCATGAAAACTAACCACTTTTATTAAAGCTGCACTGTCCTGTCTTAAAAATATAGTATATTTGAATTTTTTGTTTTGATTCTTTTTCAGAGAGAGAAAGAGAGAGAGGGATAAAGAGAGAGAGAGAGATAAAGAGAGAGAAAGAGAGAGAGAGGAGTATATACATATAAGCATGAAAACACTACAAACACATGGTCCCCCAAAGACAGCACAATCCCTTAAACAAAGAATCACATAACCAAAAAATAAATAAATAAATAAGAAGAAAGAAAATTTGCCAAATACTTACACTAGCTGTCACGAAAGTAGGTCACCCACCTCTCAAAAACCAGCCAATATCAGGACTAAGACCACAATTAATTTTACTATATGTTCTATATAAGCATATATGCAAATGACAATTTCTGTAAGGGAAATTGACATCCAAACTTACCCTCATTAGATAGATCTATTCAAGAGAAATAATTCTGTACATTTTAAACATGGGGTCACCCGACTACTTTTTGACCTATTTAAGGCCAAATAACATGCATATGAATTTAGTGCACCGGTCGGCCATTTCACACCAATTTTCTCAAAAATTCCCCTCTCAGTAATGTTCAACTTTTAAGGTTGTTGTGCAATAAGGCCTCCAAATTGGGCATTTTATGACTATTTTAACTATGTTCTATAGAATTTAATCCTTTATTGCATGTCTTTCAGTCAAAACCTCACCTTAATTCAGCATTAAATAGGGTCACTATTTTCTGTGTAGGCACATCTGGATACAGGGTAACCAAGGGCAGGTAATTGTGGTCTTAGTCCAGTACTGCTAGCAAGGGCTAGTCACATGCCTGCCAGTTACTCTTTAAACAAATGAAACTAGCAGGTGTCAACTAGTCTGCAGGTTCTTAACTCAGTCTCAGACGTTTAAGAAAGGAAGCAGACTAGTTTTCAGCCTGCTGGTGCATGCCAGCTCACATTGCCTAGAATCTCTGTGAAACAATGGTCAGCTGGTTTTGACTATGACTATGACTATTTGAGTTTACCGTCGCTTCGACAGTATTTCAGTCATATAGCGACATCCAGCTAATTACAGGTGGAGGAAGACCTCGAATGCACAGAGGCGTCCGGGTAGAACCACCGACCTACTACAAGCCAGCTGGAAGGCTTCCTCACATAAAATCTGAATGAGAGCTGGTTTTGAATTCAAAATCATTATGCTAGTGCATGCTGCTCAAGCAGAAGAGTACAACTAAAACTCATTTTGTGACTACTCTCTTGTAAAGTTTACACCAAATACACCCATGTTAATGGTGATTTTTATGTTTTGCTCAATTCAGTCAATGTTATACAATACTTGCATCACAGACTAATCAGAAAATTGAAAAAAGATTAACTATTTTTACCGTTTTTATCAAAAGCAAAAATGTCAGATCTTTTAACTTTACCTCATGATTATTCTGTACAAATTTATGACTTGATGAATATTGATTGACTTTTTCATGCAGATCTATTTGACCTGAGCTGCAATATTGTATGATCCAACAACAGAGACCCTGATCAGACAGCTCCTGGAAGGTTTGTTAATGAATCAAAATGAGTCTATATGAGGTAAATGCTTAACTCTTTCCCTCATATAGACTCATTTTGATGCACTCAATAGGTACCACATAAAGCCTGATCTGCAGAAAACCACAGTTAAACCTTACCAAATTTAATTACAAAATCCTCATTTCCAGACCACTGAGGAGCAGCGAACAGCATAAAACCTGATCAGCCTGCGAGTTACTCGCAGGCTGATCTGGTTTTATTCTGTTCGCATAGGTCTTTTCATGGTGTCCTCTATGAGGGAAAGGGTTAAAAAAACACATAGAAGAGTTTGGAGATTCCTTTTTTGGAACATGTTTTATGTGTAGCAAACATTTCTCAATGTATTTAATAATACTTACCGGTATCCATAATTTGATAAACCTAATTTTCTGTATTTTATCCATAATTTGATCAACCTTATTTTCTGTATAGGTTTTTTTGTTTTTGTTTGACAAATTCACACATAAAATCATCACATGAACATGGAGAGACTTTTCTACTGAATATATAATTTAATAACTTTTGTCAGTGGTTGCATGAAATGCTAACTTAACGAGACAAATAACTTAAACAGAAATTGATAACTGACCTTAATTGTGCAAATTATTCCATTAAGTCAAGGAAATAGAGATTAACTAATTTACATCACATATATCAATAGCAGTTAACCCTTTCCCTCATATAGACTCATTTTGACGCACTCAATACTTGAATAGGTACCACATAAAGCCTGATCTGCAGAAAACCACAGTTAAACCTTACCAAATTTAATTACAAAATCCTCATTTCCAGACCACTGAGGAGCAGCGAACAGCATAAAACCTGATCAGCCTGCAAGTTACTTGCAGGCTGATCTGGTTTTATGCTGTTCGCTTAGGTCTTTTCATGGGTTTCCTCTATGAAGGAAAGGGTTAACATACTGCTTTTTATTTTTTTCCAAGGCATGAGACCCAATCCTGCTGAGATCTGGGGTTTTTTTTCTTTATTTTTTTCTTTATAATTTTTAATAAGAATTTAAGATATGTTGTTTATGTTCCATTTGTTGTTTTGATTGAAATAAACATATCTAAAATTAAAAAAAAAAAATCATACAAACTTTCAAACTTTTACCCTTTTGCTGTCAGGTCTCCTATCATATTTTTAATATTATATAAACAGGATATTTGCCAAGGAATATCTTAGAAATTTCTTAGAAATTACAAGCTGTAATTGTACTAGCATAATATAGCTGTTTCTCTTTTGCTGCCAACAGGATGGATTAACCCGTCCTACACACAAGAACAAGATGGGTTTATCCGTTATCGAGTGTCCATATGGGAAATTTTTACCCCCCAAAATGGAGGAACCCCATCTTATTGGCAAATACGCTGTCTCATGTGTCTCCTGTAGGCAATGAAACAGTTAAAAAAGATATCAAATAAAGAGAGAAAAGCAATTAACCTATTGAAGCCATTGATGCAAAACATTTTTTTTTAATTAATTTCTTGTCCATATATCAATTTACAGAGTTATATTTTCCTTAAAAGGATACAATGTATTGACCTATACAAACCCTCAATGCAAACAAAACAATATTGACAAAGTATTGCATCATGTACAAATGGTTGCCATCTAAAAATTCCTGT
>CM037780.1:34784456-34834456 GCA_021229015.1 Solen grandis | reverse complement strand
AAATACTTTTATGTGTGTATTTTTAAAGTAGTTTCATTAAAATTTCCTTTTTACAAATTTATGACAAAATGAATATTAATTTACTGAACTTTATAAGGTATATGAAACAACAGATTTTTCTTTGTTGTGCAAACTGTAGAATCTGTCAGTTAAAATAATTTTGTATGAGTAAATAGAGGAGGCCCATATCATGCAGACAGCCCCTGGAATGAACTGTCTGATCTAGGTCTGCTCTGTTTACAAATGTGTCAGAATGGGCCATATTTGTTTGGACCATCTTTAGCGTAAAAAGGGGTATGCCGGTCACATGACAGCCTGTGCCGGTCATGTGATCGGGCAGAGAGTGAAAAGAGTGAAGCCAGCGACACAAATAAGGCAGACAATGTGCCAATATTGTTTTTATCATACAAAGTCACACAGCTACTTTTTGAGCTTACTGACGTGAGTATACTACGTTGGGGGAGGGCTAATTATTTATGGAATATAGAACAAGCTCACACACAGGATCTGAAAAAAAAAAAATCATCTTAATAAATACCATCATTGTGACTAGATATAGTTCTTTTCTTGGAAGCATGAAATAACAAATACGCTATTAAATGCTCTTTTATGAGGATAAAATCTGAAAACTCGGGCATATAGAAAATATTTATGACCAACATTCGGTGAAATATTATTGCCATTAAGCAAGAAATACCATCATTATCATGATAATTATCCGCCATTACCTGTTGGTCTTATTTGAGTGGCACATATGGCATGCACCGGCTACGTTTTTCTGGTAGCGCCTGAACCAAAAACTCAACAGGTCAACCGGCTCAAAGCAGCATATGCTGGTTGTCCAGTCGAATACAGCTTATGTGTCTACATGAGTCGAGGTATAGGATAAAACACATGAAATTGAATTCAAATTCAAATTTGTATACCATTATGAAAATTCATGTAAGACACAAGATGTAAAAGGATTAATCTTTAGTCCCATGTTGGGTGCAAAATGTAACCAAGGTATTAATCCCACTGCCTGAATCTGGAAATTGAATTTTCATAAAGCACATTGCCATACCCCACTGACATTAAACCAGTGAAAAGCATGTACATGTATGTGACGCACATAAACCTTGTCCTCAATACTTTCCTATGTTCAGTATATTATAACATTGGACAAATTGTCAGGGTGAGGAATACAATGATTTTGGAAGAATGACACTTTTCTTTCCAGAGCGATTATTCTTTCTGTCAGGTCTGACCTTTAACATGTTTTTAAGTTGTAATCAAGAGCTAAAACTGCAGTTTGGCCACTCAGGCCATTGGTCAGTCAAAACCAAATAAGATAAGGTCATTTGCAGCCCAGTTAAGACCTAGGGAAGTGGAACAATGGCCACTCTAGACTGACCGTCTCATGATTGTGGTCCAATTGTTGAGGTATCTTTAAAGGTGTCCATTGTTTCACATTTGACCGCAAGACTTAACCCTGATCATTTATATAATAATCATGCCAGAGGCTTACCTTCATTTCATAAAGCTTGCCCTGTCAAAAGTCTCTTTTTTTTTTGTTGTTTTGTTTTCACGTCTGAGTGACTTTTATACAAGAAGGAATGGTGTCAGGTCAGGTTCTTGCCCTCAAAACATTAATCTGTATATTAAGAGGGTTTTTCTTTTAAGGTAATCCATCCTCCATTAAATTATAATCATGGTCTTTCAAATGGCTCAAAAGACTTCAGTGCAGATGAAGGCATCCTAAGTCTAAGTCTGTGAAAGCTTGCAGGGCTCAAATTTATTTATGTTTCTCACTCGCAAAAAAATGCGAGTGTCTTTAATATCAACTCGTAAATTTCCAGACTTCACTCATACTTGTAAATTATTAATTCATTTAGACATGTTTAAAAATTTTTACTTAAAAAAAAATGTGGTTTAAAACGTAACTCACAAACTTCATTTTCTATTCGCATTTTGCCAGAATGCTAGTGTTAATGTTGATCCCAGGCTTGCATTTACTATAAAATTCTCCTTATCATTTGATGGCCTATGATCACTATTTAATGATGGATGGATTACCTTAATGCAAGGACGGTGAAGTGAAAATAGACAGAATGATTAGTTAATAGTCAGCAGCTGCTATATGAATATGCTCATCTATTTTTATGGGGGACTTATTTTAGTGGGGGACTTAATTTTGTTTATTTTACCCACATTTTTTTTTTTTTTTTTTAAATAAATTATTTTTTTAATAAGTTCTCACTTTGTCTAGAATATGACTCCACGCATAAATAACAGATTTTTATCAGAAGTTCTATCAATTTTCAACAATTTTCATGCATTTCTGTGCCTATTTTCTTGTGATTCTGTGTATACATTTTTTTCCCTGCATTTCTTTGACTGTTTTCATGTATTTCAATGACTGTCAATACGCATCAAGATATTTTCTTGCATTCTTGTGTGTTTTCATGTGTTTCCATGACTATTAATTTCTTTGACTATTTTTTTTACATTATGTGCCTATTTTCATGCATTTCTTTGTGTATGTTTTCATACATTTTGTGCCTATTTTCATGCATTCCTTTTTGTTTATTTTCATGCATTTTGTGCCTATTTTCATGCATTACTTTGTGTCTGTTATCATGCATTTTGTGCCTTTTCTCATGCATAACTTTGTGTCTATTTTCATGTTGCTGCTTCCTTTTCCTTTTTGTTTATTTTCATGCATTTTGTGCCTATTTTCATGCATTACTTTGTGTCTGTTATCAGGATAAGTCCATGTTCATATCTCGATATTTAATGGAGGACCATGTCTTGTGTAAGTACCATGTTTTAATGTTGCAGTGTAAGACAAGACTGCTGCCTATTTGATTACAATAACTGTCTACAAACCAGCATTCCCCTTACCCTCACGTCCATGACTTTAATTATGACTCCACATCATGACTCCACATCCATGACTCCATGACCTCCACATCAAGGACTCTATATCCATGACTCCACAACTCCCAACTCCACATCCATGACTCTGTGACCTCACATATATCCACATGACTCCAACCATGCCTCACTCCACTCTGTGACCTCCATATCCATGACTCCACATCCATGACTCTGTGACCTCCACATCCATGACTCCACATCCATGACTCTGTGACCTCCATATCCATGATTCCACATCCATGACTCTGTGACCTCCACATCCATGATTCCACATCCATGACTCTGTGACCTCCACATCCATGATTCCACATCCATGACTCTTACCTCCACATCCATGATTCCGAATCCATGACTCCACATCCATGATCCACATCCATGATTCCACATCCAGGTGATTTTGCTTCACATCCATGACTCCATATCCATTACTCAGCATCCATGATGCTGCAACCTTCACATCCATGACTCCACATCCATGACTCCATATCCATGACCCCACAAGTTTGACTCCAATAACTGTGCATAGACCAGCATCCCCTGACTCCACATCCATGACTCCAATAACTGTACATAGACCAGCATCCCCTGACTCCACATCCATGACTCCAATAACTGTACATAGACCAGCATCCCCTGACTCCACATCCATGACTCCAATAACTGTACATAGACCAGCATCCCCTGACTCCACATCTATGAACACCATATCCACAACTTAATCATTATTGTCTCCAAACCTATGATTTCTCCATATCTATGATTCCACAGTCATATTTATAAACAATTGAAGTATGTATTTAAATCAAATGCTTACTGAAATTTTCTCCTTTCTTAAGACTGAATGTAATAACTAGGGTCATGTTCTAACAATGAAAAATATCTCTTTAGAAATTGGATGTGCATTTTTTTTTAGTGTTGGGTATTGCCATCAGTTTGATTTACTTATCTATTGAATGTGTTAAGTGGTGTACGATAGTAAATAAAACATGTTAAGAGTCAAGAATTGTTGACCTTTTAACCTTAATCATGAAGGCATGCATTCAGTAGAAACCTAGCACTTATTGTATCTGCTGAAAAGTTGATTTTTAGAGAGATTGAAGTAGTTTCTGCTAATTGTTTGATAATTGAAAGTCAGGAATGCACATACTGTGTAAATAAACAGTCATCTGTAAGGACAAGATGCTGTCATCACATGCACCCGCCCAGTTGGCAAAGGTACAAGATGTTGGGTCTGGACAGACTCAGGTAGGGTCTGACTTAGAGCCAAATAGGGCTGGTATGATTGTTTCTCACTATGTAGGCAAGTGTGTGTAATTATCAAAGACAGGTTGTTTTGGTTAATTAGAAATGTATGACAAATCTCAAACAATATTGAGAAGAGCCTTGAAAAATTAACTGATAGGTGATCATTTTTTTTGGGATTATTTATTTGATTTGTAACTGTTAATTCTGTGTTTTCTTTCACAGTAATAATAAATTAGGGTTTTAACCCTTTACTTCATATAGACTCATTTTGACACATTGGCAATAGGAGCTGTCTGATCAAGGTCTCTTATGTTTGCTTATGTGAAATTGTAGTTCAGATTCTAGACAGTTCGCAGAGCAAAGAAAACTCCACTAATGTTTCATATACCATTTAAAGTTCCATGTGTGATCTTTATGGTCCTCTTGTTTATCTTTATTTCATTTTTGTTGTCCTCAGTAAAAATGTTGTTAAGTAACATTAAAACCTCGCAAAATGTTGATTGTTACCATTTTGATGTTTACTTCCAATATAAAATAACTGAATAAATAAATATATCCAGTCTCTTCTCTTTTATCTTGAAAGTTACATTATTTACCAGTAATTCGTTAGCCTTTTATGCATGAATGAAATACTGTAGCAGTGACAACTGAGTTTGGAGCATAAGATTCTACGTCATCTAAATGTATATGCATATGGGATTTTATATCTGATTTGAGGGAAGCATTTTCTTCTGCAGTGATTTGTTGCTGTTGTGTGTTAGTAACAGATGTTTGTTTGATCTTATGTCAAGTGAAAATGTTTGAAGTTAGGCTATTGATTTATCATAGTTATACACTCTTAAGTTAGGCAATTTATTTATCGTAGAATTATACACTTAAGTTAGGTGATGAGTTATATACACACTAAAGTTAGGTGATTCATCTATTGCAATTTAGTTACACCCTCTAAAGTTAAACATTTCCATTGTTATACTCTCTTAAGTTAGGCAATTAATTTATTGTAAAATTATGCAAACTTAAGTCAGTGATGAGTTATACACACTGAAGCTAGGCAAATGATCTATAGTAGAGTTATACTCTCTTCAGTTAGGCAATTAATTTGTATTAAGCAATTGATCTATTGTAAAGTTATACTCTCTTAAGTGATTTATTTGTTTTACAGCTGTATTTGTTGTTTTTGGTTAAGTTTTTAAATAATTGAGTGGACCACTGTTTGTTATAAGACATGAAACTCAAGATTGAAAATATTTTAATTTGAAAGATATAATAAATCAGATGTTGGTAATATTTATTTAATTAGCATATTAAACATTTGTCATGACTTTAATTACGGGATTTGAAAAAATTGTGTTAAGTACGCAACTTGATATCCTTCTGTACTGCCTAGATGACAGCATTGTTTAAACACTTGGCTCGGCAAATCCCTATATAGCTGTTTGTCTATGTACTTCGTTTGGCAATAAAATGTCAATAGATTTATTAAAATTTATTGAAATTTTATGGAAGTGCGGCCACAGGTTATGCGATGACGAGTCAGAGTTACTTGATTTACATGATGGTTTTGGCTCTTGTTTATAGTGGTGAATAAATTATATCGACCTAGATTGACAACTTTGGTCCCCTAAAGTGTTCTCACCCTCCTGTCCTGTGTAAGCAAATGGAAAGGCACTGGCCTATTGAGTGACCTGTATTAGATCCCTCCGCATCTCCCTCATTAATTTTATATTTATGTGCAATTTTGTTTGATAGAATAAATACCTTCACTCATGATGTTTTGACAAGCAAGTGCTGCTGTGTTTAACAACTTTTAATTAATACGTAGAATTAAATGGGGGGTTCAGAAATTGATGTTTGCCAAAAGTCTAACGACATCCGAGGAAGTCAATAGGCAGTGTCAGTGAATTATAAATCATGTACCCCTGCTTGTAACATGAATAGATAGACAGGTTATTGAATGCCTGTTATTCCTTTTGGATTCTGTGTCTTACGTTGTAAGTGAAGAATGGGAAATAATCCATCAGTTTCTAATGGAATACATAGAATTATAAAGGTGGCATAAGGTTCTAGCCGTTTTTTGTCAATAGCAATTGCATGTCCTTAGTTCAGAGTGTCTCAATCGCTTAAAAGGACATTAGAAAAGAAAGAAGTATGGAAGAAGTAGAGGCAGAGAAGGATATTACAGATGATACATCATTGGCAAGTACCATTAATTAATCTTTCCTAAACATGTTTTATTATTCCATATTTAAAGGCCATTCATTTTTTGGACATTTTTTTGTTTTAATTTTTTGTTGAAACAGATATTTTTAATTCTAATTGTTCTAAGGACACTTTAAGTCATAGTGAAGTAGGGAATCACAATATTACATTAACGTTATAATACAACAAGGAATTTCAGCATTTAGAAATGTGAAACATTATAGAGATGATAAAAATTATATATTTAATCAGTTATAACAAAAAAAATGATGTTGCTCCACCAGAGCATCTTATCAAATACACACAATTTTTTTTTATAGAATCTTATTTATTACTTTGGCATCTTCATTTAATTTTTTTTTTTTTTTATTTATTTTTTTTAATCTTAAAAAATTAAAAATAACAAAATGGCCATACCATTATGTAGCAGCTATGCACTGGCACTAAGAACCACATACCTCATTCCTTTTTGTGCCCCCACCATAAGTGGGTGGGGGGTGGGGGGCATATAGATTTGCCTTTGTCCATCCATACATACGTCCTTACGTCTGTCTGTCCTGAAACTTTGTGACACTCATAACTCAGAAAGTATTTGTAGTGCAGACTTGAAACTTCATGGATATGTTATTCAGGACATGAACTTGCGCACCTGGGTATTTTCATCGAACCACTGTTGAAGTTAACAGAGTTGTGGGCCTTTGTTTTTGAAACAATATGAAATTTTATGCTTGTGACCATGTAACTCTGAAAGTATTTGTACTACAGACTTGAAACTTTATGGATATATTATTCAGGACATGAACATGCGCACTTGGGTATTTTCATCGAACCATTGTTCAAGTTGACAGAGTTATAATGGGCCTTTGTTTTTGAAAAATATGGAATTTTATGCTTGTGACAAATGTATCTCTGAAAGTATTTGTACTACAGACTTGAAACTTCATGGATATTATTATTCAGGACATGAACTTAAGCACCTGGGTATTTTTATCGGATCACTGTTGACAGTGCCCAGTTCGCCATATGTTTGAGCACTTCAGGGGTTTACTTAAGGATATGACTTCCACTTGTCCAGGGGGCAAGTTACTTTGGACATCTACTAGCCCCCATTGAAAACAGGTTGCCTGATCTTTAAGTTAGTAGGTGTTTGTTAATGTTTAAAACTAAATATGTATAATATCAAGGTGAATTTTAGTTTATATGTATCAAACACAATTTGCAAGCATTTCACCCTTGCCCGCAATGATTTTAACCCGGCACTGGCAAGCGGGCGTCCACTTAAGAAAACCCCTGGCACTTGTATCTTGTTTCTGTGGTTGTTGTTATTGATAGAATATAAAAAAAATGATGTTATTTTCTAATAAATTTGTTAGAAAAGATTATTGCTGTGCTTTCTTCTTCATTTGCCAGTGCATTTTTATGCCCTCTACCAAAATGTGAGGTATTTGCCTTTGTCCGTCCGTCCATCCCAAAACTGTGACACTGGTAACTGAAGGTATTTGTGCTACAGACTTACGTTAAACTTCATGGATATATTACTCAGGACATGACTTGCACACCTTTGTTTTGGAAAATGTGATGGGTGGGGGCATCTGTGTCCTCCGGACACATTTCTAGTTTCTTGTTTATTACATAATTATATTGAAACATAGTAATTAATTAGGTACGGAATCAGACATTGCTTGATTATGGAGGTTGTAACTTTGCACACATTTGTTTAAGTCCTTTGACTTCTACGCATGATTCGATCGATCTGATATTAAACTAACATATTTTGTAATGAGTCGATCATTACCAAAAGGCATTCTTAACTTAGGAATAAAACAATATGTCAACATTTTGTATAATTTAAACAAGTCTAAAACCCCTTCAACTTCCAGTTCTTAACATTGATTCTGATTGGATGTCACTGAATGTATACACTATTTTGGGATGGACTGCTGACAATTGGATGCCTTAATTCATGTTGGCACCAGTTGTTATGGTGATAAACTGACCGCTGAATTAGCAATTGGTCACCTCTGACAGGACAGGGGGCATAATGTTCTTTTCCTGTGATCAAATTTGTCCGCAATATGCTTCAATGAAGGTTATAAATTATACAACCTGCTTTGTGGATATTGTTTTATAATAGAAGGTTTGGTAAGAAGGCTGTTGTGTCCAGTAGTTTATGTAGGAGTTGGGTGGGTCTTGCTCTGATCGTGTAATCTACACAATTAAAAAGAAAAGGGCTTAGTGACGGATAATTGTTATTATCATATAGAGATTTAAAAGTCACTTTGAATTGAGCATTGTGTCATGGAAAGTCAATTGGCGTGATATATTTATAAAGATCAAGGTAGATCATTGAAGTAAATGAACTGTTGTAAAAAAGGGACCTGGTTTGAATTCTACCAAATTATAATACTAAGCGCTAACAAAGTCTTTAATTCTTCAATTAGGCTGGAATTCATTCCACTATAATCCAGTGTCATGATATATAAGTATTTGAGTTGACAAAAGCTATAACCTTGATAACTGACAATTTTAGTTTGGAAATGAAATATTTGGATAGAAAGATTGATTAAATTCATCCCAAGGTTTTGAAGCATTTTTTTTGGGTTGAAGTATGGTTGGTGGAGTTAGAACCAGGATCAGTTGAGCAGTAAGTGATTTGTTGCAGAGTTTATAAAGGTCAGAAGGCTGAAGCTCTGCAGAAAGAATCCAAGTAGTTAACCAACAAGAAACTGTTGTTTGGAAATTGATGATAGTGTATAACAAACTGAGTGACTATGCACATGTCACCAAAAAAGCTAAGAATGTGGATATTGAGTGATCCATATAATGGGCTAACATTTCCTCTGTAACTGTAACAATTATCTTGGTCACTCATCATTATGAATGACTAATTGGATAACGGAATACTTAATGTCACTTTGTATTCATGAACATTCTATTACTGTCTTTCTAATATCAAAAATACCATAGAGTTGATTATGAATATATCTTATTGTTAAAATTAACTCAATGTTACCGGTAGTCATGGGCCTTGAATTATTAAAAGCAGCCAGATTTGGCTTTGTTTACAGTCTAACATCTGCATATTAAAGGCATTATGCTTGCATCTTCGGACAGAAAATTGAAGTGTGTGCGACAGATTTGTTATGAGATGCTATCTGTAATACTGGTTGACCCCTCACCGCTGTGGGTTCGAATCCCGGTAGGGACTTTTGATTTTTCATGTGAGGTAGCCTTCCAGCTGGCTTGCGGTAGGTCGGTGGTTCTACCCTGGTACCTCTGTGTACTCAGGGTCTTCCCCCTCCTGTAATTAGCTGGACATCGCTTTCTGATTGAAATACTATCGCAGCGACGGTAAACTCCAATACAACAACAACAATATACATGTTGACGATAACATCACTATAAGGCATGCAAATAAGAAAGAATATTTTACTAAAGAGCATTCAATTGTTTACAAAAAAACCCAACTAAGCATATCCTTGTCAGTTTTCCATAGACATTCCGTAAGTCTCAGTTAACTAATCATGAATGTATACATTGAAGATGCAGCAAATAACAAAGTGTGATTCGACTATGATTTTTCAAATTCAAATTACCTCTGATTACAGACTGTCTTCAGGAATATTCGCCAATGCAAAATGTAAATAATGAGAACAATTTGACATTCATCCAAAATATTAAATTGCATAATTTGATCAAAATTTTCAATGCTTTTAACTGTTATTTAACAGAAGATATTTGCACATTATGTACCATTTGTGTCTGTCTACAATATGTCAATGTTATTTTATATTTCTTTTTTCATGAAAATTGTATCATTATGAAATATAATGGGCCTTTAAGTAACCATGGTCAAACTTGGAGTTGATGTTAATGGGCTTAATCTGGTGGTCAGTGAGTTATTGCATTAGGTTAACTTCAAGGACACTTCAAGAGCACTCAGGTAATCAAGTGAGAGAAATAGGGCCATCTTGACCTTCTTGTTTGTACAAAAAGACAAATACGAATACAAATAAAAGATAAAAATCAGCAACAACAACAACTAAAGAAAAGAAAAAAAACAACACCGCCATTAGAGTCTATTATGAATCAACCTGTGTTTGCCTCATATGTTCAGGGATGGATATAACAACATAGGTTTTGATGTTTCTGTAATGTGTTCACGAGTGACAGGACTTTGTCATGCATCAACAGCTACTGTTACAGGAGGTTGAATGACACTTAGGCTGCCACGGCAACTATTGTCAAGGCCACAATAAGAAATATATCATCATCTGATCCAGTAGTGTTGGCAGATTTTGTGAATCTGTGTATTTGCCTGTCACAGCCTGCTACTGCTTGTACCTAAATGTCACACCAATTATATTTAGGCTTTTTGGGAAATCTTAAACACCCCAATCCCAACCCCATTCTGCTTTTTGTGGTGTCCTGCCACCTTTCTATATCATAATGATGCAGTAAGGCAGTCAAAATATACTTGTCCCATGCAGACAAAAAGTCCCAAAATTATCTGGCACAGATTTCTACCACAGTGTTTTTGCTAAATAGCATGACTTTTGGTAAACACCATGGTCACATGGTAACTCAGTGTGGCAGTGATTGATGCTGGAGTTTGTGAATACTTAAATGTTCCATAATGATACATTTTTCATGAAAAAGAAAATACAAAATGACAATGACATATTTTGACTCTGGCAAATAGTACATAATGTGCAAATATCTGCTGAGAAATAATTGTTAATATGCATTGAAAATGTTGATCAAATCTTGCCATTTAATATTTTGTATGGCTGTCAAAATACTCTCATTGTTTAATACATTTTAAATTGGACTCGATGATGGTCCATAAGCAGGAATAATTTGAATAATTTAAATTTTTATTTCTTATTTATGCATTGTAGTAATTTTGTCATCAACAATCATGTACATGTTGCATCTCATAACAAATCTGTAACTCATTTTGCTTTTTCAGTCTGAAGAATTTACTCTTGTTTGGAGAATAATGGGCCTTTAAGCCCCATCTTTACCCCTTGATATGGAATTATTTCCCACATTTATGACAAAGGTCACATGCTCACAAACAAGTATCTTGTTCTTTTGTGTAAACGGGTCAACCACTGACTATCCCCAGTGTAGCTGTTGGACTAGCATGTGAGTCGGCGTACATTGTAATTACATCTGTAAACAGTGGAAATCTAATCACTGCCCCACTTCCTCAGGTGTTATTCAAAGGTTAAGTTCTCTTTAAATTCAGTACTGAGAATCTAGTCACTGGCCTTTATTGACAGGTTGGCTGTTATTTGAAGGTTAATTTCTCTTTAAATTCAGTACTGTGAATCCAGTCACTGGCCTTTATTGACAGGTTGGCTGTTATTCAAGGTTAAGTTCTCTTTAAATTCAGTACTGTGAATCCAGTCACTGGCCTTTGTTCACAGGTTGGCTGTTATTCAAAGGTTAAGATCTCTTTAAATTCAGTACTGAGAATCCAGTCACTGGCCTTTGTTGACAGGTTGGCTGTTATTCAGAGGTGACTGGTATTATTGTTGATGGGTAGTTACATGGCTGTTAGTCCAGCCAAGGGTATGTAGAGGAGGTGGTAGTTCCCTAATCAGCATGAAAGTATTAAGTTTAAACTCTGGGAGAAAGATGGTTAGATTCTTCCTGACATTTCTTCCACACATTTGTTTTCTCATAAGTTCACAGTAGAACAGTTCTGTATCATGCCCCCGGTGTCTATCTTTTATAAAATTGAGAATAAGAAACTGTATTCTATCTATACCAACTTAAATTTAGAGGCTGTAGGATGGATGTAGATATGGAATGACATTGAAATGTTGTCATAACAGCGGAAGTTTGTGATGGAAACTTGACTATAAATACTTGGAATTCGTTTTATATCTCAGATTTTAAGTGACAGAATAATGACACTTATTTACATTACTTGAATTAATCAAGGAAGTAGGGCCTTACTCTACAGTATGGTAGTCTGTTAATCAAGCGTCTGAAATATTTTCAAAGGTTCAAACTGCAAGCGGGGCCTCTGTAGCTGAGAGGGTAAGGTCGCTGATTCTAACACTCATGCAGTCCCTCACTGCGTGGGTTCGAGTTAACCCTTACCTTTCTGGAACCATAGGTGCTAACCTTTGCCACTAGTAAAGAGCCAGGCCAGCCAGCACATTTGTCCAGGCTGGCCTGGCTCTTTACTGTTGGCTGACCAACTACAAGTTTTCATCTTGTTATCCCTAAAATTGATAATGGACAGTTCCAAAAAATGTGCCGGTTAAGTCCATTTGAGAAATTCAGCAGGTTAAGGGTTAGTAATATAGGGAGAATTAATTATCATGCACTCACTCAGACTAACAACTCAATTCATGTATCACTGTGCTAAAAAAATAGTGCACATATCTCATGGATTATATGATAAAATACAATATCAATAAATGTTATCACTTTCCTATATTGTGTTGCATTTTCAACTTTCTATTGCTTGCTACAGGTCTTTAAATTTTTATTGAGAGAAGGAAATTGACATGTACACAGTCTATTAAACCTGGCGTGCATTTAGTGTGCCAAACCGTATGCAACTGGTCACTTACAGTCAGCTATGGAGTAGTCTAATACAATTGCTCATGTGCAACTTGCGCTGTAGATACATTGTAACTTATGACTGTACTGTAAGCATAATAGTCGGTTGCACACTAAACACATAACGTAATTTGTGGCTGAGTGAATATAGTCACAAAAGCTTTGTATCTCCACTCCTCAACTCTTTACCTCATAAATATTCATGTTTAAATGAATACATATAATTTAGAATTTCAATTGATTGCATTTCAAATGGTATATATAATAATGGATTTTTTTTCTTTGCCTCACAGATGATGTAGAAACTGAGCTACATTATTGTATGAGCAATCAGGGGAGACCATGGCCCTCAGGTCCTTTAGAAGCTAGCTGATCGAGGTCTGCTTTGTTTGCCAATAAAATATTGGTTTTTAATCAAATCAAAGCATTTAAAAAAAAAAGGTACAATGTTAAAAGACCTGTTCACTTTGGCTTTTAGTCTATCGATACAACTCGAATGTTCTTAAAAAATAAAAAATGTTCTGAAAGACTGTCTCAGCATTTACATAATGAAATAGCTATACATGTAATTCTAACATCAGTTGTATTCACTCTACATATTTGCAACTCTAGTCACTAGAAGTAAGCAAGCTGAACTTACTCTTTGTTTTATGATGACCCTGCAGGCAGTCTCTCAGTGCTTTTAGCCCTTTGATTTTTTTTCATATTAATCCAGAGTGAGGTTCCATTAATAAATAGCATACCTAAGGAGGTTATTACCTCTCTCCAGTATTAGTGAACCTCATGTACACAATCACATTCTAGTGATATGCTACTGAGCACAGAGTGATACAATGCAGTGAAAACTGCTGCAGTTATAATGCATATCAATAATGCCTGCTAACAGTAACCAGTGTAACATGGTTCTAAGTCATTCATGTGTTCATGTATCATAGAAATTGAACCAGATCCAGTACAACAGTGAGTAGGTGTGGACCCCCCACCCCCGAAACAGTGATATATATTGGTTGTGCTCTGTTTTTGAGAGGATAAAGAGTTTATATTATTTATATATGACAGTTTTTATCATGGTTTTGAATTGTTAGAATAACATTAGTGTCCTGTTTCCCCAGGATGTAGGTCAGATTACATGTGTGACACAGGTCACTGAGTCATCACACCTTGACAATGTGGGATATCAAATGCTCGGAAAAATGTGGCCATGACTGTCAGCGTGGCATGGATGGGTAAAGATTACTTTTAATATTTGTCTTCTGGTCACAATCTTATGACATTCTGCACCGAACATGAAGGAAGGAAAGTCTTGGTCTATCGGTGGCTTACATGACTGTAGATATCTGAGATTGTGGGTTCAAGCTCTGTCAGGGGATGGGGGTGGATAAGAATCTATCATGACCTTCCCACACACAAAGTACTGGTCCAATGCAGGAACTATAGAGAAGGTTTAATATAAGTTATAAGAACCTGTTTCCAAATTGGCATGAAAAGAAATAAGTTTAAGAAAAAGAAAGTAGATTGATCTGTAAACTTTTTGAAATTTGAAATTATTGTCTTATTCAAAGTTCCTTTTGGTAACTGTAAAAAATGCATTCTTTTGAGTTTTTCTTTTACTCAGGTAAATGATCTAAACAGTGCAATTCATTATGTTGTGATACGCTGTAAAAGACGGCTGTCCTTGTTGGCCGTCTTCGTTGGGAGCTGGAGGTTGTGAGTTCAATCATTGGGCAAGACATGGACAAGACATACCAAAGTGTAAAAAATGGTACTGGTATAGCTTCCTTGCTTGGCACTCTGCAAATAAGAATAGTTCCAGGACTGGTTGGCCCAGTGTTAGGATTATGTGACTGAATGTGGTATCATGCCATATGTCTATGGCGTGAAACTGCAGTGTGGCAGTACTCTGTCTGTCTCAAGTAGATATTGCCTCCAAATTACCGAAATGCTGATGGTAGGACATGAGAGCCATTAAACAAAGAAAGATGGTCTGAAATTGGGTCTCAAATATTCAGGATTTGATTTGTAAAATTGACATTTTTCTCCAAAACCCTTGGACCAAGTGGATTAATTGGAGGAATCATTGAGTCATTGCAAAGTTGTGCATGATTTTTGGCCTGTTTGGCTGAGAAGATTATTTTCACTGACCCTTTTCAACTATGTTTCAGCATGTTATGGCTTAACCCAAGCTGTATTTATGTTCTGGCATGACTGTTGGTGATTTAAACAGTCCAACCCTAACTTGAAAAACCCTTGAATGTCTGAACTAATTTTGCTTCTTGAAAACCCTTGAAAAAATATTTCTTGAAAACCATTGAAACTGAATTAGGTCTTGAAAAACCCTATTGAATTTTGAAAATTACACATTTTGAAACCCAATTAAAATAAAGGTGTTGAATTAATTGATCAAAATTTTAAAAAAAATAGGTTCATCCCTTTCATGCCTTAAAATTTAAGGGATAATTTGAGGTTCATGCAAGTCCTTAATTTTGAATTTAAAGGCCTTCAAAATCCCTTAAAAACCCTTAAATTTTGCTACAAAAACATTGTATGAACCATGGTCTCACTTATTAGTTAGATCCCCACCATGGCTGGCCGAAGTTGTTTAATGTGGTACTAGTGTTCCTAGCTTTATGCTCAGCACATAAAGGTAGTTCCTAAGGTCTTGTAATCATGCTTTCAAGATAGTGTGACAGGATGTGGTAACATGCTGGAGGTGTGCGGTTTTACCAGTATACCGGTAAACCGCGGTCCGAAGCAGCTTGTGGTTCGAACTGGTACAAGGACGAATAGTACCAGTACTTCGGTGGTTGCTGTATTACGGAAATGAATGAGTATAATTTTTTTAATAAGTTTGTCGTTACTGATAATTTCATTGCTTAACAACAGCAAAAACCTATGTAGATATGACATAAATGTATCAGTTTTAAATTTTAGAAATTACGATTTTATTGATAATAATGACCTTGAAAGGAAATAAAAAATGGCTGATGATGACAACTTGATTTCCTTTGCAAAATTTAAATATATGAGAAGTCTTCAACATAAGTCCAGAGATATTTTGTGCGGTATATCAAGGTACATACCATGGAATTAACTTTTGGTAGATTGTTATACCCAGTTAAACAAACAAACATTTGAAGATAACAAATTGACCTCTAGCAAATGTCATTGACTTTGTACAGTGTGAATTAATAACATGAAGAACGGGGTAATGTTTTATATTAACATCTTTTGTGTTTTCTTAAATTTAATTGAATTTTTAATTGCTATTTTGAGACAGAGCTGTTGAAATTTGATCTGTATTACATTAGGTTTTGAATATCAAGAAAAGATGAACATTCTATGGTTGATGGATAAAATGTTTTGGAATGAATTTGACTTTATTTTACAAATCTAATTTAATGATGAAGATGGTGTCAGGGAATGAAAGTCTCATTATCTACGATGATAAAGTAGGCTAGTGGCTGTATTTAACAGTACAATAATTAATTTTTAGAGAAAGTACACAGAACTTTAAAGGAATTTGTGTGAAATGTCATTTTTTATCAGTACATGTTTAAATTCAAAAGATGAATTTGACACACACAGCGAAAAAAGCATGCTCATCTATTCAGTGAAAAACCAATCTAAAGCATGCATTTTAAATTAATGACATTCTTTTCAATACTTAGAATAAATATTTATGAATTCAGGTATAGAAACTGACAGACTGCAATAGAGGGTAGATTTACATTTTGATTATGATGAAATCAGTAAAATAGACAATCATGGGAATCAGTTATTGTATGCAAGGTTCTATAAATAGATTGATTAATGTGACCAGTATAAAGCTTGTGTTTTACTGAACCTCTCAAATTGAATGCAGTATCACGACTTACACTCCAAATGAAATGTTCTAACCTAGCTAGGACTGTCATGGTTTAAGGTTATACTGGTATATTGCCATACTGAGTGAAGTCGGATACCATTGTTTATCGATATCGTATGCAGTATTGTTGGTGCTGTCTTAAGTCAAAGATTCACATAAGGTAAAAAAGCTTTTAAAAATGACCGAAAATGGAGGCTGGGGTCAAATCCATGTCAGGTAAGATAATTTGAAACAACTAAAGAAACGCAGAGTACCTGATTATAGAGCATTGCAGTATTCCTATCGGGAATATTTTATGTTTTAATTCAGCTTATTTTTTTCATCAAAACAAGACATTGTTTGAAATAGTCCATGGTTATAGTATGATCATATAGGGAAATATCTTGTGGTACGTATTGTGGTATTTTTATGCAACATGTCATGGTACAGTTCAAACGTATTGCAACAGCCCTATTTGACAGTGATGTCCAATATACTAATGGATCCAACTATAGCATTTAAATATAGCTGTACTACACAGTGTGGTTAATACAATGAAATATAGACTTTGGCCCAAAATATAACATAATAATGGAACTGCACTGCGCAGTGTGGTTCATACATTATGCAGTATAGACTTTTGTCCCAAATATAACATTACAATGGAACTGCATTGCTTATTTTTTTGTTTAAATACAATGCAGTATAGACTTTGTCCCAAATATAACATCACAATGCAACTGCATTGCTTATTTTTTTGTTTAAATACAATGCAGTATAGACTTTGGTCCCAAATATAACATTACAATGGAACTGCATTGCTTATTTTTTTGTTTAAATACAATGCAGTATAGACTTTGTCCCAAATATAACATTACAATGGAACTGCATTGCTTATTTTTTTGTTTAAATACAATGCAGTATAGACTTTGGTCCCAAATATAACATTACAATGGAACTGCATTGCTTATTTTTTTGTTTAAATAAAATGCAGTAAAGACTTTGGTCCCAAATATAACATTATAACGGAACTGCACTGCACAGTGTGGTTAATACAATGCAGTATAGACTTTGGTCCCATATATAGCGTTACAATGGAACTGTACTGCACAGTGTAAATGTTAACATAATGTAGTATCTAGACTAATTGACCCCAAATATATCATTGCTGGATGCCCAAGGGCAGCATGCTGAGCCCGCCGAGCCCGGGACCTAAGTTGCACCTTTCACATCTAAGAGTGACCTTGACCAAGAAGCTTAGGGGACCCAACTCTTTAGCGTGACATACGGTCTTGTTGAAGCAAATCTTATTGCCAAATCATTTGAGAATCCTTTGATCCCTGTCTAAGTTACAGCCCAGACAAGCAAGTCCAGCACCATGACCTTTCACCTGTAAGTGTGACCTTGACCTTTGAGCTGGGGACCATGTCTCATGAGTGACACTTAGAGGCAAACATTACTGCTATGTTATTTGAAAATCCTGTAATCAATGTCTAAGTTAGTCTGGGCTCTTTGGGAAGCATTGTTAGGGTAAAAGAAGAGGAAACAATGCCCACAATAAAGTATACTTTTTTTATTTCTTTATTCTTCATTGTAATGTAAATATGCTAACATATTAGATAATTACATTACAGGTCAATGTGTTTTTATAAATAAGCTGTCAGAGGGGAGGGGACCGTAAGAAGAAGTGACACATGGGGATCATGTCTCCATTGTCTGTCTGTCCATCCATTCGTCTGTCTGCCCATCTGTCTCTCTGTCAATCCATCTGTCTCTCTGTCCATCTTTCTGTCTCTCACACTTTGCCTGTCACACTTTTTCTGTCAAGCTTCTGTATTCAGCAGTTGCCACATGTTCCAAGGAACACCTCATCTTTATGGAAAAGAAGATAATTTTGTGTGAGGGGAATAGTTCCAGATTTAGGCCTAAAAAAAGTCCAAATAAAAACACTGTATAATGAAGCAGCATTGTCAACATTCAGCATTTTCCCATGTATTATCCTCATAAAGTGGAAGCAGATTTCATTCTGATTGGGGTTTTCATTGGTTTGTCATATAGCAATTTGGAGTGATAAAAGAAGAAAAGGAAGACAGTAGTCTGCTTATGACAATATTCAGTCTTCCAGCGGCAAACTTACAGACTTCTAGGAGTCCGTAGCACTCGTTGGAATGATGTTATATGATTGCTAATCATTTCTTGTTTCGAGACATTTCCTGGAGGCTGAGAAGAGATTTCAGTCTAATGAAAACTGCCACCATAATAAAAGTAAGATAAGGTATATAGGCATCTTGAAAATTTTTTATTAGTTTATGGTTGTCTTTTCTCAAAACCTGCTGCCATTATGTAAAAAGAGACTATCCTAGTATACAGTTGTCTTTTCTCAAAACTCGCAGCCATTTCAAAAGTAGAACAAATTATTCTAAAAAAAAAAAAAAAAGATTCTGTAAAGAACATTTAGCTAGTCATATAAGTTTATGCCAGACAAAATATGGTACAGTCGGCACTCGTTATCTCCAATTTCATGGGACAAAAAATAAGACTTCGAGATGTCCGTAGTTTGACCAATCCGAAATGAGGTATTTTCGACTTGTGAACAAGAAATCTTACCTGTATCATTCTATTAATATGATTAACATTTTGAGCAAAGATTGCCAAGCATTACGCCTTGTGTTTGGCCAGATAATTACCATGCAAAATTGCGTCAAAACATAATCTAGTAATTAATGCAAGCCTAAAATCACGGTTTGTCGTACAGATAGCCCCATGCCAAGCTAGTGTCATCAGTTGACTGATAGGTGTGAAAAATATCGACGAGCTAATAAGCGTCTGTGGAATTTGAGATAAACAAACAAATATGCATTGTACTATAGGGCGAGGGTCCAAATTTTCACTTTGAGATAACAGTAATTTGAAATAAATAAATTTTGAGAAACACGAAGTTAAAGTATATAGACAAAGAAGGGAAAAATCTGGACCAAGTCAATTAATTTGACATAGCCGAAATTTCGACATACGCGAATTGGAGATAACGAGTACCAACTGTATAAGGATTATTTCAATATAAATGTATAAAAATTAAGGATATTTCTAAGGTGAACTCTACCTATGTATAAAAGAAAATGACTATGTAAAGAATACTAACTATTGTACAGGCAGATTAGGTGCAGCAACATAAATTATAAAGTGCACCTTTATTTTCAGGGGAACTTATTTGGGAAAAAAATATCACTTATTGCATCATATAAGACGAAATACTGTTTTGAAAGTCACGCAAACAGACATTTTGACAGACTGAAAGCTATCCGTACATCCCATTGGCAAGTCATCATTGGTTTTGTTTGTGATAATCAGTTTTTAAGCAGTTGACCTTGAAATTAAGTGTGTAAGGCAGAGCTAAAGGTAATCCATCCCCCATTAGATTATGATCATGGTCCATCAAGTGATCATGTGATTTTTATAGTAAATGTTATTAAGCCTCTATAGACTTTGAGCAAAAGAGCCTATAACTACAGGTCAGTGAAATTGCTTGCATCTACACTGAAGTATTTTTATGCACTTGAAGGACCATGATTATATTTTACTTAATAATGGATGAATTCGCTTAAGATCTTTGCTGCTACATACTGAAAGGTGCATTGGCCAGAGTTCACAGTCTTCCAGGCTGAGGCATCATCCCACGCTCTAGTCATATCATCTATAGACTGTCGGATTCATTTTGTCATTCTAAGGGGAGTCAGATTACACAATTTTATTCAAAAGAAATTGTTTTATACAGCTGTTTACAGAATTTTTTTTATTAGTTTACAATACTTTCAAGCCTCCAAAATGCATGAAGAGTATAGGATTTGTAAGACGCCTTTGCATTGGTTGATCTTTTAGTTTATGACTTCTGTGAAACATTGGCTGTGAAACTATGTTTTGCTTTAGCATGATGTCATGTAGTGAAACAGAATAAATCAGCCAGAGGTTTCGGATGATGGGCTGAGGAAACATCAGTTGGTCAGTCAGACAGTGTTTACCAGGATGTCCCTTGTGTGTACTTGGTCTAATCAAGGCTGATTATCCAGGACTTATTATCCTTCCATATCATGGGCCATTGATAGGTGTCTTCCCCTCTGAAAAATCCTTAAATTCAGTTTTTCCCAGATTTGCATCCCCAATGAAAAAGTCATTTTTCCCCAAAATATGATACTAAGGCCCCTTCCCTAACATATGAAAGAAAAGACCTTCTATCACTCATAATGTGACTGTATGGGATTCAGGTCCAATGGTAGACTGGTACTCATAATGTGATTGTATGGGATTCAGGTCCAATGGTAGACTGGTACTCATAATGTGACTGTATGGGATTCAGGTCCAATGGTAGACTGGTACGTATGCAAAGAGATTTTTCTCTAATTTAGCAGATTTCTCTGAAATTTAAAGCAAACTACTTCAAAATATTAATTTGACTTAATTTATTATACCATCATTTTACCATCATATAGAGCTGACTGTTTTTTTTTGTTGTTGTTGTTATTTTTTGCTGAAACACATGTGAAATTCAGGCACAATTCATACAGAATCAAAACATTCACTGTCAGTTCACTTGAGCATAAATCATTTATTCCCTCATATCATGTGTGTAGCATGCAGATAATGGGTGGAAGATCTCAAAAACTAGATCAACAACTCAATGACACTTTTATTTTGTCTGATAAGCAGTCGAAGTAAGTAAATCATATAAATAATACATGCTCATGGGCAGGGCATGGACGCTCTTTATAACCTTCAAGATATATAATCTGAAGATAAATTTTAAGGCAGTTTCTGGACGGACTTATATTATAAAACCTCATTCAGAATATATCTTAAAACCTTTAGAATATCATAAAACCTCATATATACTTTATTATAAGAATATAAAACCTCATTTAGAATATCATAAAATAAAACCTCATTTAGTATATCATATAAAACCTGTATTATATATATATAAGAATATAAAACCTCATTTAGAATATCATAAAATGAAACCTCATTTAGTATATCATATAAAACCTTTATTATATATATATAAGAATATCATAAAACCTCATTTAGAATATCATATAAAACCTTTATTATATATATATAAGAATATCATAAAACCTCATTTAGTATATCATAAAACCTCATTTAGAATATCATAAAATGAAACCTCATTTAGTATATCATATAAAACCTGTATTATATATATATATAAGAATATCATAAAACCTCATTTAGAATATCATAAAATAAAACCTTTATTATATATATATATAAGAATATCATAAAACCTCATCTAGAATATCATATTAAACCTTTTATATATATATATAAGAATATCATAAAACCTCATTTAGAATATAAAACAAAACCTCATTTAGTATAAGACATTATGAAACCATATTTAGAATATCATAAAACCTCCTTTAGATCAGTCAAGGCTTAAATTCCACCAATTAAACTTGTAATGATAGGTATGGTTGACTACCAGATTTCGGGGTATAACAAGTTTTCCGGGTATTTTACTTTTACATAGTTTGCGCGTGAGAACGTGATATGATGAGTTGTTTTTGCTGTCCCATATAATCAAAACAAATGTCAGCCATGCTCTAATATTCAAATTAAGACATCATGTGACTTGTTGTGTAAATTCTAGACAATGTTTAAGATGTACGTCCATTTCATTAAAATCTTGAACTCGTATTTGATTAGCTATTTTGTAGTACAAACTCATCTGAATTATTTAAATTTACATATTTTCAAATTTTTTTTTAATTAACAACTTAGGTAGTATTTTGTGCAGAAATTAATTCCGGATAATAAGTCACATGATGGCTTAATTTGAATAAAAAAAATGTTGGATATTTGTTATGAATATTAAGGGGTTGGAAAATAGATTGTGCGAGAAGCTTTTTAAGGTGTGTAAAGTAAATGTTTTGTGATGAATATGTGTAAAAATGTTTCAATTATCCATATGTGTCATCAATGGTAACTGTCATTAAGTTTAAAATGAAAAAAATGATCGTCGAAGGGGGTGGGTGTAAGGTCAGCAGTTTTCCTGGATAAAGTTGCAACTTTTTTCCGACCGTGGATGTCAGTCAGAAAAAGAATAATCAGATAAGCATCTCAGATGAAATAAAGGCTCTATAAATATCAAATCATAACCATTAATTCCCTGAAGTGGAATTTTGATGCATATTTAACTAACAGAGTATGTTGAGCTTAATTTGAAAATACCCCGAAAACTTGTTAGTAACTTTTTGTGTCATCACCGTTGACCTACATTGGAATGAACGCTACTCTGGTTTGATCGAGATGAATTTAAGATCGCAATGCGTACAGGGAGTGACAAAATTTATTGTTGCACCCCTTTATTCTAATTAAATGAAAATTTTAATGATATTTCATATGCAAATATAGATCGATCTCGTTAGTACCCCGAAAACTTGTTAGACCATCATAATACCAGAAATCTGTAATGAGCAGATCCATTACAATGGAGTTTCATGGCTCCAAAGCCAGTTATTGTGTTATATTGGACCATGTTGTATTATATCATTAAACTCCATTTAATTACATCTAGACTGGAATCAACCAACAATACTTAGCACTAGGTAAAATGTGAAAATCTAGTATAACGCTGTTGCATGGCTCTATACCTAGTCACCGACATTATATTGGACAGTCTTGTAATTATATGACAATAATTATTAGTGTATCAATGACCTTGGGATCCATGGTATCAAAACCATGTTAATTATTGGAATTCAAATTATAATAAGTGCACTGGAATTAAGGTAAAGTCCCTGTAATGGTTCCGCTACGTCTTGGATCACTTACTATGCCGTGCGATTGACTTTGACTTTTCTCCACTTTACACTTCAACAAAAAACCGATATTCCATTCTACCTTATCGCCTGTCAAATAGAACATCGCTTCGATTGACGAATATAAACCACGCCTCCTTAGCGAGAGAAATCAAGTGCACAGTTTTAACAATCTATAAATAGACTGTGATGTCACTAGCTTCATTCAGACCTGTGTTGACACATTGCAGTTTTATAACTCGCGGAATTATGAATATTGACTGCTTGTATATATATGTCACATGTAATCATACGAGGAAATAATGAATGAATTTAAATAGACAACTATGTAGTTTCAAACTCGGGGTGTTTTAGCAAGAATAATTTTGTCTCATGAATTAATAAAACACAGCAAAAGCAGTGTGGCATAGTTACTGTCAAACAAAGCGTGATATTTGTCCTTGTCATCATGGTCTACGAACGTGTGGATTTTAACGACATCTAGCCATTTTAATTGCGGTACTTCTTCATGTAGGAATTATATAAAATCCTCAAATGTCATTTCAAAACCTTTCCAAAATGCACCGCTGACACCCTTTTTAGGGCTAATGATTTTTAGCTCACCTGAGCACAAAGTGCTCAAGGTGAGCTTTTGTGATCGCCCTTCGTCCGGCGTCCGTCATCGTGCGTCGTCCGTCGTCAACAATTCGCTTTAAAGTTGCTAAAATAAAGTTGATCCATGAAGAACTCTGGTTGCCATGGCTACAAAAAGAAAAATAATTTGAAAACTTTAAAAATCTTCGTCTTCAAAACTACTGGCCAGATTTCAAAATAATTTGGTACAAATGTTCCTTGGGTCAACCTCTACCAAAGTTGCTAAAATTATTCCGATCCATAAAAAAACATGGCCGCCAGGGGCGGGGCTTATTTGCCTTATATGTATATAGAGAAACCTTTAAAACATCTCCTCTGAAACCACTGGACATAATTTGATTTAACTTGGCAGGGATGATCCTTGGGTCAACCTTCACAAAAGTTGCTAAAATAAACTTGATCCATGTAGAACTCTGGTTGCCAGGGCAACAAAAAGAAGAAAAAAATTGAAAACTTTAAAAATCATCTTCTTCGAAACTACTTGCCAGATTTTAAAATAAATTGGTACAGATGTTCCTTGGGTCAACCTATTTATCTCAGGTGAGCGATTTATAAGGGCCATCATGGGCCTCTTGTTTTAAAGTCCATCTTGGCCGACACTTCCATCACGAAAGTTAACTGAGCAAAATCAATAACCAGGTGAAGCCAAGGGGCGGAGCTACGTTCTGATTGGTATACACAATGCCTTTTGTTTTCTACAGTAAGCGGGAAAGCGACTGCAGTTTTATCGATGTAAAATTATTGGAAAAGTCAAAGTCAATCGCATGGGGTAGAAACTTCTACCAAGACAACCAATGTACCCTAATGAAACATTAGTAAGCCTTAGTTATCTCCGTGAAAGGCCATGAGGTCCGAAATGTATCGAATCCATTACAGGGACTTTACCTTAAAATATTAGATGATTTTGGGACCATTTTCTATTTGAATTAACATTATAATTGATCAAGCACATTGTAAATATATATGAAAATGTCAAAATTGACATAAGGGGTCCATGGTAAGAACCTAGTTTCATTTTGAATTTTGCATTATAATGGAACAGGTAGTGATGGATCTACACAGTATGGCATTATAATGGAACAGGTAGTGATGGATCTACACAGTATGGCATTATAATGGAACAGGTTGTGATGGATCTACACAGTATGGCATTATAATGGAACAGGTAGTGATGGATCTACACAGTATGGCATTATAATGGAACAGGTTGTGATGGATCTACACAGTATGGCATTATAATGGAACAGGTAGTGATGGATCTACACAGTATGGCATTATAATGGAACAGGTAGTGATGGATCTACACTGTATGGCATTATAATGGAACAGGTAGTGATGGATCTACACTGTATGGCATTATAATGGAACAGGTAGTGATGGATCTACACAGTATGGCATTATAATGGAACAGGTAGTGATGGATCTACACAGTATGGCATTATAATGGAACAGGTAGTGATGGATCTACACAGTTTGGCATTATAATGGAACAGGTAGTGATGGATCTACACAGTTTGGCATTATAATGGAACAGGTAGTGATGGATCTACACAGTTTGGCATTATAATGGAACAGGTAGTGATGGATCTACACAGTTTGGCATTATAATGGAACAGGTAGTGATGGATCTACACAGTTTGGCATTATAATGGAACAGGTAGTGATGGATCTACACAGTTTGGCATTATAATGGAACAGGTAGTGATGGATCTACACAGTTTGGCATTATAATGGAACAGGTAGTGATGGATCTACACAGTATGGCATTATAATGGAACAGGTAGTGATGGATCTACACAGTATGGCATTATAATGGAACAGGTAGTGATGGATCTACACAGTTTGGCATTATAATGGAACAGGTAGTGATGGATCTACACAGTATGGCATTATAATGGTGTAAATAGTTATGGATTCACACTGTACCAACTGCCAATGAAGATTTAAGCTTTAAATGTCATTTCATATTTATTATTGATATAAGTAAATTGGCATTTTATTTATTGATTCATGTTCTATTTTAGAAAATTAGCTGTTTTTTTTATATAGAGCATTTTGTTAAACCAAATATAGCCTCATTTGAAGGATCATCCATTTCCATGGTAATTTACCATGAGATCAAGGGTTTCATGTGACTAATTTTTATGATACAAAACAAACTCCACTCTAGCATGTTGAAAAATAGAAAATTCATTTTGCTGCCTGAGTTAAGGTCAATGTCAAACCACTATGTTGATTCTGCCCTTGACCATTAAGCCATGAAATGTTTGCAGTGACTTATTGCATGATAGAGTCACATACAGTGGGGCTTGCGTTCATGTTGGCATATTTTTCGTGTATCGTGTGTGTATCGTGCGTTCCGTTTCCGTGTATCGTTCGTGTATGGTGCGTGCGTTTATCGTGCACGATTCTAACGTGTTTCGTGTAACGTGTTTCGTGTATCGTGTAACGTGTATCGTGTAACGTGTTTCGTTTATCGCATCGTTCCTTCCGTGTGAATCGTTCCGCACGATATATTTTGAGTTCAACGCTTCCTTAAAAGCCAGCATTAGAATTTCAGCTTTTCAAAATCAGTTAAGTGGTTACTCACCGCATGGCAACATTTAACTGTAGATTACTTACGTTGTCTGTTACAATTTAAGTCTTATATCGATTCATGTTTAATAAAAATAATGAGTTAACTACGTAGAGTGGTCTCCCCTGTATTGTGTACGAAGGGAGATCACTTCACCTGCTGTAAGATAGCCAATTAAATCGTATTATGCGGTTACCAATGACGCTTGGCGCGAATAAATAATTGTTCAAAGCATAGGATCGTTATAGATCTAATAAATTCAATGTGTAACAACAATTATTTGTAATTTCGACACGATTTAGAACATGTGACTTCCTATTATAGAACATTCGTTGTTTTTTTTTCGTGTGTGTGTGTATGTGTTAGTTTTAATGATGGTTTTATTTATAAATTGATTAATTGCCTTGTTCACTTGGGCGAAAAAAAACGAGTAAATCGATTAACCTCGCTACCGTGCCTATCTGCAATCGTTCGTTTCGTGCGGTCCGTGTATCGTGCATCGTGTATCGTGCATCAAACGTGTATATGCATCGTTCGTTTATCGTTCGTTCGTTCGTTTATCGTGTAACGTGCGTGTATCGTGCGGTTCGTTTGCGTTTATCGTGCGTGTATCGTGCGGTTCGTTTGCCAACATGAACGAAAGCCCCACTGTAAAGGCTGTAATGCACATGATTTATCTTGTCTGATGTTAAAGAGGTCAGTGGTCCAATGGCGAAACTGACCCATATAGAGTATATATTATAAACATTAAATATACCTTTCAAATATCATCTTGAACATTCCAGGTAGTTGTTTTCATTTGGACCTGTCAGTTGTCAGGCTGTTTCTTTGGTAACCCCAATATAACATGGCAGCTTCGTAGGTAAGGTTGTCTGTCTCTTTATTCATCATGATGTTCAACAATTCAGTTCTGGTTGAAAAGTAGATAAAGTGACGCACAACGGCGACTCAAGCATGGCATGACGTGTGTAGGAGAGGTGAAAGGGGGGTTGTGACTTTTTTCTCTAGGTCATATTTAGCACAGCTGACCGAAGGAGACAAAGTGTCCCGGAAATGAGGGTAAGATAAATGGAGAAATAGATGGTAATATATGATCCTGTCATAGATGAGTTATACATAGGTATATAGACCTATGAGAGAGGGATCAAGTAGGGCAAGTGCAGTAAGGTTGTGATGTTCATTAAGGCTTTCACTACCCACTTGAACTTTTGACAGATTAAATAATTTTGATGGTGCAGGTGAGAACAAAAGATATATTACGGTGAAGTAGGACTTTTATTTTAAACCAGCTATAATGTCTGGCCATTGCCTTGAGGGAAAGCATTTGGGTAGTTATTCTCTCCGATTATGAATACCTTAATTGCACTTAAGCGACTTAGTAAATAAGTAAGATAAGTTTGGTTTATAAAATTTGCCAATCTTTCATTTTTGTCTGGACTACATAGCGATGAGTGAGAGCAAAAGTAGGCTAAATACATATATTTATATAAGCCCTTAGCCTAGTTTCGCTCTCACCCCTCGATAGGTCAATCTCTTTTTCACCGTCAGTCTATCAAAAAGAGCATCAAGTTCCAGTGGTTACATATGTGACTGTGGATCAAAAGGATCGTCGGTTGAAATCCTGTTGGAGCCAAAGTTTTTATTATTGCTTTCCCAGGCACCAGGTACTTGTCCAACACTGGAACGATCACGAGGGGATAAGTATAAGAAGTCAGTTGATAAAGCTTTAGCCCTGAATCTGACAGTAGATGGCACAATTTTTTGCTACTGAAGTATCTGTTTTGTATGTAAATTAGAAACTTTAAAAAAGACAACTGGGAGCTCAGCTGATAGAGCACTTAATTAAATGGCTTGTAAACTTAGGTTCAAGTCAGAATGCATTGACTCATTTTCTTCTTACAGTGGCATCTGTTTTGTTAGTATGACAGATTTATTGTAGAAATGATGCATTGACTCAGCAATACCCTTTCCAGTGGCTAGCTGGCTTTTTAAGGTAATCCATCCATCATTGAATTATCATGTTCCTTTAAATGCTTAAATGACTTCTGTGCAGATGCAAGCATCCATTGACTTGGAGTTGTAGGCTATTTTGCTCAAAGTCTATAAAAGCTTGTATTCACTATAAAATTCCCACAGTCACATGATGGACCATGATCACAATTAATGATGTATGGATTACCTTTAATCAACCTGAACAGGCTGTAGTTTAAGCCTGATTTAAACCTCAAGAATGATCATGTAGTGACTGTTAGTGTTATATATGCACTTGTGTGAAAAAGGTTATGCATAATCATTAATTGATGTTAAACGACCGAATCCAGTGCTGCATCATCATTACTGTGACCTATCATAAATACTGTTTAGTTATCGATTATTGTGTTTTACCCATAGGAAAGGGACCTGCAACAAACAAACTATAAGGTGTCTGCATTTAAGAAAGCTATAATAAACATTAATGCAAGTAGATCAAACAGGGGTACCAATGCCTCAATAAAGTCAATATTGCTTATCCATCTTGGATCCTATCTGATTGGTTATTAAACCATTGACTTGATAATCCCTCTCTTGGGTATTTGATATTTAGAATCGCCCTCTTCAGATATTAATAAATTTGTAGTCAACTGTCTGTTTTTTATTGCCACATTGTTAGTCTATAGTCAGCTCTCTTTTTTTATAACCTCAGTTTTGGACTATGAGCTTTTTTCGCAGACTTTACCGTGTAAGAAGAGACAGGTGCCCATCCAGTGAAAAATAATGTAATATTTTGATTTTTAATGTGTGCACAATGCTTTTCTGGTGACTGGTGGTGCAGACTGTGTCGAATTTAAGCTATGCATAATTATATGGTATTGTATTTGCAAGGATCAAATTGTTCCAACCAGACCCTACCTCAGTTGTGAAAACCCACTAACCCTTAAGTTTTTTTGGCCATTTTTAGTTTGATCAATTGTCAAAATATACTTTCTTCTTTTGACAGTTAACAAAATAAATGTTGTATGATTCAGACAGTAAGTTATAACAAAATAAATCTTGTTTGATATGGAAAGATGATCTTTGATTGACCTCGATGTGACTCAGATTTCAGACAACCACTTTGTTCAACTGACCTACATCTGTTTTCCCATGTTTGTAGGCCTCACACTTCATTTAATTTCCTACAACCTGTACTGTTATTGTTAAAAATGAGTAAGCGATTTCTGTCAAGATAACTGTGCCCCTTTCCCCCCCCCCTCATGTCAAGGTTGATTGACCTTTTTGAAAATGACAGTTTGCAACAGCATATTGTGCCATCAAACCTAGCAGTCTTTTTATTACTTAATTACAGCCAGTGATATAACTTTCTTAATACTTACCCAATGACCTCATTTTGCTCTTCTACTATACTTAGTTTGTCCTTATATATAATTAATAGGACGTCAAAATTAATAATATTATGCATATCGGCTTAACCAGTGAAAAGCTGTACAAATCTCCAACAAACAAATGCATGTGAATCTTGCTTTCAATAAATACTCCTTCAGTACAACAACCTCCGACAGACATTTGGGGCAGGGATTTCAGTATGCCAAACTGTATGCAGCCGGTCGCTTACAGTCGGCTATGGAGTTGTTTTAGGACCATACGTTTACCATGCTCTTCACGTGCTCCTTGTGCTGTACATGGGTATATGTGAACATCATGGTTTATGACACTGAGATTTTCATAGCTGACTGTAAGCTTATGGTTGCATACGGTTCAGCGTACTGAACGCATGAATGTTTTGATGTCAAGTTCTAATTTGTTTCAGAACTAAACAGTAAGGAACTGTAATACTATGCTAGAAGAACAAAAGTTGTCCTCTTACAGTTTTTCATTTTGTTCAAGCATACAGTTCTTAATTGTTGACATTTTTAGCTCACCTGAGCACTTGTGCTCGGGTGAGCTTTTGTGATCACCATTTGTCCGTCGTGCGTCGTCCGTCGTCAGTCGTCCGTCGTCAACAATTGCTTGTGAACACTCTAGAGGCCACAGTTTTGGCCCAATCTTCATGAAACTTGGTCAGGATGTTTGTCTACATGATATCTCGGATGAGTTCGAAATTGGGTCATGTGTGGGATCAAAAACTAGGTCACCAGGTCAAATCTAAGGAAAACCTTGTGAACTCTCTAGAGGCCACAGTTTTAGCCAAATCTTCAATAATTTTGGTCAGGATGTTTGTCAAATTGATATATTGGATGAGTTTGAAAATGAGTCACATGAGGTCAAAAACTAGGTCACCAGGTCAAATCTAAGAAAGACCTTGTGAACACTCTAGAGGCCTACATTTTTGTCCCAGTCTTCATTAAACTTAATATGAATGATGACTGCATGAATTCCCAGTTGAGTGCAAATTCAGGTAGGATCAATATGTAGGTCACTTAGTCAAATGTTAGAAAAACACTTTTAGATGCCAGATTTTTTGTCATTATGCCTAACACTGCCATCTTACTCAGGTGAGCGACACAGGGCCATCTTGGCCCTCTTGTTAAAGTCATCTAGCTCTCTTTTGGGGTGCGCTTATGTTTAAAAAATATTTGATTTTAAAAGGATTGTTTAAATTATTTTTGAATTAAAATTCAAACTGCATTAAATTTTGGTCTTGTTTTGTAACAAAATTGTGTATATCATTGGCTAAATAAACTCTTTCCCTCATATAGACTCATTTTAACCCTATCCCTCATATAGACTCATTTTAACCCTTTACCTCATATAGACTCATTTTAACCCTTTACCTCATATAGACTCATTTTAACCCTTTACCTCATATACAGTGGGGCTTTCGTTCATGTTGGCAAACGAACCGCACGATACACGCACGATAAACGCAAACGAACCGCACGATACACGCACGTTACACGATAAACGAACGAACGAACGATAAACGAACGATGCATATACACGTTTGATGCACGATACACGATGCACGATACACGGACCGCACGAAACGAATGATTGCAGATAGGCACGGTAGCGAGGTTAATCGATTTACTCGGTTTATTTCGCCCAAGTGCACAAGGCAATTAATCAATTTATAAATAAAACCATCATTAAAACTAACACATACACACACACACGAAAAAAAACAACGAATGTTCTATAATAGGAAGTCACATGTTCTAAATCGTGTCGAAATTACAAATAATTGTTGTTACACATTGAATTTATTAGATCTATAACCATCCTATGCTTTGAACAATTATTTATTCGCGCCAAGCGTCATTGGTAACCGCATAATACGATTTAATTGGCTATCTTACAGCAGGTGAAGTGATCTCTCTTTGTACACAATACAGGGGAGACCACTCTAAGTAGTTAACTCATTATTTTTATTAAACATGAATCGATATAAGACTTAAATTGTAACAGACAACGTAAGTAATCTACAGTTAAATGTTGCCATGCGGTGAGTAACCACTTAACTGATTTTGAAAAGCTGAAATTCTAATGCTGGCTTTTAAGGAAGCGTTGAACTCAAAATAAATCGTGTGGAACGATTCACACGGAAGGAACGATGCGATAAACGAAACACGTTACACGATACACGAAACACGTTAGAATCGTGCACGATAAACGCACGCACCATACACGAACGATACACGGAAACGGAACGCACGATACACACACGATACACGAAAAATATGCCAACATGAACGCAAGCCCCACTGTAGACTCATTTTAACCCTTTACCTCATATAGACTCATTTTAACCCTTTACCTCATATAGACTCATTTTGACACACTCAATAGATAAAAACCACAGTTAAACCTTACCAGATTTAATTACAAAATCCTCATTTCCAGACCACTGAGGAGCAGCGAACAGCATAAAACCTGATCAGCCTGCAAGTTACTCGCAGGCTGATCTGGTTTTATGCTGTTCGCATAGGTCTTTTCATGGTGTCCTCTATGAGGGAAAGGGTTAAAAAAAACCATCTTATGATAATACATTATTTACTTAACTTTAGTAAATGTTTATTTATCCTGGTTTCTAACATATTTATCGCTTTAACACTTATTGTACCAAAAGTATAATTTTACTGAAGTTACTATGTGAATATTAAGTCATTAAAACCTTGGAAAGTGAATTTGTTTCTCTGACTAGCATTTTGTTTTGTTTAGAGGCTACAAGCTCATTTTCAAGGATTTTATGAAATTGTATGAAATAGATTACTGTTGTTACGACATTTGAAAGTTGTTCATGCTGAATTGATTTATTTTTTATTTTTTTACACTTAATATAACAATGCAGTAAACTAACGATGATCAGGAAATAATTATCCTAAAATAGGTTGTTAAGTAGCTGTAATCAGACTTCTTTAGTTTTTGAGTTTTTTTAATTATTTCATCTTAAAGTAGGTTTGGGAAAGTTTAAATTTAGTTAAATATTAACATACTGGGTAAAAAAGTCAGTGTGTATATAAATATATAATCTTTTTAGGCAGCTCCAGTTACAGTTCAGTGCATATAATGTATTGAGAATGATAAGAGTTCTGATTTTAATTCTTTTTACTAATTATTAACACATTCTTACAAGTTATACTAATGATCCTTTCAATGGTTTTTGGGTTGGACCAGTACTTAGATTTCTTAGCCCCCCTCACACACACATTTGGTTAAAACGTTAAGTTTCTGTAGTGATGTACGCTACCATTGGACCCTCTGAGTGCCCAGTAGACACCCCAAGGGGCCTGACACAGCTCATGTACCCTACCAGGCCCTTATGCCAGGCACATTTTCAAATACAGCCCAAGGTACACTCAGCCCAGTCCCATAGATAGAAGGTCACCTAGTATTGTCTCTCCACCCAAGGACATGCGCCCATTGACTGTTGTTTACATATCTATAAACAATGGCAGTGCTTGAGAGTTGATAAACAAATTGTGACACTCGTCTGATGTGGAACCATGGGTAGTTCAGGCCTCTACTACGCTAGTTTAAATTTTATTTATATTATAACCATGAGACAGAACAACCATTGGATAGAAGGCTTTATATTGCTTATGAAAATTTTCTCTTCAGCACTGAGAATGATGGTGCCATGTGGTCCTTGGTATTAGAGGAAACTGAAGCATCTAGCAAAAAAACAAAAAAACTTTTAACTGAATAGGAAACTAAATACCCTTTCACATGCTATTTAGTTGGATCGACCAAGAACCAAACCAAGGTTTAATTGGTGAAAAGCCACTGTTATCAAGCCTCCGTTTCTACTTGGACATAGTTGTTTTCCAAATACCGCCCTATATTAAAGGCCCTTATTGTCAGTATCCAGAGTCTACATTTCAATCTCAGACTTCAGATTCTAAAATTTGAATAAGCCATTTTTAGCTCGACTATTCGAAGAATATGAGAGCTATTGTAGTCACCCTGGCGTCGGCGTTGGCGTTGCAGCTATTGGTTAAAGTTTTGTGTGCAAGTTACTGTCAACCTTATATCTCAATAACCATTTATGGTATTGACTTGAAAGTTTTTAAATATGTTCAGGGACATCAGACAACCAAGGTAGATAACTCTTGACTGAATTTGATATGAATTATGGCCCCTTTTTAACTTAGAAATTTTAATTAAAGTTTTGCATGCAATAGAATATTTGGTTAAAGTTTTGCGTGCAAGCTACTATCTAGTTTGTATCTCAATAACCATTCATGGTATTGACTTGAAAGTTTATGAATATGTTTAGGGGCATCAGACACCAATTGATGGAATTTTACAAATTATGGCCCCTTTTTAACTTAGAAATTTTGGTTAAAGTTTTGCATGCAATAGAAAATTTGGTTAAAGTTTTGCGTGCAAGCTACTATCTAGTTTGTATCTCAATAACCATTCATGGTATTGACTTGAAAGTTTATGAATATGTTTAGGGGCATCAGACAACCAAGGTAGTTAACTCTTGGTGGAATATGTTACAAATTATTTCCTCTTTTTAACTTAGAAATTTTGGTTAAAGTTTTGCATGTAAGATTCTCTCATGCTTATATCTCAGTATCCAGGCATGCGATAGATTTAACTTAGAAATTTTGGTTAAAGTTTTGCATGCAATAGAAAATTTGGTTAAAGTTTTGCGTGCAAGCTACTATCTAGTTTGTATCTCAATAACCATTCATGGTATTGACTTGAAAGTTTATGAATATGTTAAGGGGTATCATACTTTCATGGTAGATAACTCTTGGTAGAATATGTTACAAATTATGGCCCCTTTTTAACTTAGAAATTTTGGTTAAAGTTTTGCATGCAAGGTACAGTCAAACTTGTAATAGCGGTCACGTGTATTAAGCAGTCACCATGACGTAAGCGGTCATGTCAGGTCCTCCCGAGCAAATTCTTCTTTAATTGTCGTGTAATAAGCGGTCACTTGTCTTATGCGGTCAGCGGTCACCTTAAAAGGGGATAACCATACTTCAAAGGAGTCCTAATTAGCGGTCAACCAGCTGGTGTGATCCCGCACCGAACGTGTGCCCATTAATCCCCTGCTCCCCACCCGCAGGCATTATTAGCACACTTCCGTTGGCAAACTTACAGTGTTTGCCAACGTCACGCTGTTTGCGAAGGGCTAGCTTAATCAATCATCCATCAATGAGTGTTTTAATTATGATTGCCTTTTAGCTATGCATAGTTTGAAGTTTGATGAAATACGCATCATGTATATGAACAGTTATGCACTCGATTCTTCTACGTTCCATTTGCTCGGCTGACTAGATGATCGCCGATCGGTGTTAATGTTGGAATTATGAATGCGTATTTATATGTGGACATCTTTTATCTTTTGAGAGTTATAAAGGTGTTTTTATTAATTGTTTGATCAAAAAACATCGACTATTTGCTGCTAAAAACAAGAAATTGCTAGTGATATAAAATGGAATATTTAGGACATAACGGTAATGTGTCCGCGTATGCCATCATATCTAAACAAAATTTTCTGACGCTAGAAAACAGAATGAAAGTTCTGAAACTTCCCGAACCTGGGAAAAACTCAGTAATAATTTCTAGTGGTTTTTATATGATGAAAATTATATGTTAAATTTATATATGTAGATATATGCAGTTAGATATTGTAAGGTGGTGAGTAGGATGGTTCCCCGACCTACTTCCATCAGAAGACGGGGATAATAAAGTTTGACTGTACTTTCATGCTAATATCTCAGTATCCAGGCATGCGATTGATTTGAAACATCTTTAATATGTTTAGGAGTATCATACTATCAAGGTAGATAACTTTTGATGGAATATATTACAAGTTATGACCCCTTTTTTAACTTAGAAATTTTGGTTAAAGTTTTGCATGCAAGGTACTTTCATGCTTATATCTCAGAGTCCAGGCATGGGATTGATTTGAAACATCTTTAATATGTTTAGGGGTATCATACTATAAAGGAAGATAACACTTGATGGAATATATTAAAAATTATGACCCCCTTTTAACTTAGAATTTTGGTTAAATTTTTGCATTCAAGCTACTATCCAGCTTATATCTCAGAAATTGCTTGTGGAATTGACTAGAACATTAAGGAGTGTCTTCAGGGGCATCAGAAAACTAACTATTGTGCTTATGTCTCAGTAACTAGGCATGGGATTGATTTTAGACATCATAAAATATTAAGGGGTATCAGACTATCAAGGTATATCATTTTTGACTATTATTATGTACAGGGTATGTGAAGGGCAAGAATTGAAATAGATTTCATTTGATTTACCAACAAGCATTTTGAATAGTCGAGCGTGCTACAGTCCTCTGACAGCTCTTGTTAATTTTATGCAAAGTTAGTTACTGTATCTGATGATAATTTCTTTTAAATATTTAGACCCTATGATTATTATCGCTGAAATATAGATAAATTTATTTAAAACTGGCCTTTGAAAATTTGTAATTTTCTGAGTCAGAGATTCTTTTCTGGGAAAATACCTAAATTTAGCTAAAATAATAGGAAAAAAAAAAATCCAGTGTGTAAATTGCTTACAGTGTGATTTGGGTTAATGATAGTCTGACAAGGTGTAAACTCATGTACGTGAGCAGTGGAGGGTGTCATAAATATACTAGGTGGAAAGGTCAACCAATACTGGTTAAGGATAAATAATGTACAGCCCAATAACTGTATGCTAGGTACAGTTTACCGTCCGGTACCTCACCTGTGAGTAGGGCCAGGTTTATACAATCCAAGTCCATGTGTGTTGCAGTTTGTGTGTTTAGAAAACTGTCGGACAATGTTTTTAAACTTTATGGATATGAATATGTCATTCAGTTTGCTGAAAAACAAAAAGGTATGTTGATTTTATTTTGAATAAATTTTTTTTTCTGGCAGGGTGAAATTTCTTTTCTAGCTGTGATAGCATTTTTTTCTCTCTGTTCCAGCTAGCTGTTTGCTTGTTCATGGGTTACTGTATTTCAGCTCATAGTATTATAAGTTGGTTAGCATTAAAGCTATAAATGCTTATGTTGTTTTATTCTTTAATCTAATATTTTATTTAAATACTTTGTACTGAAATGAGGTATTCTCAAATTAATGCAGTTATGAAAACTATACAAAATAGACAACATTTTTTTATTCATGAAAATCTTAATTTCTGTCAAAAATAATAATCCTGAAAAGTAATCTAAAATTTTTCATTAATATAAAATGACAAAACATGATGACTGCCAACTAACACATACTGTGGACCCTAAATTATGTATTTTTGTTGCTATATTATAACAAGGTCCAATATAACATAGTACTGAGGTTAAGACCAGCGTTATAATGGAGCCCACTGTATGTGTATCAGTGGATAGCACTTTCTACAGATTACCTTTACCCTTACTTGTTTTAAAGAATTTGCAAACGGAGTAGGGCAAATCAGACTGCTGTCTGATCAGGGTCTCCTCTGTTTGCTCATACAATAGTGAAGTTCAGATTTCACAGTTGGCATAGCACAGTTAAATATGTTCTAGAAAATGAGTACATAATCATGTATTCACCAAGTACATGAATATTCATGAGGTTATAAGAGTAAGTACATAAGGAAGCCATTGTGATCTCTTCAAGCAGATAAACTTTTGTGTCGTTAAGAATTCTGATTTCTTACAAGAATGCTCCAAGGATATCTGATTTGAAAATAATCAAATGATGAATAATGGAACTATAGACATATTGTGTATGTTGATTGAGGCACTTTTCATCAGATAATGTCCAAGATTTGACAAGACAACCATTGTGTATAAAACAGTGGTCATGATCTGTAAACAGGATATCAGGGACTGGGACTTGAATAATAAATGGTTTTAAAGGTTTAATCAATAATTCAGATGAGAAAATTCTTTTCGTCTTTGTCTTTTTTTTTTTCATGAAAAATGGATTTTTTCTTAAGTTTATTATGAATAGAAGGTATGTGATATAATAGATTGGTAAATATGTTAATTGATAAGTCTTGAATGCTTAATGGTTTATGATCATATAATTCATTGATTGGCTTATACTTATAGGTGATAAAGACTTCGATTGGCAAATTATTATTATTTTTTAAGTTTGAATTTAAAGAAAAGGTCTTATTGTTTAAGGTAATTCACTCATCCATCATTAAATTTGATCATTATCCATCAAGTGAATGTTGGGAGTCTTAAGTAAATGCAAGCCTTTATAGGCTTTGAGCAAAGGAGCTTTTAAATCCAAGTCAGATTTTAAAATTTAATGCTTGCATCTGCAATGAAGTTCTTTTAAGCATCTGAAGGACCATGATTATAATTTATTGATTGATTACCTTAAGGGATATCAATAGCCAAGTGGCCATAGTTGCTGGCTTGCTGTCACTTAGACACTCACCACAGTGAGTTTGAGTCCCAGCAGGGTCACTTAGATTTTTCATGTGAGGAAACATTTCAGTAGGTTTGTGGTAAATCTGTTGCTTTACATGGGTGCCTCAGAGTGCAATCCGTGATTCGGTGGACATTGTTATATGATGGTAAAATCCAGCACAACAACAACATTTTTTAAGTTATCATAATTATCTTGAAGTTGGTTTTATCTCGAGTCAGCTGGGTTCTCCTGAAGAGGAAGTATTATTTATGGATTTTGTTGGTAGGATACGTAATTTTTTTATACCCTCAGAATGTTTTGGATAATGTCATTATTCAAAGGAATAGTTCATATACAAAACCTTTTTTTTTTTTAAAGCAAAAGCTATGCTCAGTGAGAAAGATAGTTATTTTTAGGCAACAGTAATTGTCACAATTTATTTTCCTGGAATTCAATTAAAGTTAGTCATTGTTTACAAAAGTTGTTGCCCTTTTCAGTTCATTCTTAAGATAAATTAAGGTAAACATGGATTTATGGCCCTTTAGGTATAATTGGTGTTATGCAAGATTTGTAACTAAATTTTGTGACATATATACATTAGGAGAGTCATACCCATAAATTATATGGACTTTCATATTTTGAATTCTGTAATTTTGAATAATATGTAATGGTCCCTTTTTCAGATACTTGTGATAAATGCTTCTTTCTAGTTTATTAAATATACAGAGGTATTCAAATTGACTTTAAGCTATTTAGTAAATTCATTGGATAACAGGCAGTCAATGGTTGACTTGGTTTACACAAACAACACCTAATGATGGTTTTGTTTATGATACTGGTTTGGTTGTGCACAATTGACCTAACCATGAATGAGAATTGCTACTTCTTAAAACTGGAATGATGCATTAAAGGGGAGTGGGGGGAGAAGATATTGATCAAATTTATGAGCAATTTATTTTAGCCAGCCAACCAATCAAAAAGCAAGTCAGAAAACCATGCATTTAGCCCATCAACCAATCAAGGCAAGTCAGCCAACCAACCATCTTAGCCTTCAACAAAATAAAAAAAAACCCAAAAAAAGCACCAAAACAAACATAACCACAAACCAAAATCAACCACTAACCAATCATCAAGCAAGTTAACATTGAACCAACCATCTAGTGCAACAACCAACCATATAGCCTACTAACCAATCATCAATCAAGTAAACATTGAACCAAACATCTAGTCCAGCAACCAAACATATAGCCCACTAACCAATCATCGAGCAAGTTAACATTGAACCAACCATCTAGTCCAGCAACCAACCATATAACCCTCCAGCAAATCAACATGTGTGTTGATCCACCAACCACCTAGTCTACCAGCTGGTGTCCTATATCTTGTTCTTAGATGTTTTTAGCAAAACATTACTAAAATGGAAACAACCTGGTTTACACTTACTTGTACCATGATCTTTTAATCCTATTAGACATTCCTCCATACATTTTTTAAGCTGTTGAATAAGGGTTAATAGACTTAAATTGTTTACGCTGTTTTTGAAGTGTAAATTTTCAGTTAATAATTATATACAGGTGAGTACTGATTAAACTATTGTGACGTGATAGTTTGATCTCAGTTGGCTTATAATAATTTTGTTTTTAATGGACCAAAATGATTTTGTATTAGTCTAGCCTTCTTTTATTGAAGGTTGTGGATTAGAAAAGTTGTTTTTATGGCATTCCCAGGCATGAAGCACTGGCCGATTCTTGGAAAAGTCAAGAGGGATAAGTATACATCTCAAGACCATTCCAGAAATAAAGATAAATAAGTTTAAGGTTTGAGAAGGGGATAAGTATATGAATATGATTCACACACCAAATAAAAGAGAGAAAATGTTGAGGAGGAACATTTTGTTGATGATGATGATGATGATGATGAAATATTCTTAAATTTTTACAAACCACCATTGACAAATTGCATGTAACCTTTTAGTAAGTACAAAAATGGCATATTATTTTTGTCAGCCCAGTTTGTCAAACTGTCAGTTTTTCACATAAAAACAGCATTGGGACAGGATGCACCTCTTACCATTGATTCATAATGCAGCACCAACAAGGGATGTAATAATATTAGGCAGAGAATATGAATGAAACAGCAGCCCTGCTGCCTTGTCGTCCTACATCTGATATCGTCAACTCTGATGGCAAGTGTGCATGAATTAATCATGTTTAATTCTTGGCCTAATTAATCTTCATCGTCTCATTAGGGAATCTAATGAAATTTTCTGACGCAAGAACTCTCTCAAAAAGCCTGACTTATGTGTTTCTTGATTAACAAGTGAATGACTTGACAACCAAATCAGCCTGCAGGTTGAATACATATCTAACCAGATCAGCCTGCAAGTTTTATATCTATCTAACCAGTATAAAACCAGATCAGTCTGCAAGTTTGATATCTATCTAACCAGTATAAAACCAGATCAGCCTGCAAGTTTGATATCTATCTAACCAGTATAAAACCAGATCAGTACCTATCCAACCAGTATAAAACCAGATCAGCCTTCAAATTGGATACCTATCCAACCAGTATAAAACCAGATCAGTACCTATCCAACCAGTATAAAACCAGATCAGCCTTCAAATTGGATACCTATCCAACCAGTATAAAACCAGATCAGCCTTCAAATTGGATACCTATCTAACCAGTATTAAACCAGATCAGTCTGCAAGTTGGATACCTTTCCAACCAGTATAATGGCAGATCAGCCTGCAAATTGGATATCTATCCAACCTGTATAAACCCAGATCAGTCTCACGACATGCTACTTGTGTCACATCATATTGTATTGTAAGGGTAATTTAGTTTTGATTGATAGATAAATTCACTTTCAGTTTGATATGTTTCTTAATGGCGTAACACAAATTTTCAAGGGCCTTCCAAGGTCAAGTACAAGTCCAACCAAGGAAATGTTTAGAGGGAGTAGACTTACTATCAGTTGTAAAAACTTGTTTCTCAATTGACGCAAAATAACAAATATCCTTCTTAATGCCACTTGCTTTTATATATGTAAATTTTTCGATATATTTTAAGTATTTGAGCACATAATAATTTTTTGGTTTAACTCAGCTTTATTAATGATTAGAGATTAAATCTTTTTGTTAGATTAAGGATTGGCTACCTTTATTATAAAAACATGGTACCTAGAATGGTTGCCTTATTCTCTTAACCCTTTCCCTCATAGAGGAAACATTGAAAAGACCTATGTGAACAGCATTAAACCAGATCAGCCTGCGAGTAACTCACAGGCTGATCAGGTTTTATGCTGTTCGCTGCTCCTCAGTGGTCTGGAAATGAGGATTTTGTAATTAAATGTGGTAAGGTATAACTGTGGTTTTCTGCAGATCAGGCTTTATGTGGTACCTATTGAGTGCGTCAAAATGAGTCTTAAATATGAGGGAAAGGGTTAAGTGGGGTTATACAGTAAGGCTAACCCTTAACTTTATGAATATTCATTTGCATATAAATGACATGATGAATATTAATTAACTTAAAATTGCATAAAAAAATGTTGTTGTTTTTTCCTTTGCTGAGCTACTACATTGTGTGAGCAAACGGAGGAGACCCTGATCAGACAGTCTGATCAGGGTCTCCTCTGTTAACCAGTGCTTCAAAATGAGTAGATTATGATGTTAAATGTTAAACTAAACCATGGTGGGATATCTGAACAAATGAATGGCTATATAACAACAGGCTGACAGTAGATGCCTTATCCTGACTTCAATTCTACAAGCCTTTCAAATTAGCACTTGAAGATTAATGCTAGTATATATACTTTGGCACGTATTTCCCAACGATTTTGTAATTAAAGAAAAACCTTTATATTTAATTTCTGAACCATTACATATAAAAAAGGAAATGCCGTTTTTTGTTTTTTTTACTGTGCTTGAACATGAATTTTATTATGTGGATTGGAAGATTGAAAAACAAGTTGTGGCTATTTACGCCATTCCTTATTAATAATTCCTGGGATGGTTTACACTTGTTTTATAAGCCAGTACTTAATGCATTTTATAATAATCTCTGCATAACCGGTCCCAGGATGTTTGAAGTTAATACAGTGACCAAATTTTCATACATGCACAAAGAACTTTCATAATTATTCAGTTTGGCGATTAACCCTTTCCCTCATATAGACTCATTTTGAAGCACTCAGTAGGTACCACATAAAGCCTGATCTGCAGAAAACCACAGTTAAACCTTACCAAATTTAATTGTAAAATCCTCATTACCAGACCACTGAGGAGCAGCGAACAGCATAAAACCTGATCAGCCTGCGAGTAACTCACAGGCTGATCTGGTTTTATGCTGTTGGCATAGGTCTTTTCATGGTATACTCTATGAGGGAAAGGGTTAATAAAATCTTGTTTAATTCCTTTGTGTTTTTAAGTTGGCAACTATGTCTACTTGAGACAGATATAGTGCTGCCACACTGCAGTATCCTGCCTAGACATGTGGCATGATACCACACCCAGTCACATTACCCTGACACCAGGCCAACCAGTCCTGAAACTACCCTGATATGTCGAGTGTCAAGCAAGGGAGCTATACCTGAGCAACATTTTTTGTGTCTTTGGTATGTTGTGGATGGGGGTTCGAAACTCTCCTGATGCCAGATTGTTATGATAATAGCAATGAACCCATGACCTCTTGCCACCATGATACTGGTAAAGGTTATAAATCAGGACACATTTTATTAACCCTTACCCTCATATAGACTCATTTTGACACACTCAATAGGTACCACATAAAGCCTGATCTGCAGACCTAACCAAATTTAATTACAAAACCCTCATTTCCAGACCACTGAGGAGCAACGAACAGCGTAGTAACTCGCAGGCTGATCTGGTTTTATGTTGTTTGCATAGGTCTTTTCATGATTTCCTCTATGAGGGAAAGGGTTAAATGAAAGAGGAATTATAGCCCATTCCTGATCAATATTTCTTCATGTTGAATTCCATGCCTTTCAGCTTTATCAGACAGTATAAAGAAGAAAATCTTTGTATTCATCATGAAAGGAATTTTACTTTGTAGATCTTGAAATAAACTTAAAAAATCATTTGATTTTTATTGAAAACTCTTATTTGAAATCACTCAAGAATTCCTAATGTAATGTTATTTACCTTAAAGAGATCAAAGTGCATACCATTTAAGATTATCAATTCCATGACGCATCAGGTATGGAAGGCAAACACACATTAATAATAAAACACATTTTGTGACTGAATAAATAATGACTACCTGCTCAGGGTGAAAAATGATGACATCTCATATGGACACATTTTTAAAAAAAAAACAACGTCAATGATGAATATGCAAACCAAATTGCAGGGCAAGAACTTCTCTAATAGGCATTAAATATCTTAAATGCAACAGGATTGTCTCCCCTTTGACATAAGAGTTTTATGTCTAGGTGATGTCCAAATACAAACTGTCACAATTTGAAGGACTTGATTGTCGTTAACTCCAAAAAGAAATGTTGAGGCATGATCGTTATTGAGTGTTCTAGCGGAATGTTAGGAAGATCTTGTAACACACCTCAGGTGAAGGCCCCAAATCTGGGTTAGAAACATGCAAAAGTGCGCTAGTTTTCCTCCTATTGGAGGAAGATGAGCATGCATGTCATCGTGTTACGATGTTTAGATAATGGGCACAGTCATACTGGGTCTGGGGGTCACATGTCTGAGACAGGGGCTGGACTGTTTGTCACATGCTCAAAGTGTTGTCTTATAATGGAAATAAGCTGTATGGTGGTGTTCCCATTGATGTCGGGAAGGCTTACAAGGAAAAAACCTTGTCGTCTAGTCGAGCTCGTCTGAACATTAATTCTGTGTCACTCTGAGACAGTGATGAAATTAAGAGTAAAGAGGTTAGCAGTAATTTAGGTTCGGACATGACCCACTTTTGTGATTTGTGGAGATAAGGTTTTTAAAGTGTGAATGTTAAAATGCATTTATTGCTATGGGATTATAAGTAATTTTATGCCAACTAATGCAGCATACAGTCAGGGTTCTTGGACCAGTTTCATGAAATTTGAAACCTTTATTGTCAGGGTACTGAGATTATGACAATAGAAGACAAGTTACAGTTATTATGAAACTTTTCACAGAGTAATGGGGTGGCAAGGGGTGGGGGAGAATTTTTCTATCCTGCCTAATCCTACCCTTTTCTTTTCTTAAAAGTCCATTATATTTCATTATGATTTTAATTTCATGAAAAAGAAAATATAAAATAACATTGACATATTGTAGACTAACACTAATGGTACATGATATGCAAATATCTGCTGTGAATAACAGTTAAACACATTGAAAATGTTGATCAAATTACGTAATTAGCATTTTGGATGGATCTCAAAATATTCTCATTGTTTACAGTTTGTGTCGGCGAGTTTTCCCAAGGACGGTCTGTTACTGGAAATAATTTAAATTTGAAAAACCATCACAGAATCACAATTTGTTTATCTGCTACATCATCAATTTATGCACTTGTGATTTGTTAACAGGGACAAACGGAAGGTCTATGGAAAACGTCAGAAGATATGCTGAATATGCAAATTAGTTATTTTGTAAACAATTGAATGATCTTTAGTATAAGGTTCTTCCTTATTTGTACATTGTATTAACGTTGTCATCAAAATACAGAATACAATTCTCTTAACAAATCTGTAGCACACTCTTTGCTTTTCAGTCTGAAGAATATACACTGCTTTTGGAAGCATAATGGGCCTATAAAATAGAGTTCAATGTATGAATAAACTTTTTTAAAATAGAGTTCAATGTATGAATAAACTTCTTTAAAATAGAGTTATGAATAAACTTCTTTAAAATAGAGTTCAATGTATGAATAAACTTCTTTAAAATAGAGTTCAATGTATGAATAAACTTCTTTAAAATAGAGTTCAATGTATGAATAAACTTCTTTAAAATAGAGTTCAATGTATGAATAAACTTCTTTAAAAAAATGTTATGAAACTTAGCTCATATTCATTGTAAGACCTCCATATAAAATACAGTAAAAGGCACATCTTTTCAAGAGTTTTAGTCCCTTTTCATTGAGGCATTTTGCTTTATGAATATCCCAGTTTACAAAAAGTGTTGAATGAAACTTAATTTGCACCAATTGACATTTCTTGGAGCACATTCATCAGCAGTGAAAGGCAGTACCCCTCTCTCTATCTATATTGCTGATCAATATCCCTATCTCTGTCTCCATATTGCTGATATATCCCACCTCTCTTTCTCTCTCTCTCTCTCTCTCACTATCCATATTGTTGATTAATATCCTTTTCCTTTCTCTTCCTTTTCTCTCTCTCTCTCTTATTTCTGTACATATTGTTGATTAATATCCGTCTCCTCTCCCTTTCTTCTGAGTCTCTCTCTTTCTTCTCTCTTTCCATATTGTTTGTTAACATCCCTCTCTTCTCTCTTTCTTTTCTCTCTCTCTATATATATTGATGATATCCTCACTTTCTGTCTATCTCTCTATCTTATTGTTGATTAATATCTCTCTCTCATTTGAATTAAACCTGTTTATAACTTTACCCTTGTTGTGTTTTATTAAAATATTTAGACCATCTGTTCTAACAGACTGGAAACTTTCTTAAATTGTTAAGTGGAACAATTAATTGCAATAATACAAGGATATTAATGAGAAATAACGCATTCAATAAAAAGCAGAGAATTAGTTGTTTCTCTTTTTTACAAGTGATAATATGCAATAAAAGGTGATTGTTCATAAGTATTTTTTATCTTGAAGCTTTTCTGAAAGTTCAGAGGAAAGGTTTAAGTTATTATATAAGGAAACCTGTTTATTATAATGACTTTAGTGTTTGTTTCACTTTCATTTGTTTGTTGCAGATTTATAGATTTAAAAGTCAACTGACCTTCTGACCAGTAACAGACTGTTTAATGGACAGTGGACTTACAACAAGGTCATGATTAATCTGGGTTGGATTTTGTTTGTGTGTATTTATACAGTAATAAATCTCCATTGAGAAATTGTTGCAGTAACAACATTGACAGACTTTGTTGGATAACTGGAAAAAGTACAAAATTAAGTGGGTAAACACTTTTTTTTTTCTATTTAAACCTGCGTGGAAAAAAAAAGCAAAATATTTTTTTCCCCATGTGTAATGAAATCTTTTTCTTCAGATCTTGTGAAAATTGAGTTATGATATGAAAGCTTTTTTAAGATCTATTTGAAATTAAGGTAAAATACAGTTAAATCTGTATGAATTGCCAACTATTAAGTGGTCAACTTGCATCTTTCAGTCAGTTTTAATATTACCAAAATAGCATTTTGTTATATGTTTAACTTTCATTTAGCAGCCACCTCTGGTATTAGCGGCCACTTTCTCTTGTTGCTCCGACTGATCACTTAAGACATGTTTGACTGTATAAGGTAAGGTTGCTTTGTTCAGAACTATGTGGTACTAGCGGTAGATTAAGGTAATAAGATTTCTTTTAAGCCTAAATTGAACAAGGAATGATTATTCCTAGAGAGTGTGTCATTACTACTGTATATTAACGTGAGTTCAAAGAATCCTATCAACTAGGAAATAATGGACTATAACTCATTGCTTATGGGCCTCATTTGCCATCCATGATCTCTCATATAATGGCTGTTTCTTGTATCTAATGTGAGAGTCATTATAAGGAAAAGAAAGAGATGGATAAAATCAAGACAGCACATGTAAAAGAATGACAAAATAATGAACAAAGGGATGATTAGTTGTAGGTAATCTCATCATGTTGTCAGGGATGTATTGCGACTTAAGGTACTAATAGCTTAGTAAGGGGTTATTGTGGCCATCTCAGGTAATCCATTCATCATTTGATTATAATTATGGGCCTTCAGATGCTTAAAAAGACTTCATTGAAAATGCAAGCATCCATTGACTTGGAGATATATGCTATTTTTGCTCTAAGTCTGCACTATAAAATTCCAACACTTATTTAATTGGACCCGAGATTAAATGATGGATGGATTACGTTAATAAAACTCTTTCAGATAAAAAAGATCTTTGCCTTAGGCAGACGTACCTTAGGTCAGATGTTACAGAGAGAACTTTTCTTATGCAGGCTGTAGGAAACACTGATTAAAATAAAAAAAAGAATGAATGAATGGACGGATGGACAGACAGTCCACTACCTCACTTTTTGTTTGTTTGTTGGGTTTAACGTCCTAACCGACAGTATTTCAGTCCTTTGGTGATGATGTCTACTTGAGACAGATATAAGTGCTGCCACACTGCAGTATCACACTGTAGGCATGTGGCATGATACCACACCCAGTCACATTACCCTGACACCGGGCCTGAACCAGTCCTGGAACTACCCTTATATGATGGAGTGCCAAGCAAGGGAGCTATAACAGTACCATTTTTTAGACTTTGGTATGCCGCAGCCGGGGATCAAACTCACAACCTCCCACACCCGAGGCGGATGCTCTAACCACTTGGCCACCGGGGACGGGCCATCTCCACGTGTTTTAGTTCTGCCATTGAGCAACTTTGAAATGATGTGGACATGAACTTGTCTTATAATACTTTCCCCTTGTTTCATATATTTTACGTAAGAAATGAAAAAATTCATGCTTTTCCTTTGTGGAAGTAATTGATCACACAGGACAGCAATTAGCTTTTATTAATGATACAGTACACTATTACATATATTTTTATGTTCAGAATTTACAGAGAATTATATTGACCATTTAAGAAGCCGAAAAGTAAATCAAGAAATTGTCCAAAAGACCAACCAGTAAATCAAGAAACCAATCAAAAGACCTACCAATATATAAGAAAAAAAAAAAGAAAAAACAGCCAATAAATCAAGAAACCAACCAATAAATCAAGAATTCAACTAAAAGACCAACCAATAAATCAAAAATTCAACCAAAGACCTACCAATAAATCCAGAAACCAACCAGAAGGCTATAAACCAGAACATGTAGTCTGATACAATAGTGTACAATTCTTTGCCTATACTTTCTGAACACTGTATAATTTTACTTCAGAAATCGTGATGTATAGGGATGTAGGTATTATGTATATGCCTGGGGTTGTTGTGCCGGCAATCTGTTATACCAATTTATAGTTCCTGCTGTTTGATATATACTCTACAGATTTCTATAGCTCTTTATGAAACAAAGACGGACATACGTATGAGAGGAAAAGCATAAATTAGGAGAACAAAGCTGTATGTGGGAAGCTCTCATAGGAGATTTTAATCGTAACACATATTCATTACGCGTTTAAACACAGAAAGTATTAATCAAGTATTTTGAATCATTAAGTCTGCTAAGTATCTGGCAGATGTTCAAAAAATCTTCTTTTTTATCGTTAACCTGGTCTGTGTACACACAAATTCCTCGTTTATTTCTTTCCTCTTGTATTTCCTGTATCGTGTAACCAGCGAATAATTTAGGTATTGCAAAGGTACACTGGGGGTCCCTGAGAAACTAGGAAACCATTCATTTTAATAGGCTTTTTGTTTTATCTATTCATTCCTACTTATGCTCAACAGATTGTAAGAATTACATTTCATCCAGTTTTTTTTTAATGATGTATATATATATATTAGTAGATAATTCCTCATAACTCATTCATTTTTTTTCGATGAAATTGAAAGTTAGTCCAGTTATTTATAAGCTTATAATGGACTGATGGCCAAACCTACAAAAAACATACCTCAATGGTAATTGTTGGATTTTTATTTTTTTTTTTTATAAAAGAATTAAATGAAGTAGGAGTGCATGCACAGTAAGTTGTCTGACGTAGTCAAGATTTTTAGCTCACCTGAGCATAGCTCAGGGTGAGCTTTTGGGATACTTGATTGTCTGCCGTCCGTCGTGCGTCATCCGTCAACAATTTTGATGTTTACACACTAGAGGCCACAATTTTGATCCAATCTTCCTCAAACTTGGTCAGAATGTTTGTCTTCATGATATCTTGAACCCTTTCGAAAATGGGTCAGGTTGGATCAAAAGTAGGTCAGTAGGTCAAATCTTAGAAAAATCTTGTTTACACACTAGAGGCCACAATTTTGATCCAATCTTCCTCAAACTTGGTCAGATTGTTTGTCATGATGATATCTCGAACCTTTGAAAATGGGTGGTGGACCAAAAAGTAGGTCAGTAGGTCAAATCTTAGAAAAATCTTGTTTATACTCTGAGGGCAACATTTTTGATCCAATCATCCTCAAACTTTGGCAGAATGTTTGTCATGATGATATCTTTTGTGGATGGGGTCAGAAAATTCCTGAACATTGTTTCACCTCATCATCTTTATTCTTAAGCAATCTGTTTTGTACAGGCAATGAATGATACTTTTCTCAGGTGAGCGA
>CM037780.1:34734356-34784356 GCA_021229015.1 Solen grandis | reverse complement strand
GACAGACAACTGAAAGGTGATCCTTATGTGTCAACTGCTGTAAGCAAAACTACATTCAATCTTGTATACCACTCTGCATGAAGAGGTTGATTACAAATATGATCAATAAATAAAATCAAAGATATTTTAATAATTTTGCAAAATTATCAATTTTTGACATCTCCCTAAACAATTAACTTATACTTATGCTGCTGTGTATTATATATTATTTATAGTATGCACTGTGCACATTCTGTTCTATAATTCATATTTTGTGCTGACTGTTTTTTGTATTGTACTCCTTTTGTGTATTGTTTACCTATTGTGTACAATACACATGTGTTGTATACTGAATTATGTAGTTTACTACAAACTACATGTTGTGTACAATATATTTGTTGCGTATTACATAGAGGTGCGCGGTTTTACCAGTATTCCGGTAATCCGCAGTCCGAAGCAGCTTTTGGTACAAACCGGTATACAAAGAGGAATAATACCGGTACTTCGGTGATTACCTAATAACGGAAATGAACATTTTCAATAATTTTGTTGTTACTGATGATTTTATTGTTTAACCTTCGTAGATATAACTGTATCATTTTCCTTTTAAATATTAGAATACTGTAAAATCATTATATTTCGTTGATGATTAATTTTCATTGATTTCGTGGACGCCGCTATCCACGAATTTATGTCCCCACGAAAAGTTTTTATTTATCATGTCAAGCAGCTCGCCAATAATGACGACCTTCTCCCATACTCCAATAGAGTCTTGAGTAAATTGAGTTCAGTAATATATATAAAATTTATGTTGAATCTGGAATATTTTGTATTAAAAAGCAAGTAACAAATCGCCAATCAAAATTTCATAATGTTAGTTGTGTTACTAACTGTGTTTAATGTACAACTGCAATTAATTTTGAGTTGGTTTCCACCATATTTACCGTACTCCACCCACTTTTGTTTATACTGCCGTCGCTGACTACTAGTCGTGTTTTATGGTACATAGTTTTATAATATATACATGGTAAATGTACATGTATATATATTATTCGTCTTATCCTTTCATTTGTGAGGTTTTGCTCCATTACAAAAAGTGTCATATTTTTTGTGAGTATGTGAGTGTCTTTCCTGCTAGATAAGCTGCATGGGTAGGAGAGACCCACTCTACATTATGGCCAATATAACATAGTGATTTGTCGTTGTCATCAAGACGACTGATTGACACCTGCTGTTCCCCCATTGTCCACTTGCCCCCAGGCACTACAGGACATCCAGTCTAGCCCCAGTTGATGACGAGTGGGTCCGGGATATCATGCTGTGCCACGACTGTGGTGACCTCGGTTTTTATCCTAAGCAATACATGGCCGAAATGTTACGAAGATTATATGGCCATAAGTTTAGATTTATTTACAATTACTTTAGTCTGATTAACTTTCCCTAAAAGTAAGTACTAAAAACAGATCTTAACATTCTAAACGCCATGTCATTAACATATTATGACCAATATTAGGCTGCATTCTTTTCAACTTAAATTTTGTAAAGGTCTTCAAATCGACGTTCAAATAACGCCGAAATAAATAAGCTTTTTTTTTCCCTAACACACGAATCCACAAATTCTTGTCCCCACGAACATGTTGTTGTTTTTTTCCACCGAATCCACGAAATTTCATCCCCACGAAATAAAATGATTTCATAGTATACAATTTTATTTGAAAATATTCACTTGTTACCAATAATGACCTTGAAAGGAAATAAAAAGATTCATACTTGTTGTCCTTCGCAAATTTTTAATATATGAAGTCTTCAGCACAAGTCATAGAATATTTTGTGTGATAAATCATGGTACAAACCTTGGTATTTACCTGAAAACCACGGTATACCATGGTATAGTTCCGACCCGTGGTTCCCAGCTCTAGTATTATACTCCTTCTGTGTATGTGTATTGTATGCCTGTTGTGTACAATACACATGTTGTGTACTATATTAATATTGTGCACTGTATCTTTGTTGTGTACTGTACATATGTTGTGTATTATACTCCTAATGTGTATTATACAAATGTTGTGTACTGTACATATGTTGTGTATTATACTCCTAATGTGTATTATACAAATGTTGTGTACTGTACACATGTTGTGTATTATACTCCTAATGTGTATTATACAAATGTTGTGTACTGTACACATGTTGTGTATTATACTCCTAATGTGTATTATACAAATGTTGTGTACTATATACACATCTCTTCTGTATTCCTATTGTGTATTGTATGCGTATTGTGCACTTTATTGATGTACTTTACCCACATGTACTGCACACGTATTGCTGTTTATAATACTCATAATTCTATGTATTTCTGATAAATAACAAGTAACTGGTGTTGTATGCAACACATAAAGTCCCCTACCGGCTCCACCTTGACTCAATATGGTAATCAATCCCATTTTTTGCCATATTTTCACTATTTCCGTTACCATAGCAACCACAATTTTAGTCGAAGAACAAAAATAAAATGACGTGCATAATCTACACATTGCCATCTAGTCATATACCAAGTTTCATCAAGTTTGCTTGCTTAGTTATCGCGGGATCCCATTTTTTGCCATATTTTCACTATTTCCGTTACCATAGCAACCACAATTTTAGTCGAAGAACAAAAATAAAATGATGTGCATAATCTACACATTGCCATCTAGTCATATAGCAAGTTTCATCAAGTTAGCTTGCTTAGTTATCGCGGGATCCCATTTTGCCATATTTTCACTATTTCCGTTACCATAGCAACCACAATTTTAGTCGAAGAACAAAAATAAAATGACGTGCATAATCTACACATTGCCATCTAGTCATATACCAAGTTTCATCAAGTTAGCTTGCTTAGTTATTAAGTTATCGCGGGATCCAGATTTGAGCGGACAGACGGACGGACAGACGGACAGACGGACGGACGGACAGACGGACAGACGGACGGACAGACGGAGGGCAAACCTATAGTCCCCTCCGGTGTGAACACCGGTAGGGGACTAAAAATATGTCTTCAAAGGAATACAGGGATACTTACAGACATTGATTTTTGTTTCAGCTTCATTGGTCCTACTGTAACATTACTGTCTGTACCCTGAAAGCAGAAAAAAACAAGATGTCAATATCCATACAATTTACGATGTCAGCACCTGTTACAACCCAACTCCTACCCCTTCACATCTGATTTTTCAGTATTTGAAAATCAAACAATTAATAATATATGAAACATCAAGAGCCAGTTTGTGCAAAGAAGATGCCACATACAAGTGAATGATGCCAGGTACAAATTTGTAGATGGCCTGATGTATCAAATACTTGTACTTAATTCTATCCAGTCTGGACATGAAATATTCAAAGAACTAGACAAGACAAATGGCAAGCACTTGTTGGACAAAATCACATGCAATTTATCAATCTGAAAGCTATCCATTTTAGAAAGATGATGTACTAAATATTGGGCTCTAATTTAGTCATCTAAGATGCAAAGTGCTCATCTGTACCAGAAAATGTTAATTTGTATCTTGTATAGACAGATGGGAAAGTGCTGGTATTTGGAATGCCAAGTACAGATTTGCACAAAAAGCATGTCAAATATGAATCTGTCAAGACAGATGCATACTAGGTATGAAAGATGACAATTAAGAATCAATAAACAGAATTCAAGACAGGCCCCGCTATGGGCAGGTAGTGACTTTATCCCATGCTGGCTCCCGGCGCAGGGGATTGTCTCCACATCAGTCACTGCCACACTGAGTTAGCATATGACTATGGTGTGTGCCTCTTGCCAAACAACAAAACAAAAATGAATTTTGTTTACTTGCGATATAGCAGAAATTCAGCTATTTTCAACTCACTGTAGCAGAGAGATCGGCATGAGATCTCCTGCATGGAGATTGGCTGGCCCTCCACTTGAACAGTCTACCTGGATCACTGAGTAGACCAAGCTCACTATAACCGGATAAGCCCAGCTATTTCTTTCTTCATTACCTTACATCTTGTACAGAACGCTAATACAGGCCAGAAAATCAATACCAATTTGAATATATACATAGCACAAGTACCGTGACTTATCTTTTTAATATCCTTCGCAGCCGTATCCTGATCAATATCATCCTCATCATCAAAATACAGGTTTGTCCAAAACGAGATATCATCATGATCATCATCATGACCCAGAGAACAAGATCTTCAAGCAATTTTGTATGTAACCAAACAAAATTCTGCATAAAAGGTGGGAGCTATGCTATAAAAACATTTCACAGAAATCAACCGAGGAATGAGTGCAAGCATCAACATGGGGATTTCATTACAGGCAGTATAAAAATCCAGAGTTATAAAATTTCTCAGCGTACAGCCAAAAAACCATTGTTAAGCACTTAAACAATAATGATATTCCTTACAAATGTGTAAGTAATAAAGGTTATATTAACCAAAAAAATAAAAGACAAAAAAACTTTTTTTTCTCTTTTACAGATGCAAATTTCATTTATTTTAGGAGTCTTATATTGTTACTTAAGCTTGCATGTAAATGAAGCTTGGTATTTAAAATTCTTTGTTCAAGAAAAGAATATACCTTTAAGCCGTAAACTGAAAAACAACTTAAGGTATTCTTGCTGCAGAGATTCACATAAGCTCCTTATGATATTCTTGCTGCAGAGATTCACAAAAGCTACTAAAGCTATTCTTGTTGCAGAGATTCACATAAGCTCCTTAAGGTATTCTTGCTGCAGAGATTCACAAAAGCTACTAAAGCTATTCTTGTTGCAGAGATTCACATAAGCTACTTAAGGTATTCTTGTTGCAGAGATTCACATAAGCTACTTAAGGTATTCTTGTTGCAGAGATTCACATAAGCTACTTAAGGTATTCTTGTTGCAGAGATTCACATAAGCTACTAAAGCTATTTTGCTGCAGAGATTCACATAATCTACTTAAGGTATTCTTACTGCAGAGATTCACATAAGCTCCTTAAGGTATTCTTGCTGCAGAGATTCACAAAAGCTACTAAAGGTATTCTTGCTGCAGAGTTTCACAAAAGCTTTTTAAGGTATTCTTGATGCAGAGATTCACAGAAGCAGGCATACAGAGCTAGCCTATTACAAATGAAAGCCCTGGCTGTTGTTGTTTTAGGAGTTAACCATCACTGTCATATAGCGACATCTTGCTAATTACAGGTAGGGGGACTCACCAGATGCATTTGTGCACCTGAGAAGAACTACTGACCAAGTTGTAAAATCTGAATGACCCTGCCACTGGACTCAAACACACAGCATGAAGAGGAAGAATAACAGTAAGTCAGCGATTGTGACTATTCAGCCATGAAATCACCCACAGCTAATTCTGAATGTCATCAGTCTTTTCTTAAAAATGTTTTGACCCTATTTGCATGATGCAGTGCTAGCAGATGTATATAACGTGATAACCAGTGCATATCCAGAACATTTTAGAGACCCACGCAATGCTTGTGGACATAATTTAATCAAACTATTTTATGCCTGACTCAACCTTTGGCATTCTTTTTTACACTTGGAAAGAGCTATTTTTACTGTCATTATTTAATGAAAAGCAGAAACACATATGTATACTTTAAAGCCTTAAAAGCGCAGGGAAACGACTACAAAAGGACTTGCACATTCAGAATAAACATCAGAGAGAATTCTGAGTCAGACTGGCACTGTCGCTGAGATAAGTCTGCAGTCATTGGTGCCGTAATGACATCAGGGTTATTTTTACATGCACAGAAAGCTGTATAACAACATAAAATATAGCATTTATAACACCTGTGGGTTTAAATCTAAATACTGCATTATATTGAAAGTCTTCAGTCTACCACACAAATCACTTAAAAGGTCATTGTTGGATCTGTTATTTAGAATTTTGCTTTATAATGGAATGCATTATAATGGATCTACTGTGTATTTCAGGACTGCTAAAACTGCAAAAATTCTAAATAATGCATGCTTAGGACAAAAACATATCCCCAGAAAAAAGGTATGACAGTCCATAATGGCATTGTTGTTTGGAAGTTCACCATCAACAGTTTTTCAGTCATGAAACAATTTCCAAACTATTTATAGGTGGAGGAAGACATGGGAAGAACTTCATGCTGGCAGTCAGGGTGCTCACTAAGATGAACTGCCAGCTGGAAGGCTTCCTAATATGAAATACGACAGCATCAAGACTTGAACCCTCCACCTAAAGAGGTAAACTGAAGTCAGTGACTTAATAACCATTCAGCCATGAAGGCCCCCCCCCACCCCTCTGACTGTACTTTGTATACAACTGTTGGGTTTCATGTAGGTCATGACATATGTTCAGTTACCTTAAAAAGCCCCCAATTCTAATATTTGCATCCCTGTTGTATTGTAGCATATTATGAGCAAGCAGGGAACCTCATCCCTTATAGTTATGAGCATTAAGCTTAACCCTTTCCCTCATAGAGGATACCATGAAAAGACCTATGCGAACAGCATAAAACCAGATCAAACCAGGTTTTATGCTGTTCGCTGCTCCTCAGTGGTCTGGAAATGAGGATTTTGTTATTAAATTTGGTAAGGTTTAAGTGTGGTTTTCTGAAGATCAGGCTTTATGTGGTACCTATTGAGTGCGTCAAAATGAGTCTATATGAGGGAAAGGGTTAAGCAATAAAACGCCAGGCTGTTTGTTAACCCTCCATTAAATGTACACATCTCAAGGAAGATGTGACACAATGCACTACCTAGAGGCGTACAGCTGTGAAAGACAAGTTATACTGCCCAGCCGTACGTAAACTTCTCCTCAAGTAGCAGTAATGAACAGGTCATCATTATTCATGGCTGAATGTGCTACTATGCAAATACAGTTTCCTGGTTTGTGACTGGCCAAGTTGAAGGGTATACAGCGAAAATACCACCATATACCAGTATCTCTGGGTTATGTGTGCAGTGTACAAGAATTTTGTTCTCAGAAATTTGCGGACTGATTAACAATAAGAAGGATATCAATATCATGTATTCTTATTAACATGTTTTAATTAACGCAGATGCATTTATGTGTCATAAAACTGGAAAAAATTAAGAGATACTATTAATCAAAAGGGTGTTATGATTCAATGGTAGTATACATTATCATGAATCCAAAGATTGTGGATTCAAACTCCCCTTGGGAAATGGCATGATTGATGACCTCCCCAGATGCAAAGTACTGGTCCAACCCAAGACTCAGTAACACGGATTATGTAAAATATAGGTGACCAAACCGGGAACTACCTCCAATGATTATGCTGAGTGCCAAATAACAAGGATTCATGAATCTGATGCGTCTCAACCTTGGAGCCAAACCTCAACCTCAAGGTCAAGGCCACTGGGAAAATTTTACTTAAGAAATTCCAGAGTTCCCAAAAGGATGTTGTTTTGCTGTTGTGTTGAAGGTAGAATGGATGAGTGGGACGCGGCTTCGACACAACGGAGGAAAATTGATGTTATTTGGGACGATATAAACCACCAGAGGGCCTTCATTAGGAGTCTGGCGTCAGGACATGAGCTAATAGAGTCTGTCACATTACCCCCCTCGGTAGAAACCTAATTCTGTCTGCTTTGTTTCTTCCATAATTGGTTACAATACTTGGGGATTATATGAATAAAATGCCCTACTGACCGACCATGTCTCTGAAACCTATAAGCTTGTATATTTCCATAAAATCTTCTTCAAACTTTAGTGATTCAATCCAATGTATAGTGGCTCTGTACGAAGGTTTGTGGTGCTTTTGTGTTGGACCTAACCATCGCTAACACCAGGGTGAACCAACAACCTATCATAAGCCAGCCAGCTTTTCCTCATGACCAAACCTCCATTCAAACCCTAGGAACAACAGTTAAGGAAAACAAGTCATGCCCCCACAATGCGCCATCTTCAATTAAGATAATCCATCAATCATTAAACTGTGATAATCGTCCATCAAGTGATTACGGGAATTATATATACAGTAAATGCAAGTCTTCATAGACTTAAAACATTATAGACAATAACTTCCAAGTCAATGGACGCTTTCATCTGCACTGAAGTCTTTTTAAGCATTTGAAGGACCATGATTATTAATTTTATGACAGATGGATAACCATAAATCAGGGGCAATGAAGACCTGATGAATATCAGGTGCACAACTTCCTATGCTAGCTAGTGAACATTTCTGTAGTTTTAAGACTCTAGCCTATATTGATTTGGAATTACTCACAGCATGAGCATGATTTTTTTGACAGATAGAAGGATGTAACAGAGTAAATTCTGCACGATCATATTACAAGCCCTGAAAACAGCTCACTTCATTTAAATCACGTAACAACAATAAGAAAACAATTACTCAACTGCATACATCACTGCCACACCTTTATGCCTGAGTGGACAGGTTACAAAATATCACATGCCCTTCTCATGCACGTTTTTTCACCCCGATGTTCTCGACCCCCTTAACCCAACACATCCCAACTTTCCCATCTAGCAGTTTGATAGATCCTCAAACATTCTAACATCCCCTCAGTCTTTATCATTAAACTCCCCACACTGCCATAACATAACAACAACATAAAACTGTGATGAAGTCGTAAAACATTTCGGCTTTGATCATTCCCTAACAATATTCAATTATTATAAATTATACTTCAGTTGTTGCCTTCACAGGGTCTCCATCTTAAAATGTGGGCTAAATAATAATGATGACTCAGGGAAGAAAGGATAAGAGTAAGAGAAGACAATGGTCCATGGTTTGAAACCTGCTTTGGCATCTATAAGCACTTCAACCTGTCAACTTCTGACCTGTTTATCTCGTAACCAGGAAGTCTGGGTTCAAATCCTGGCCCCAACATATCAAAAGCATTCAAAAATGGGTATGGTACTGTTATGAGTTGTCCATTAAAAGCCAAAAGAGCTCATCAGCATAATATAAAGAGATGGCTGGTGAGCTCTTCTGACTTTCAATGGACAAATTATCTCCCTTGATAACCACTAAGCACCAAGCTCCAGGACTGCTTAGCTTAGTGTCAAGATAATTTGACTGGGTGTGACACAAATGGTGTAATATCAACAGTATGCATCCCTCTACCTGTCAAAATCCCTAAATGACTGAAAAATAGTTGGGAGTTAAACCCACACAAACAAAAAATCACACACAAAAAAGTTCAATTCAGTAATGTGTCCTGAAGCTAACAAACCTAATACTAGTAATACATCAATGGTTTTAAGGTGACAATTTCAAGAACAATTTAAATGGAAATTAGAAAGTAAAAAAAAAGCAATATTAAAAACTTCTCTACAGTCATGACAGCGTCAATATAAAAATGAAACTGATTTGAAAATTGGACAAAAATACATTTTATCATTTTGTGGCTAAATAAAGCCAAGCCGGTTGTTCTTTTGAAGTTTATAGTCCCTGCAATAGTTTTTCGTCATAAATAGCGATTTTCAACTACTCACTTATTAAAGGCCAAAATGGAGAAATATCCAGCTAATACATGAGACAGTTGATTTTTGGTAAAACCTGTTAAATGTCCAGCTAATGACAGACAATTTTTGGTAAAAACTGTTAAATTTCCAGCTAATGACAGACACTTTTTGGTAAAAACTGTTAAATTTCCAGCTAATGACAGACAATTTTTGGTAAAACCTGTTAAATGTCCAGCTAATGACAGACAATTTTTGGTAAAAACTGTTAAATTTCCAGCTAATAACAGATGATTTATGGTAAAAACTGTTAAACTGAATGAATTTTCAGAGAGAAAGACAACTATCCCTGATAGGAAGGAAAAAAAAAACCTCTGGCAATATTTGGATTCATGTATTAACTTATGACTATACTAAACTTTTAAAGGTATATGAAACAATGGATTTTTCTTAATCATGCAGTTGATGTGGAAGCTGAGAGCAAACAGGAGTCTCAGACCCTGACTACCGTAATCATTTGAATATTAGCCGCAGTTTCATGCTAAATTTCATCAATTTAAACTGTGCATGCGGCTTATATATGGTATTACAACATAGTTTACTTTTTTCCGAACATAAATCTACCGAGAATCGGTCTTTTACAAGCGCCGCCATTTTGTGTACTATTCTGCGGATTCGTATTAATTAAAGGTTACGGCGCATCACGTAAAATAAGGAACAATTTAATGACATATTTTACTTTTATAATTAAACGATTTATATGAAATAATAATAATTTTTTTTTTTATTTGAAATTTGGTGTTTTTGTGTTAAAATGTGTGAAAAAATCCAGCCAATCACAGGCCGATATTCAATGAGGGAGGTCGAACAGGGATGGCGTCGGGTGGGATGGGGTGTCACTTGGACACTGTGTACCACAGGTTAATCAATACTAACCTGGCACTTACCTGACATATTTGAGAATGTATTGAGATGACACATTCAGCTACGATTCGCTTTATAAGCAGAATCATTTTGACCAAATTTCATTCTTGCTTTCGAGCTTGCCTAGCAAACTTCAATTGTAAAACAGATCTTTTCAGATCTTCCTTCACATTGTCAAACAGATCTTTTCAGATCTTCCTTCACATTGTCAAACAATAACTGTCTGTTATGGGCCGAACACGAGTAAGCTATTCGGTTATGGGTACGGGTTATGACTACTTTAAATTACGCAGCGTGTAAAAATTATGGGATACCAAAATGGCCGATCCCGACGATTTGTCCGCGGCTTTTATACTGTATTAGGCGTTTTTTAACCGATTTGGGGACAATTTTCGGGATGCGGCTTATCCACGAATGCGGCTAATATTCGAACGATGACGGTAAACAATTTCTCAGCTGAGCTGTCTGATCTAGTTCTCCTCTTTTTTTCTGCAGCATCACTGCATGTCTATATAAGGAAAAAAAGATGAATGACATGAAGTCTTTGACAGTGAGACTTTCAAATTAGCTAGAGCACAAATGTCCCCTTTTAAGGACAGGTGCTAACAATTAGCAATATTTTCCACAGGCAGTATCATCCTCTATTCTAAACAAGAGGGCCAAGATGGCCCTAAAGACGCTCACCTGAGAAAAACTGCCTTCATTGCCTGTACAAGTTACTGAATTATAGCATAGTTGTACTAAATACATAATCCATGAGATCATTTAAAAAAAATAAAACTGAGAGATTATGGCTATAAACATTGTCAGTGAAACTTCAAAATAATTGCTTAAAAAATGAAGATGCTAGAGTGTAAACAGTGAAATCTGGCATTTTTATTAATTAGAGGGCAATAACTCCTGACCTAATTATCTGATATCAGCCATAGTCAATTTGGCCTTGCAAATATGGCTATAAATAATGTCAAAGTTTGAAAATGATTGCTTTAAAAATGAAGATGCCAGAGTGCAAACAAAGTGAAATCTGGCATTTTTAATTTCATAAAGGGCATAACTCCTGGCCTAATATACAGATATCAGCCATAATCAAACTTGGCTGAGAGATTATAATAATAAACATTGTCATAAAGTTTGAAGATGATTGCTAAAGAAATGAAGATGCTAAAATGCAAATAAACTAATTGTGAACGATGGACGGACAACAGAAGGACGGACAACAGACATTCATCTATCCTAATAGCTAATCCTGAGCACAAGTACTCAGGTGAGCTAAAAATGAAATCTTAATCAGAATGGAACCGTGTCCTGCATGTTTGCACGACTTGCACCAGTACTGATAAAGTGGGCGTGTCAGAATTAAATCATGCACCAGATGGTCATGGCTGAGTGATTAAGTTGAAATAAATGTTGAAAAAAAAAAATGTGCTGAAGATTTTGTAAATACATGCATGTAAATCATGAACTATGCAAATAACACAAACAATTTGTGGTAGTTCTGTGTAGTTTCACCCTCCATTTGATAAGCAACGACTCTGGGCTCATTAATCAAGCTTTCCAATGTATTATGCACAATCGTAAGCAGTAAATTCAAATTCATTTAACATGCAATCCTTCAATTTTAAATGATATTTTTCAACACATATTTTCTCATTAATTTGAGTGAGAAACAGGCAGAGAAAAAAGTTTTTAATTTGTATACCGCTTTTAGATATGAATTAAATGTTGAGAAAATGATATTTCATTTCTGTGCGAGGTTATACATGCCTTGATTCATCGATAATTTTATCCAGTATTTATTACCCCTGTATTTTTTGTCTTTCCGTAAGTTTAACTTGCAATAAAATACTGATAAAGAATAAATCATATGGGCTGTAACTTTCCCTCAGAATTAAGTCTCCTCTTAATGAACTGGTTCTTCTGAATTTATCTGCTATCATTGCAGAACAAATTTTGAAAATAAAAGGACAAATTGATGTATGTACATTCCATAGAGAACTCTAGATAATGTAGCAGAGAAGATTTATGCCCCGCTGTTTAGGAATTATTTTCCATTCATGACAAGGTAAACAAAAGGACCATGATGGCCCTGCTCACCTGAGAAAAAATGCTTTCATTTCCTACAGGTACAGTAAGTTACTATATTATTACCAAGACAAACTGAATTCAAGATCATTTTAATTCCACACAAAAACTGTATCTGTGTTTCACATTTTGAAGGACATAACCCTATATAAGACTTTATAAAATCAAAAGACCCCTGGGGCTGGCAAATTTTGATCCCAGGTTCATGAATTTGAAGAAACTTGGCAGAGGTCCTAATAACTAATGTAAAAAAATTCTTTATTCTAAGGAATCAATCCTGGCTTGAATTCCACCAACATTACTAAGTAGCAAAAATTAAACACTTAAAAATTAAAATAAAACTTGAATGTACCACTTAAAAAAAAAAAAAAAAAATTAAATTAAAACAAAAATTAAAAAAAATATTATTATAAACATTTTGGTGTACTAAGGAGGGATATAGATCATTTACTTCATTCTTAGTTTGTTTGTTGGGTTAAACGTCCCACCGACAGTATTTCAGTCATTTGGAGACAATGTTTACATGAGACATATATAATGCTGCTACACTGCAGTATCACGCTGTAGACATGTGGCATGATACCACACCCAGTCACATTCAATGGGGTCTGGCACAAAAGTTGGGTCATATTTTTCTATATATAATACAAGGGATACTACTCCCGATTGACCAAGATTCATACCCTCATTGAAAAAATGCCATTATCTCAGTCATTTATGATGGTATATTTCAAATTCTTTGCACCTTATCGCAAGCATATACATTTATGTAACAGAAAATCACAACTGTTTCACCCATGCAAACGCAATTATCAAGCAACCATACCTGCTTTGAGAAACTAACCTCAATTTTTAGAATCTCGACACGCGTTCGTACAGCCAGTCAGCCAGTGTAAACAGAGGGTGAGGTAAACCGACGCAATAATCGCATTTAACAAATGAATTACTCACATTGGCATTCATAATATTTTCTCAGGCACAAGAAATACAGTAGATATCGCCATTTCAACCAATTGTCTACTTATACTTTGCATTTAGCAATTCTATGAATCAAGTGATTTTTAGAAGAAAGAGATGTTTTGATTGGCTGTTTCTAGCCTCTTCAACCAATCAAATTCATAGTTACGTGATTCACAAAATGAACCATGATAGAGTGGAAGATCGCTAACGGACGAAATTAGCCATATCTACAGAATTCCTTGTGGCCGAAGAGACATTATGCATTCCAATATGAATAATTAATTTGTTTAGTGGTATTATTGCATCGGTTAACCTCATCCTCTAGCAGAAATGACTATTTACACTGGGAGACGGGCTGTACGAACGCGTGAAGGTATGAAGGCGTGAGGGTATGAATCTTGGTCAATCAGCAGTAGTATCCCTTGTATTATATATAGAGAACTATGACCTAACTTTCGTGCCAGACCACTTTGGTCACATTATCCTGACACCGGGCCAACTAGTCCTGCAACTACCCTTATAGGCTGAGCGCCAAGCAAATGAGCTATAACAGTATCAATTTTTACCACTTAGATATGTCGCGGCTGGTGATCAAACCCACGACCTCCCACTCCTGTGGTGGACGCTCTAACCACTCAGCCACCAGGGATGGTTTGATTCTAAGTACTTTTACAATGTAGGTAATTATATGCAATGAAATAAGATGACTACTATAAACTGAACAAAACATTTATTGTAAGAATGTTACATGGCAGTATTTAGTGGGTTTTTTTTCCAAAGAAACAGCAGCATAGTGCGGCATACTTGAGTACTCAAGTAAATGCACCAGATAGATGAAAAATGGAATGTGGTTTGCAACAGCAATCACTCACTTGATCTATGGTTATTAAGCTTTATTATGAAAGATGATCAACTCACCGAGACACACATGCCGCACGTGCATCCCATATTAAATAGTGTCTGTGATAACTGGGTCAATCAAAGAAAGACAATGAACTCTAGTTGCACCTGTTACACAATATGCAGCAACAACGTGACTGCCACATGAGGCTTGTAAGAAATGGATGAAAAAGTGATGGAATTGGCTTGAATCTACCTTGTTAACAACAAAAACCTTTATAAATTATACAGTGCTAAACTCTCCATCCATAAATCTGTCCTATGTAACAAGTAGATCACTGAACAATATATAACCATGCACATCATTAAATCTACACATATACAGAGTAGCTATCCTTTTGCAATCCAAGTCTGGTTATATATGGGATCAAGTCCTATAGGACTTAACTTTATTGGATCGTAGAGTACAGTTGAGTTCAAATATAACACTGTATATGAAGGGTCAACCAAGAAACTAAGTTACAATGGTCTGCATTATACAGCGCGTGCAGCTAGCTCCATTATAATGCTATATGTAGGGTTCAAGAGTCTATAAACTGCATTATACTGGACCAAGATCTGTTATAACATTATGTTTGGGGCCAAATTGTAGACACCATACTTTCTAGGACCACATTAAAACTACATTAAAATGCACCAAAGCCATCAATACAAAGTCTGATGGGGTCCAATTATGAATCATATTATATTGGATATTGTGTTATAATGGTGTGTGTTATAATGGATCTACTCTGAGACAATATATCTTGTCAGAAAGTTGTTAGTCTGCTTGGATTTAACATCCTAAATTGTCAGTATTCAAGTCATATGTATGTTTGTTTGTTGGGTTTAACATCCCACCAACATTATTTCAATCGTATGGAGAGTGTGTCTACTTAAGACAGATATAGTGTTGTCACACTGCAGTATCACAGCATAGATGTGTGGCATGATTTCACATTATCCTGACACAGAGCCAACCAGTCCTGGACCTACCCTTATATGCTGAGTGCCAGGCAAGAGAGATATATAACAGTACCATTTTGGTAGACGGGGATGGAACCCAAATCCACCCATTCCCTAAGGGAGACATTCTAACCCCTTGGCCACCAGAGCAGACCCTCAAATCATGTGACAGCAGCCGCGACTGGTAGAATGTTGCTTGACAAGATAGACCATAAAACACCACTGGATATTAATGCTATAGTGAGCGGAAAAAATCTAGTTTCAATCCATCCCCCTAATGTATCCCAGAGAGAGTTTAGACTGATTCATTACAGTGTTATCTGCAGCATGAATCTTCAGAAAATGATTACTTCCCCTGAAACAATACCTCCATTATTTACTTGTCAAATAGTCCTCCCACACACTATCTGGAAAAAAAATAAAAAAATCCACAGCGGATATTTCCCCTGACCAAAATTGCTTCCCATTGACTAAATTAAACAATCAACCAGTTCCTTATCATAAACTTTATAGTGTGACAGCAAAGCTTCCTTATTTAAAGTTTGCTATTGGGTTCCAGTGGCCTTATTTCATGTAAATGCTTGTACTTCTACTTCTATTGTCTACTTCTGACTTCCTTAATAGGTTTATTTTTTGTCATCGCCGCATGTTTAACCTCACTTTTGACCTACTTAAAGATGACGACTTTAGGACAATGCCCAATGAATATTTGAACAATTTTCAATGGTAGGTATTCTCATATGTACAGAATAAAAGTGACGCACCATTGTTTATTGAGATGCATACCAACTGAAATATGAACTTCATAATCACAAAATTATAGGATATCCTGTCCTTAACCCTTTCCCTCATATAGACTCATTCAAAAGGTACCACATAAAGCCTGATCTGCAGAAAACCTCAGTTAAACCTTTCCAAATTTAATTACAAAATCCTCATTTCCAGACCACTGAGGAGCAGCGAACAGCATAAAACCTGATCAGCCTACTCGCAGGCTGATCTGGTTTTATGTTGTTCGCATAGGTCTTTTCATGGTTTCCTTTATGAGGGAAAGGATTAATTGATACATATAGTCTTTTTTTATCAAAACAATTCTCTTGGATGCTAAGGGCTGAACATTATGAATGTTATAGGCTGTCTCATCTCTGAACAATTAAAAAACTTTTATAGTCAGCTTTAACCCTTTCCCTCATATATACTCATTTTGACGCACTCAATAGGTATCACATAAAGCCTGATCTGCAGGAAACCACAGTTAAACCTTATCAAATTTATTTACAAAATCCTCATTTCCAGACCACTGAGGAGCAGCGAACAGCATAAAACCTGATCAGCCTGCGAGTTACTCGCAGGCTGATCTGGTTTTATGCTGTTCGCATAGGTCTTTTCATGGTTTCCTCTATGAGGGAAAGGGTTAATACAATAAAAAGACGCTTTACAAACTGAGATTTTATTTATGCTTATTTTAATATTCCACAGAGTGTGACTTTTATGTCACCTGTATCAACACATATTAGATAGAATTTATCTAATAACATCCTAATAATAACTTGTCATAAATTTCTTTTACTTCACTGTACTGATTTCAAATGGATGGATTTTCCTATCTCCAGTACACTTGCCCTAACACCCTTAATTTACTTCATATAGACTCATTTTGACGCATTGGCAAACAGAGCAGACCAAGATCAGAGAACTGTCTGATCAGGTTCTCCTCTATTTCCTCAGCTCAGTTTCTACACTGTCTGTGTGGCAAAAAAGAATTCATGATAATCCATATAACATTTTTTAGCTTTAAGTAATCAATATTCTTAAAGTGATAAATGTGTAAATGAATATTCATGAGGTAAAGGGTTAAGTAAAGAAACATTATAATAAATTACTGTGGTATTAAAAATGTAAAACTTAGTGTTCTTTCCAAGTCAATTTAAAAATGTTTATTTTGATATTTTTATCCATCACAGAATGCATAAATTGAGACACTATAAACCCCAACATACCAAAGTTTATAAAACTGGTACTGCAGGCTATTCTAAGATTCCTGCTTGTTGTTCATCACATTAGAGAATTCAGTTCCTAGACAAGTTGGCCTTGTTTCAGGATAAAACGACTGGGTGTGGCCGGTATCATGCCACATGATACCGCTGAGTGGCAGCAGTATAGCTTTCTCAAGTATAGGCATTGTCTCAAAATAACTGAAACACTGTCAGTGGGATTATTAAATCAAACAAACATCAGGGACAACAACTAAAGATTAAACTGAAAATGTGACACTCCTCAATTCATTGCTTCAAAGGTGTTTTAAACTGTCAACCCTTTGGTTTAATATCATGTGCAGAATTGTTTATTTTTTTTTTTTGTGTGTTTTTTTCAGACTTTATAGCCACAGTATTCAGTTAGAAAATCTGATTTTTTTTTTCCCTGATTTGAATGCAAAAATTCCCAATGAACTTCAGAAAAAAATTATGTGGCTGAAAATTATCAAAGAGAGGCAGTTTATAAATTGCAGTTGCTGATAAACTGATTAAGTTTCATGTCCTTGTTTTGTTTGAATATTTGATCATTTTTCAGACACCTCCACATGCAAATTCCCAAATCAGAGGGTTTAGTCACATGGTTAAAGGACAAACAGACAGACCAAAGACAATATGCCCCAATCTATAGGGATTAATGTAATGGACAATGTAGAATGGTTATTTGATGTAACAGTTATAAGTAAAAACAAGAAAATGAAGAAGATTAAACAATTTATAGAAATACAAGAAAATGAAGCAGATAAACAGTTTATAGTAAATAAAGAATTTAAAAAAAATAAGCAAAGATAAAGAAGTGTCTACTTCATGACAATCAGTATTTATATAAGTAAATACAAGAAAAATGAACAATGAAGCAGACTAAACAGTTTATCAGTAAATACAAGAACAATGAAGCAGATTAAAACAGTTTATCAGTAAATACAAGAACAATGAAGCAGACTAAACAGTTTATCAGTAAATACAAGAACAATGAAGCAGATTAAAACAGTTTATCAGTAAATACAAGAACAATGAAGCAGACTAAACAGTTTATCAGTAAATATAAGAAAATGAAGCAGATAAACAGTTTATCAGTAAATACAAGAACAATGAAGCAGACTAAACAGTTTATCAGTAAATACAAGAACAATGAAGCAGACTAAACAGTTTATCAGTAAATACAAGAACAATGAAGCAGACTAAACAGTTTATCAGTAAATACAAGAACAATGAAGCAGACTAAACAGTTTATAAGTAAATACAAGAACAATGAAGCAGATTAAACAGTTTATAAGTAAATACAAGAACAATGAAGCAGACTAAACAGTTTATCAGTAAATACAAGAACAATGAAGCAGACTAAACAGTTTATCAGTAAATACAAGAACAATGAAGCAGATTAAACAGTTTATAAGTAAATACAAGAACAATGAAGCAGACTAAACAGTTTATCAGTAAATACAAGAACAATGAAGCAGATTAAACAGTTTATCAGTAAATACAAGAACAATGAAGCAGACTAAACAGTTTATCAGTAAATACAAGAACAATGAAGCAGACTAAACAGTTTATCAGTAAATACAAGAGCAATGAAGCAGACTAAACAGTTTATAAGTAAATACAAGAAAAATGAAGCAGACTAAACAGTTTATCAGTAAATACAAGAACAATGAAGCAGACTAAACAGTTTATCAGTAAATACAAGAACAATGAAGCGGACTAAACATTTTATCAGTAAATACAAGAACAATGAAGCAAATTAAAACAGTCTATCAGTAAATAAAAGAACAATGAAGATGATATTTTTCGATCATGAAGATACAAGAAGTTTGGTCTGAAACAGGTCTCAATGTGTGTGTAAGAGAGGTGTTTTGATAAAACAAATACAGTTGAACCTGTACTAGCAGCCACCTGTACTAAGCGATCAACCTGTATTCAGCAGTCAGTTTTAATATTACCAAACTGTAACATTTTGTTATATATTTAAACTTCATTTAGCAGTCACCTCTGATACGCGGCCACTTTCTCTTGTTCCCTTGATTGACCGCTTAAGACAGGTTTGACTATTTATTTTTCGAGGAATTTTCTGTAATTATTCAGGATACCTTATTAACATTACATGAATACGAAGCATATATTTCAAAAAGTTTTCATTTCAACAAACAATGCAGCATTATAACATTGATTCTTAAGAACAGTCATGTTCAAAGATCATAAAATTTGTTCAAATATTCACTTGGACTTGTATCACATCATCAATGGTAAATAGATGAGATTATAAGATAGCTACATTGAAAAACATGAATGAAATAACATAAAAGTACCCACCCACAAATCCATTGAGCTGTAACCATCTGTTCAACACCACATGTATTCACTACTTGGCTATACATTCAATAAACAACTTTATTGCAGTCTCCATTCACAAACTCCCAGTTGCCTGGCAACAACAATCACCAGTTGGACCAACATTTATCACTTTCCCCGGGTCTACACCCTTATATACAACATCTATTTTCACCACCCAAACCCATGATAAACTCAATTAAGAGGCACATTAAATACAGAACATGCTGAAATCCATAACAGCATCACAGTATACAGTACATGTATAATATATATGCTGCACGTTATTATGACATGAACATCAAAAGTATAAAGTAGATCAGTCATAACAAACTGTATAATAACACTTAGGAAGCAATTGTTTTATGTGATAATGGAATATTATGTTGTTTTCTTCTATGAAAAAGACACAGCTTGGAATGTAGACTAAATGGGAAATCCCGCATTAATCACACAAGTTCAAACAACTTTTACTGCTAAAAAATATACAGTGTATTATCACTTACAAAGTATGGATATGAATCCAATAGATCTACTTAACTATTCTGTTTGTACCAAGTTTTCCATAATACATAAATTCTGGGAAAGAAGTATTGTTTTTCTGCATGAAAACATCACAATTATAAAATACTTATCTGTATGTACGCATAATCAATAATTAGACGCAAAATTACATTTCTAAACTGATCTGATTATTCACGCTTTGAAAGTTAATTATTGCTTGTATTACTTGATGTATTTGTGACAATTGTATTTTAAAAGTTAGATTTATGTAAGTCAATGTTCTAATGCACATGTTTCAATAGTTTTAATTGTTTCATTTTACCCTCTTAGCCTCCATCCCCCAACCTCAAAAAGAAAGGGGGGGGGGAGGTCAGAGAAACTTAAGAGTTTCTTCATATCCATTCAATATTACAAGGCTTGTTCTGGGACTTATTGCTGGATCCCCGCATGCACTGTATTATAATATCAAACATTAACCTGGAACATCAATGACCCACGGGGTTTCATCAACACTTATGTTAGTACCATTTTTTTATGACCTTGATATGTCTGGCTTGGGATCAAACCCTCTACCTCCAGAGTTCAGGGTGGACAGGACTAATAAACAGCAAAATATCTTGGTCTCTTTTGTTTTACTCATCTTCAAATGGATGATATATAGCTGTATTTAGGTAATCCAGCCATCATTGAATTATGATCATGGTCCATCAAGTGTTTGTCAGAATTTTATAGTAAAAGTCAACGTATATAAATAGACTTCAATCAAAATAGCCTGTAACTCCAAGTCATTTTGGATGCTTGCATTTGCAATGAAATCTTTTTAAGCATTTGAAGGCCCATGATTCATGACAATTCAATGATGGAAAACATCAAGTCTCTCATATAAGTCCAGGATATATCTACATCTTGAGATCATGATTAACTAAAGAAGAAACAACCAAGCTCATACCTCCAACCCCCTCAGTAAAAAAGAAAAACCATATCCATCTGACTGTAATGTCCACACACTGACCTTCTCTGTCGTTACTGGGTCAAATCTTGACAGATTGAGGACACCGTCAATAAATTCAGAAAGAGTTATGTCTACACTGAAGATTATGGGGACTACGTAAATAGTCGATACATACGTCATGCATAGCTTAATCCTTTCCCTCATATAAACTCATTTTATCCCTTTCCCTCATATAGACTCATTTTAACCCTTTCCCTCATATAGACTCATTTTAACCCTTTCCCTCATATAGACTCATTTTAACCCTTTCCCTCATATAGACTCATTTTATCCCTTTCCCTCATATAGACTCATTTTAACCCTTTCCCTCATATAGACTCATTTTATCCCTTTCCCTCATATAGACTCATTTTAACCCTTTCCCTCATATAGACTCATTTTAACCCTTTTCCTCATATAGACTCATTTTATCCCTTTTCCTCATATAGACTCATTTTGACCCTTTTCCTCATATAGACTCATATTATCCCTTTCCCTCATATAGACTCATTTTTACCCTTTCCCTCATATAGACTCATTTTGACCCTTTCCCTCATAAAGACTCATTTTATCCCTTTTCCTCATATAGACTCATTTTAACCCTTTCCTTCATATAGACTCATTTTAACCCTTTTCCTCATATAGACTCATTTTAACCCTTTTCCTCATATAGACTCATTTTATCCCTTTTCCTCATATAGACTCATTTACCCTTTCCTCATATAGACTCATTTTAACCCTTTTCCTCATATAGACTCATTTTATCCCTTTCACTTATATAGACTCATTTTGACCCTTTCCCTCATATAGACTCATTTTGACCCTTTCCCTCATATAGACTCATTTTGACCCTTTCCCTCATAAAGACTGCTGATCTGCTGCAGGCTGATCTGGTTTTATGCTGTTCGCATAGGTCTTTTCATGGTGTCCTCTATGAGGGAAAGAGTTATACAAAGGTTCAGATGTAAAGCATAATATTTTATATGTAAGAGATAAAAACTTTCTTTGTTATGTGAGAATGGACTAAAATGTTTTAACAGAATAGTCTTTTGTGCACAGAGTGCAATACTGATCCTTCATATTGTACTTTGTCAATGTAACTGTGAATTTCAAATATTAATGTTCATCCTGTTAAGGTAACTACAACAGTGTAGAGTCACACAATGCAGTTGAATACTTGCAATATATAAACTTGCACCCAAAATATAGCATTATAATGGAGCTGACAAATAAAACAGAGTATCTAGAATTGGAACCTTAAATACAGCATTATAATGGAGCTGCATTGTAAAGTATAATCCAATGTATCTAGATTCAGACCTCACTTATAGCATTATAATGGAGCTGCATTGTAAAGTATAATCCAATGTATCTAGATTCAGACTTCAACTTATAGCATTATAATGGAGCTGCATTGTAAAGTATAATCCAATGTATCTAGATTCAGACCTCAACTTATAGCATTATAATGGAGCTGCATTGTAAAGTATAATCCAATGTATCTAGATTAAGACCTCAACTTATAGCATTATAATGGAGCTGCATTGTAAAGTATAATCCAATGTATCTAGATTCAGACCTCAACTTATGATTATAATGGAGTTGCATTGTAAAGTATAATCCAATGTATCTAGATTCAGACCTCAACTTATAGCATTATAATGGAGCTGCATTGTAAAGTATAATCCAATGTATCTAGATTCAGACCTCAACTTATAGCATTATAATGGAGCTGCATTGTATTAACTCTAACAAAGCCCTAACAATTCAGTCAATATTACACCATGTTAGACTGTTGACACCCAGATCAGACTGAAATCAATTCCAGGCTGACCAATCTCAAAGTACTGCCCAGTTGCGACCATTATAAAACAAGCTTGTTCGTTACCCAGAGGCTGATCTGGTTTTACAATGGTCGCATCGGACATTTCTTAATCTCTACCCTCGGGGTCAAAACGTTCAACATCAGCACAAGATGAGCTAAAGGCTCACATTTAAAGGACTCTGAAATACCAACCTTTACTGGAATGTCCTCAACATTGGAAGCCGCTTCCGAACAGTTGCAAATACCCATAATTCTCGGCTTAACTATGTCTTTACTACTGCAACAAATTGTCAGCAGCTTTCTTGCTTCGAGCTATATTCCAATTCCAGAAACACTCAGAACACTGTGCTCCCTACAACAATCTTTCTCGTAATTCCTTTCATCAATTTTTCCACATTTTTTTCCATCCTCGAATTCAAGCATTAAAATATTTGGCAGGAACACAGCCAGCTAAATGTCTTAGACATGCCATCATGTTCTGAACTGCATTTTTTTTCCAAAGGTATCCAACTTTTTTCATTTATCAGCGGAGAAACTGGTCCATCGCTAGATCTCCTGTGTACTTCGAGGATATTTCCACCACAGTCAGAGTGGGGAACCGGTCTCAGATAACACGCAGGGCCACAAAACTGCCCCCTGTCCAACACATCTATCTGTTCATATCTGATAAGCCCACGGTTTGCTTCTTCTGCCATAAAACAACAGCATCCCTTGTAACATGTGCATGATGACTTTCACAAATATTTACAGTAGAAATCATTGATATTTTTAACACCTGTACATACTGTGCATATGTTGAATGATAAGATACAAAAAACAGATTAGCAGGTATGTACTATAGTGTGTAAAGCAGCAACACGTGGGTAATAAACCTTTTCAATTATGAATAAATGAAGTTGTTGCTGCTGCCAGTAATCATGCTGCTGCTGATGATGATGATGTGATGATGATGATGATGATGATGATGATGATGATGATGATGATGATGATGATGATGATGAAAGTCAGAAACACATAGGTAATAAAACATTCAGATTATGATTTAATCAATTTGCTTCTGGTGGTGATGATGACTATCATGCAAAAAATGATGATGATGATGATGATGATGATGATGATGATGATGATGATGATGATTAAATTCCACCACAAAAAAGAACTTTCTATACAAACACATGCCAAACTGTAACCCAAGTTAGCCAGTACACAGTGAAAACAAACTACCGTGTAACCTTTTCTTATCTTTTCTCTCATGTATTCTTTAACTCAGGCAAAGGTCAAGGTCATACAATACAAATGTATTCATGGGATTATTGTTGTCTCATAAGACTCTTCAAAACTGGAAATAAAGATGGCTATACAGAATAGATGCAAGGAAGCATTCAAGTAAGACATTTAGGTTTTTTTTTTTTTCTTTGGTAATTTACAATTAACAAAAGTATGATAGCACAGTCTGAGATGTATCATTTATCTTTTAATAACAGTAGCTTCTTCCTCTGTCCACAGCAGAGCACATGTCACCACTCATGTCAAATGCATTGACCTTCATACATCATTTATGACATATGTGTCCAAGTCAGAGACCAAGAAATGCACACTTTGCCACACTTAACCTCAAATTTAGGGGACAGTGCTCCAATGACCAATTATAAACAAGTATTGTCTTTGTGAAGCTGTAGCAAAATAAACTGGTAGTGACCTACAGTCAGTTATCCCAGAAGTGACCATTGACAGAATGTAAATGAGGATTTAAGATAGTCAGGAAAAAACGACAAAAAAAGGAGGAAATGAAAAGAAAATGGAGAGCAGGGAGAGATAAAATAAGGGGAGAGAGATGAGATAAAATGGAGGGAATGAGTAATGGAGAGATCAAGGAAAATGAGAAATATAGAGAGGGGCTTGGGGCGAATATGAAATAGGGGGGAGAAAAAATCAAGGAGGGGATATAGAGAAAAGGAAAAGAAAGAGTGAGAGAGAGTGGGGAGGAAGGGGAGCAAAATAATAATGAAATAATGATGAGAAAGAACTTCTATTCCTTTTTTGATAATAGAGAGAACAAGTTTAACAAGTAAAAAATAAAAGACATATTAAAGAGACAAAAGTTGTAAGGCTGTGCACCAATTATCCCTTTCCCTTATAGAGGACACCATGAGAAGACCAATGCGAACAGCATAAAACCAGATCAGCCTGCGAGTAACTCGCAGGCTGATCAGGTTTTATGCTGTTCGCTGCTCCTCAGTGGTCTGGAAATGAGGATTTTGTAATTAAATTTGGTAAAGTTTAACTGTGGTTTTCTGCAGATCAGGCTTTATGTGATACCTATTGAGGGTGTCAAAATGAGTCTATATGAGGGAAAGGGTTAAAATGAGTCTATATGAGGGAAAGGGTTAAATGATGAGGCACTGAGCATATCTCACCTGATCGTCACCAGTACATAAACAGACAGCAAATGTTCGTATCTCTCGACCCCGCCATAACTGATAAATTATTCATGTTTACATACAATAATGGTTCAACAAGTTACCAAATATTGTGAAATGTTAAGACACAAATATCAGTACAAGACCTCCATGATTGAGTACTATACTAAGCAGGTTGTACATTATATTCACTTCAGCAGCCATAACTCATGATCTAACATCTTTACATGTTCTCAATACTCAACTATGGACGCATGGTCAACCAATGTATTTATTCCTTGATGTAAAATAAATCTTATTTCTCATCACAGGCAATAGTGTTACAAATGGTATTGAATTTATATCTAGAAATATAAATTCATATTTTCGTGTGCCATCACATGACTTAGCACACTCAAACTGCTCCTTGTACATGCGCTCATTTTACAGGCTGAATTCGGTACCCAGAGCTGGTGAAGACACCATGTTACGGAAGGTGTCACATGGTAACTCAAGCATCAGCTTCAGGGATACCATTTCTAAAGTTAATGGATTTCAACAAAATGGACGTTTTTGAAAATAGCATTTTCCAGTGCAATGTGACTTACACTTGCTGAGTTTATTTGTTAGGAAACAAAATAAACCCACATTAATAAGTGAGAGTAGAAAATATATATTTTTTTTAAGCCTACCCATCATCTCTGAACAAGCTCTTTAAAGCATGTCTTTACCAATTGGACTTATCATTTCTTCACTTTGGACCGAACAATATGTTGTTTATGGGGGTGCTTGCTGAAAGTTTATTGACTCAATAGCAAACAATAAAGACCCTGATCAGAACTCTCAGATGTCCCAACTGAACTGTAATGGTATAGTCTAAAACAGAATTTACTTCTGAATATCAATACTGTTTATAACAACTACACAGATTACCAAATATGATTCATTTCTTATTTTCGTTGCTCTTCCTTACCAAGTACAAATAATTGTAGATAACAAGATGTCGTCCCTGAAATATCTCAAAGGATCAACAAACCCCATCAGCAAAGTGAAGCATAATGCTGTTCACACACAACAAAGAAATAACGGTGAACAATATACCGCATTTATTACGAGACCTCAAAGACCTCTTCACAGAAAAATAAATACATGTCACCTAAATGAAAAACTAATGGCCTTTTTTGAAGTCTATTACTCTGGACTTGTCAGATATTGAAAACCAATGTTCTACAGCACACTTCATCCAAATGGAGTCATCCTCAAATCTCAAATACATTAAGTCTGCAAGTATTAATCTCCAAATCAAAGCCATTACAGTGATTAAAGTACTTAGATTTTTTAAACTTATGTAAATGGTGTCTCTTGGTGTTAAAATGTGTGTGTGTTGTTTTTTTTTCCATACGTGCCTGGCACGTGCTGTATTTACAGACACAACAGATCAGGTTTGGATCAATTGGCTGTTGCAGCAAATTACAGCTGATAAACATGGACATAACTTTCTGTGACAGAACTTCCAGATCAGGCGGCAAATTACTTTGTACTTTATTTATCAATATACCTTATGCATATGCAGTGGACCTAGTGGTATCATACAGTTTTCTACTCATGTGAAGATATAGACCCAGCAATCTGATACAGATATGAGGATGCCTGGACAGCCTAGTGGTAACACACTTCACTTTTTACCGATGTGTCCCGGGCTCGATTCCTGGTCACATACCTGAGAGGTACAGTGGACTGATATGGACCCAGCCATCTGATGATATGGATCCAACGATCTTATACATATCATGTGAAGACAATTATGAACACTGTGGTAATATACTGCTGTTGAAATCCATTTTACTAAACTTCAGCAAAAACTCAGATAAAATTTTCAAGAGATATAACAGTTATGATGAAAGAAATTGATCAAAACATATTAATTTTCTTTTATATTAATATTTATCTTACTAATTTAATCCAGATCATGGTTGCCCTGTTTAACATCATTTTCAAAACAATCCAAGAGGACATGATTGTACAAGTACTTGTGCAAAAAAGCTGTTTAATATTGTTCCAAAAATGTCTTTCAGAGCGGAGATCCATACCAGACCGAGTGAAGGAAAACATGTTTACCATGTCTGCAAATAGCCTCATAACCTAGAAGCTGTTTTATCTTCAATATCTGTCAATTGTACATCATGCTTAGCAAACCATTGACAATGAAGAGGCAATGGGCGTGTGATACGCTCACAATAGATCTTATATCGACACATATCATTCCTCATCTCGAGGCCATCCCTGCCATAGTTGAGGGACGGATCCGGACCATTGTTACAGGCAAAAAGATTTTATTTTATCCAGCCTTTTTTTTTTGCAACAGGAACACTTAAGATGGTAAAGATTGCAAATCTTAAACAAAGCCATAAATCATTTAAACAATGACATATCAGATAATCAGATAAGACCCAAACATGCATTTCTTAAATATACTTCTATACTTTGGACCATCAAAACATCTTTGAACATAAGCAAACAGATTTGAAGTAACACACAATCCTTGATCCCTAACTAACATAACCAAGCTGCAGTGATTCTTCTCTAATTTAGCTTGGCTACCAGTTAACCCTTTCCCTCATAGAGGAAACCATGAAAAGACCTATGCGAACAACATAAAACCAGATCAGCCTGCGAGTAACTTGCAGGCTGATCAGGTTTTATGCTGCTCGCTGCACCTCAGTGGTCTGGAAATGAGGATTTTGTAATTAAATTTGGTAAGGTTTAACTGTGGTTTTCTGCAGATCAGGCTTTATGTGGTACCTATTGAGTGCGTCAAAATGAGTGTATATGAGGGAAAGGGTTAAGACAATTCAAGTATGCCCCTTAGAAACAGAAGAAGGGACTTTTTCAAACATCAAGTCAGCCTGCCATTGAATTAATCTATGACAGAAGCAATCTGCCCAATACTGGGCCATCCAAGTCTTGAGTACCTCCAATATAGTATAATACTGTAAAAGTAAGTATTACAGTCCAGCTAATTACAGGTGGGAGAAGTCTGGAAACATACAGACCTAGTGGCACCTCAGATGGACTAACAACCTACCAAAAGCCAGCAGGCAGGCTCCCTCACATGAATAATCCGAGTGACTAGACCAAGATTCGAACCTACAGCTGAACACATAGCCAAGTGATACTAATTTAATTTACCATGAAGAACCCCTCACTCTTTGAGTCAATCAGGTCTAAAAATGTTGTTCTCTTGTTAATATTTTAGGATAAGAGGATAAAATGAATTTGTTCATGCTCTCAGTCTAACCTGGCTAGAGGTCTAACATGTAATACCCCTCACAGATCTAAATTTTAACTTATGTATTTTATGCGGATTAAGAAACATGTTCTTACAACATAAAATTCTACAACACCCTCTCAACAACAGTTCCTGGGTTAAATCAGTCCCTGTTTAATTAGTTAACCCTTTCCCTCATATAGACTCATTTTGACGCACTCAATAGGTATCACATAAAGCCTGATCTGCAGAAAACCACAGTTAAACCTTACCAAATTTAATTACAAAATCCTCATTTCCAGACCGCTGAGGAGCAGCGAACAGCGTAAAACCTGATCAGCCTGCGAGTTACTCGCAGGCTGATCTGTTTTATGCTGTTCGCATAGGTCTTTTCATGGTGTCCTCTATGAGGGAAAGGGTTAACCTGAGTATGATTTTCATACTAAGATTCATACCTATTAGTTACATTTGGGATTGAGTATAATACTCAAATTTGATCCTCAGAGATCCTACATAAGTTATTTTGGATTTTTGTACCTGGGAATCATTTTGGATAGAGTTTTTAAGTCATAAATTTGAAAATGAATATTCATTAAGTCTAGTTAAGGAGTAAAATTAATACATCAGAAAATAAAGGATATGTATAATTTTGACTTAAACCAAACTCAAATACATGTATATTTACATCAACAACTTTCATGCTATTTTTATCCATTAATATGTATATGCGGCTGGGTAGCTCAGTTGGTAGAGCATTAGCCTTGTAAGCGAAAGGCCCCAGGTTTGAGTCCCAGTCAGGCTGCACATTTTCCTCACCCTGTGACATTTATATCAAATATATTCCCGCATGCATCAATATATTCCAAAACATACTAAATTCTGTTCATTCTTGTTTTGCTATCGCTTTACACTGAACTCTTGTTCGGACGCGCACCTCTGAGAATTCGTGCGAAGAATACACAACATTTCACTTATCTCTTTGGTATAACTGACCAAAGTGAAGGTAAATTTATATGTGTTTTGTGCATACAACCCATAGTCTTTCATCATTTATCAAATTGGTAAATCAAATTTGATAAAAAAGTCAACTTGACATAAATGCCACACTGGAAACTTACATTCCATGATTTAAATCCAGAGTTGTGAGGTTTACAACTTCAATAACGTGCAGAAATTTCTATTTGAGACTCTTGGGAGTCAAACTGTCAAACCAAATCTCAAGCCTTTAATCTAAAGTAAGCAGTTACTATGGAAACCATATGAGAGGGTAAACTTTAAACAAAATTACAATCTGTCACTGAGTATGTTAATATCTACCTTGTAAGTTTGAAAATCGATGTGGCAGACACTCTAACCACTCGGCCATCACGGACAGCCTGATTATAATGTGTTTAACCCTTTCCCTCATATAGACTCATTTTGACGCACTCAATAGGTACCACATAAAGCCTGATCTGCAGAAAACCACAGTTAAACCTTACCAAATTTAATTACAAAATCCTCATTTCCAGACCACTGAGGAGCAGCGAACAGCATAAAACCTGATCAGCCTGCAAGTTACTCGCAGGCTGATCTGGTTTTATGCTGTTCGCATAGGTCTTTTCATGGTTTCCTCTATGAGGAAAAGAGATAATGTCAGACCAACAGTCTAACATGAAAAATCCAAAAGACCAGAGCAGACTTTGAAGAGCTTGGTGACATAAAAGTCAGTGTAGATAACCATTCAGGCTTGGAGGCCCATTTGTTGTAAGGGTGAAGCTTCGAAACTGAAAAAGCAAGGACTTGCTTCTACGCCTTCAAAAAAAAAAAAAAAAAAAAAAAAAAAAACACTGACAGGGAAAAGTAGCGGAGGATGTGGCATAGATTACAAATCTACATTAACACAGAACATGATGATGACTAAACATCTAACATAAGAAAATGTAATATAAAAATAATTAATGAAGGAAACTAGACAGTTTTACTACTCTGGTATAGAAACAAACCTAGAAATTAATTCACATGGAAATATTTGTTAACTTTTTATGGCCTTAATCTGAATTTTTATCATCCACAATTACCTAAGACTAAAAACTGTTAGTGCATAGTATACATACTTTGAGTAAACATAGTTTACCTATGTGGGTTCAAACACCTTTAGGAGGGGCCTCTGTGACCAAGAGGGTAAGGTCACTGACTTTAACACTCCCCCAGTCCCTCACCGCGTGGGTTCGAATTTCGACAGGGTCATTCGGATTTTCATGTTAGGAAGCCTTCCAGCTAGCTTGCGGTAAGTTGGTGGTTCTACCCTGATTCCTCCGTGCATTCGGGGTCTTCCTCCACATGTAATTAGCTGGATGTCACTATATGACTGAAATACTGTCGAAGCGACAGTAAACTCAAATAGTCAAGTCAAACACCTTTAGGAGCACCTTCCTATGTGCAAAGTACTGGTCCAACCAACTAACCACTGAGAAAGTTGTTGTTGCATTACTTAAGCATCACTTAAAGACAGTATTCTAGACCCTGAGTGTACAGAACCACCAACCTACCACAAGTCAGCTTGAAGTAAAAGTTCAAACTTGTCTAATGATAGTCCCAATGCCATTCATTTCTTATATTATTGGCAGCGACATCAAATAAAATACTCATACTGATATCAATCTTTTTCAAACAGGATACTGCTGACATAAATATTGACTGAAAACTAATCTGTAGTCAGATTTTCCAATCTTGTTCCTATTTAACCCCAACCTCCCTGCTGCACTGCCCTATATATGCCAGTTTAAAGAGCATTCCAGCCTCCTGAAACTGAAGAGTTTCTGAGAGAAAGCTTAGTCTAGAGTTATCTACCCTGCTTGTTTACTCTCCTTCCTTCGTCTCACTATTGTTAACTTTCTGGCAGAGATTTTAATTCTATTTTAAAACCTAATGGAATGCCAGACCAGGCAACCAACAGGAGGTGAAAAATGAATCCTCTAACAGCCATGAGAACTACAGAACTTATATATAAGGATCACAATCATTTCATCACTTTTTTTCTCAGGAATCTGCTTTCAGCAAATTGAACATAAATAATTCAATATACCCTCAAAACATTCTTAATCTAATATACTGACCAATTCTTCCCCTGTAATACTGAAGTCACCAGGCCATTATATTGCCCTTTACTTTTAGATGGGCAACAGAACATCTAAGCTCTAATGTAATATTTTGTTCAAAAAAAATATTTTCCATTTATGTCATGATCACTTGCTCACAAATAAACATACATGTTACTACATGTATATGAAAACCAGGTCATAAATTGATCACATGATATCCCTGTATAGCTATTGGATAATCTGACAATCTGATTTAAATATGTTTAAAAACATTCAGGAAAGGTCTAATGACATATATAAACCCCTCGCCTGTTTTGATGCCTTGACAAACAGAGCAGACCCAGAAGCTGTCTGATTAGGGTCTCCTTTGTTTGCTCATACATTTATTTTGTGGCACAGAGTCTACATTGCAAAGATAAATCAATTTAAAGCAAAGGGTTAATATGGAGAGAACCTGTATGACACTGATATAAGTGATAGTGTCAAGCAGTGGTCTCCATTGACTACAGGTCTGTTTACTGATCCTGTTTCAAACCTTTCCCAGCACAATGCACTAGTCCAACAAGTTTTCAAAACCTTTCCCAGCACAATGCACTAGTCCAACAAGTTTTCATAACCTTTCCCAGCACAATGTACTAGTCCAATAAGTTTTAATAGTCCAATAAGTTTTCAAAACCTTTCCCAGCACAATGTACTAGTCCAGCAAGTTTTCAAAACCTTTCCCAGCACAATGTACTCTTCCAGCAAGTTTTCAAAACCTTTCCCAGCACAATGTACTAGTCCAACAAGTTTTCAAAACCTTTCCCAGCACAATGTACTAGTCAAACAGTTTTCAAAACCTTTCCCAGCACAATGTACTAGTCAAACAGTTTTCAAAACCTTTCCCCAAGTTTTCATAACCTTTCCCAGCACAATGTACTCGTCCAACAAGTTTTCAAAACCTTTCCCAGCACAATTTTATGCACTAGTCCAACAAGTTTTCAAAACCTTTCCCAGCACAATGTACTAGTCAAACAAGTTTTCAAAACCTTTCCCAGCACAATGCACTCGTCCAACAAGTTTTCAAAACCTTTCCCAGCACAATGTACTAGTCCAACAAGTTTTCAAAAAAAGGTAATGGTCTAACACACACATCAACAAGTTAGATTAGTATAAGTATAAAGCAAAATAAGTATGAAAAGCTGCATAGAAAATAAACATAGTTGCACTAGATTAACCCTTTCCCTGCTGGAACCGTAAGTGCTAACCTTTGCCACCAGTAAAGAGCCAGGCCAGCCTGCATATTTGTGCAGGCTGACCTGGCTCTTTACTGTTGGCTGACCAACTACAAGTTTTCATCTTGTTATCCCTAAAATTGACAATGGACAGTACCAAAAAAGGTGCCGGCTAAGTCCATTTGAGAAATTCAGGTTAAGGTTAAGGGTTAACCACTGGTCACATTAGACACTCTACAGCCAGGCCGAAGACTATCCCTCCTCTCAGCAATTTCTTATACGCAGCAAAATTAAACTCTTTTTTTCATGATGCTAAGTTTTCTGCTTTTTTTTCCAAATGGGAGTAAAGTGACAGCTTCATACATAAATAGAGGGACAATTTTTAAACATCTCAGGGAAAAATAAAACATTATGATTGCTTTAATCAACAATTTCATGCATCATGGAAAACCCTGAATTGATGTGACATTACTCAGTGTAAAAATAAGTTGCCGGACAAAAAGCAGAATACATCTATACAGCTAGATCATTTAAAAGATAAGCAGATCTTTCACACTTTTATATAAGGGCTTTCAATTTCAAATTCTTTGAAATCAATATTTGGAGTTCAGTGTTCTCTAAAACTTTCCCAGGGGAACTTATTGAACGTCATTATAGATATATCTCACATTGTTCTTGGAATCTTTTGTGTAATATTACATCATTCTATTTTCCAGCCTTCCTTTAGCAGCTGGTAGCATATAGCCGGCAGATATAGGAAGAATTTTATTGTGGAGTCTACACTATAAAGCATAAAGCTTTCAAGAGCTCAAAAAAATCTGAATAACACCAGCTGAATATTGAACGGACATTTTAAATGAATCAGTATGCTATTATGTCTCAAGACAGCTAATGTCTTGCAATCGAGTCCAGGACAAGGTAGCTATAAACTGCAAGTTTGATGTAGATGGAACAAAGGGATGGCATGAAAGTCACGCCAAATCAAACAAGTAACTGCTGTTGCAGGCAACACATGAGTACATTACCGGTGGTGATTTTTCCATTACCATAGCAACGAGTAAAAAACCAAAGTGACGTGCAGAATCTCCATACTGCCATCTATTCATATACCAATTTTCATAATATTATCTTAAACAGTTTTTAAGTTATTGCGGGACCCAGATTTCTGGACATTTGGACAGACAGACAGAGGGCAAACCTATAGTCCCCTCCGTTGTAAACACCGGTAGGGGACTAATAACAGATGCAACTGGCCTGACATAAAGATAGGAGTAGAACAGGACCCTCTGATAAATGCAGTGAGGTCTGCATGAAACTTCATTATTAAACAAATGACACTATGACATGGAAAGAAAAGATTCAAAGAGAAATATATGTTAAACAAATAGCAAATAAATTTCATGAGTCACAAATAGAGAACACAATGATGTAAGATCGGGCGGGGTTGGAGAATGTGATGGTCTATATAGCTGCTGAACCCTACAATTTGCTCTATTTCCTGCAGCATGTATTAATACATTGACGTCATTCATCCACCTGATACCTACCCAGACCTCCATCATTATCCAATTACAGATACCTACAGAATATTCTTCTCAGTTGTTATACATTAAGTCTGACCAAGTTATGACCATGTTATGATCTTTTCACAGCTACATTAACTGTGAAACAGTAACCTGTGAGTCGGATCATCACATTTATATAAACCAATCAGAGTAAAGATAATTATTTCTCCTGAAGAAAATTAGGTATTTTCATTAAATTCGACCCCTCACTCCAAACAGTCTGTATTGACGTTTGACTTCATCTGGAAACATTGGTAAAAACAAATGGCAAATCACAACAGTTATGTTATGGGTATGCATTTCTAGAGTTCAAAAGGTGAAATACCTAAGCAATATTGAACTCTAAGAATAACCTTGACCCTGCACATTCTCTAGATAAGGAACATCTGAGATTACTTCAATTTAATGGACAAAACAATCCCAATCGTCAAGTGGTTGGGGACATACATGGGTGTGATATCCAGCCACGACATACCAAAACTACTACAAATAGTACCCGCATATTATTCATGACGCTCAGCACCTAAAGGTAGTCTCTGGGAAGGTCAAGGTTAATATGATGTGGAATTGATAAGGGTAGTTCTTGGACTGGTTGACTGGGTGTGGTATTAGAACACTGAATTTGGTCTTATGGTGTAATATCGCAGAAGGATTTACCTTCTCTTATACGGGCAGAAGTCTTAAAATGACTGAATACTGTCATTGGGGAAAATGACCTTTCGGTGTGACCATGAACTTGATGTGCATTATAAATACATCTATCATTACCCTGTAGAGAAAACATGTGTTGTTTATATATGTAACTATCTCCCAAGTCTCATCATTTCAAAACTGTTCAAAAACTATTTTATTAGATAACAAGTAACTGTAACGCTTCAAAGCTGCCAGTTTTCTCCCTGTAATTGTGCTCTATTTTAACAAGAATTTTATGAAAACGTACATGTACCTGAAATATCTAATTTAGAAGAAAAATCATTACAAAAAGACTAAAATATAAATGCATAACCGATATCTGAAACGTACAAAGGAATTAGCTCCCGTATCGTTACTTTATTCCGATGTCTAGATATTAAATTATTAAATGAGTCTCTACAACGAAGCTCCGAAATCTGCATTCATCATAGTTATTACAATTCAGTGTAAGACTGATGAAGCTGATCACAGATCTATGTCAAGGGAAAGATTGCAAGGAAGGGATGTTGTCAGGTCGGGATGTTGTCAGGTCGAGTTTATGTCAGAAGTCGTGTGACACATTCTGTGGTGTCCTTAAAATTCAAATGTCAAGGCTGTATATAAAGGGTTATGTTAAAGTCATTAAAAAAAAAATTGCGAGCTTACATTTATAAAACAGATTCTAGATAAAAAACTTTTTGACAAGTTAAGGGTTTCCAGACAAATTGAGGTAAAGATTAATACATGTAGTTATGTTGACTTGTTGCAAGACTATACTGGAGGTAAGGGTTTTCCCTTTATTTTTGTATTAGGGATCAAATAACCCCTTGATATACAGACATAGACATTATGGGGGATCAAATAACCCCTTGATATACAGACATAGACATTATGGGGGATCAAATAACCCCTTGATATACAGACATATGGGGGATCAAATAACCCCTTGATATACAGACATATGGAGGTCAAATAACCCCTTGATAAACAGACATAGACATTATGGGGGATCAAATAACCCCTTGATATATAGACATAGACATTATGGGGGATCAAATAACCCCTTGATATACAGACATATGGAGGTCAAATAACCCCTTGATATACAGACATAGACATTATGGGGGATCAAATAACCCCTTGATATATAGACATATGGGGGATCAAATAACCCCTTGATATATAGACATATGGGGGATCAAATAACCCCTTGATATACAGACATATGGGGGATCAAATAACCCCTTGATATATAGACATATGGGGGATCAAATAACCCCTTGATATACAGACATATGGGGGATCAAATAACCCCTTGATATATAGACATATGGAGGTCAAATAACCCCTTGATAAATATACATATGGAGGTCAAATAAACCCTTGATATATAGACATATGGGGGTCAAATAACCCCTCGATATATAGACAAATGGAGGTCAAATAACCCCTTGATATGTAGATAATTGGGGGTCGAGTGACCCCTTGATACATAGATAAATGGGGGTCAAGTTACCCATTCATACATTATGTTCAAATATTTTTGAGGACTAATTTGAAGGTCAAAATGGGCAATTAAGTATGTCATGGTGAATAAATTACTTTGAAGTATGACCAGGTTGACTTTAGGTTGATTTCAGCGAGCCAACGACAGGGTAATATTTTATTGCATGTGTTAAAACTGGTCAATATACTGTCACACCATAATTGCTGAACTGCTGGCGTGCGGGCATCACACCAAACAGACTGTACACATTTATGCGTTGATTCTACTACCATTGATCAAAAACTTAACCAAGACATTAACAATAATGACTTCAACAGCACTGTAACACGCTGGACCGATCCATGTCAGCAGAAAGCAGGTCTATTTACATAATAGAAAGACAGGTACATGTATATGAAAGACTATTATTGTCACTCAATGTTTTAAAGATCAAAACAAAATGGGACATTCTTATTCAAAAGAAAAAGACATTAAACAGCATGGAATTATAATGCAGTTACCATATTATATAGCATAGGTTATGCCACAAACCCTGTGATATACTTTTCCTGTAATTCCAATGAACTCCAATATAACGTGAATCCCAATGTAGCATGGTTCTTAACTAGGGATCCCAAGTCATTTACATGCTAATGTTGTTATGTAATTACAAGACCGTCCAATATAACCCGGTGACAAGGTATGAAGTCATACATTAGTGTCATACTGGATCTTTTCCTTTAACCTAGCGTTAACCCTTACCCTGCTGGAACCTGAAGTGCTAACCTTTAATTGCCACCAGTAAAGAGCCAGGCCAGCTCTTTAACTGTTGGCTCAGACCAACTACAAGTTTTCATCTTGTTATCCCTAAAATTGATAATGGACTGTTAAAAAAAGTTGCCGGCTAAGTCCATATGAGATATTCAGCAGGGTTAAGATTTCCAGTATTATCTAGTGTTAAGTTTTGTTGGTGGAGTCAAGCCATGTGAATAAACGGGTGAAGAACAAGCTCATTAACTTTATCAGAACAAGATTGTTCTTTGGAACACCTGTGTCGCCTGCTGAAGCATGACAGAAAAAAGTGTGACGTGAGAAAGTGTGAGGGACAGACAGACAATGTGAAAGAGAGCCATATGTGTCACCTCTGCTTACAGCAGGTGACACAAAAATTCAGACTATTTTGGTATTAACAAGTCCTTTTATCCACTTTGTTTAAGTAAGCTATGTGTGCTATGAATATTCACGAGCTCATATCACAGAGACATGAATCAATTAGTATGCATAATGAATCTGTCAGTCTGATTTGCATATTTCAATATGCCGAGATTAAATACAAATCTACTCAAATTCATTACTTATAAATGAAATATTGCTAGCAAAGCAATACTGATTCCAAGCTCTTTGTAGTCAGCCAATGCATGATGCTGGAGCTATGATTGCAAACAAAAGTGATAATTGTCTCTATAGCAAACGAGATTATACCATTTGTACTGGCTTTATTGGAACACAGAGACTTGAATTAGCCAGAATGCAGTTAATGAAACCTATTTATTCCATGAGGTACTGAGTAATCAGTGCAATTCAAAGATTTCAATGAATTGTTTACTTGCTTGAGTTGAACATCCTACAATCAGTTTTTATGTCAAACGTGGACTTTGTCTACATTAGACAAACAGAGTGCTGTCATACTGTAATTATCACACATACAAGTGGCATGATACCATGCTGGGCCACATTATCCTGACACTTGGCCTACCAGTCCTGGAACTCAGCTTCATGTTCTGAGACCATGCAAGCACAAAATTACCTAATGCAATTTTGGTGTTGTGGCAATACCTACTTATTGTGGGGCATACATTCCGATAACTTCTCAGTCACCAGGACCAGGTCACTGCCCTGTCCATATAGACTATCATTCTGTGCCCTATATCATAGATTAATGTACAGTGTTAAGTTCAGATGTGCATTAATCTAATCATAAAAATCCTGAGTAATAAATTAAAAAGCATCTGAATGCAGCACCGTGTATTATTCCACAATATATCACCATTTCTATTCTAACACCTTTATTAGACAGACAGACAGTATATTTTATTGACGTCTTGTCGTCATATTCTAACACCTTTATTAGACATAACAGGCTGTGACACTGGAGTGACTCCTGTATAGCCCCCCTTATATAAATGCGGGTATAATAATCAAGAAACTCAAGCTATATAATTATGTATGACAGACAAAGTAAAGAAATCTTTTCCAATTTTTATGTCCAGGCAATGAAAAAAAAATGAATTCAGGATGCAATACATCTTCTCTATTTTGATGTAAACAAGCATGTTTTTAGACAAATGAGCCTCTATGCTTGACAATAAAGGAGCAAAAGGCATGCTATGCGATGCAAATTCTCCCTGGTGCAAGCTAGAAATGCAAATAAGGAAAACTGTTTGGGCTAGAATCCACAGACAAATTAGAGAAAGACTTGTTGATAATATTGCTTCAGTGACATTTGATAATGAAAAGCTCCCATGTGCTACATCCCACGCCTTCAAATTCAACGAGCCACCCACACATTGAGGGAATACTTGCAGGATTTCTCTCTCTCAACAAGTTAAAACAGGCTGTTTGAATTCCAACAGGAAACTTAGAAATTAATAGTGACAGCAAGTTTGGATGGAGAGAGAGTAAAATGTACAAGACTGTGAGAAAAGTAGGTAGAGAGGAAGTGAGAGAAGAAAAGGAATAGTTCAGGGTAAGATGGCAGTAAAAATTAGTGAGAAGGAAAAAAGATGATGGAGGAATGAGTGAAAAAGTGAATGAGAGAGAGAGACAGAGGGGGGAGGATAAGAAAAAAAGGAAGGGGGAAGAAAAAAAAGGGGGGAAAAAAGAATTAAGAGAGAAAAAAGTAATAGTTTAGAGAGTAGAAAGACAAAACAGAAATGAAAATGTGTTGAGGCAAAGTAAAATGACGTAAAAGGGTAGCTCAGACAACCCTTAAAAAAATAATCAAGTGGAAAATAATATGCAGAGAGATGAAAGTTACTTTCAAAATTAGCCATTAACACAAAGAGAGAAAAAACTAGCTGCATTAATTTCTGCATTTTGCTGGAAACAATAAATACCACATTATAATGGGTTTCCCCGAAGGAATGCTAGAATGTCACCCAAACAGGAGAATGTTCAAAGCTGGCCAATTTCACAAATCATAGCATGACATATACCATTATGGCATAATTTCATGAATTGTTTGTCATGACATATCTGTAAAGAGCAGATTTAATACTTGGAATTTTTGTTTCACAAGCAATATATCCCTTGTACATTGTACCATACCTATTACATTATAGCAACACTGTGTAAATAATTCTAACTTTTAACCCTTACCTTGCTGGAACCATAGGTGCTAACCTTTAATTGCCTCCAGTAAAGAGCCAGGCCAGCCTGCATGGATGTGCACATCTTTGCAGGCTGGCCTGGCTCTTTACTGTTGGCTGACCAACTACAAGTTTTCATCTTGTTATCCCTAAAATTGACAATGGACAGTTAAAAAAAAAGATGCCGGCTAAGTCCATTTGAGAAATTCAGCAGGTTAAAGGTTAAGCTTACAGATCTTTTCTTTCTTAGAAACTTTACTATTCCTACACATAACGGAATAAAGCTAAAACCTGCAATATATACTCAAAGGAAAGAGAAATGCAGGGTAAACTTTTGTGTCGGTTTTAAATAGGAAGTATTTGTTGGCTACAATTACAGTTTAAATCATTTTGATAAAGATTTTTTTCAAACAAAAAAAATGCTTTAGAATGAGGGTCTATCATACAAGGTTTATTGCAAGGTTTGGAGGTAAAAACTTGAGTCTGGTTACTATAGATTCTAGTTATCCTGTGTTTCTTTTTCATTTGAGTATATGAGCTCACATGAATTGTTATTTCATATTAAAGTTTACTAAACGAGTTCTGAAAATGTAATTAAGCGAGCCTCTGAACGAATTACTGTTTATAATCTAACACCAAGAAAATTGTTGAAATAATAATTAATTTCTCATACCTTTTTAAACATCATTTGAATAATGCATCTTATTGATCAAAGTTAGTTGCATCAAACACATTTAATCCAGCTGTTTGAGTTCAACACACTATGCATATATATAGAATACACGCACGTAAATATAAGAAAATATGTGATGGTTATACAAAACTTGAAACACTGTTTAAGCATAATGTCATGTGATAAAAAACAATTTGGCATTACTACCAAAGAACTGTTTTATATTTTTTTAGTTGTTTTTTTTTGTGTTTTTTTTCTTCAAAATTGGCGATTACATATGACAAATGATTATAAGCCCTTAAAATATCTTGAAACCTTGAAATTAAGATGTCTGTCAATGGATAAACCCATGATCGCTTCTACATAATCAGACAAATTACTGGTTACACAAACATAGATATAACAATGGACCACGTGGCCATATTTGTGGGTTAATTTCTACTGATATCAAACTGGGATCTTTCCATACCAACTGACTGACATCTTAATGTTATAAGTGATGACAGAGATCACAAAATCACAGAATAAAGATGATGGCACTGGTGGTACTATTGTTGTTGTTGATGATGATGATGATGATGATGATGATGATGATGATGATGATGATGATGATGATGCAAAAGAAGATCATATCTAAGTAGAGGGAGTGAGAGGCTAACGAACAGTCTTGCAAGAAAAGCTAGTCCTATGTGTACACTAAAACCTGACCAAGTTAACTTGTCAGAACATAACTGTGGACTTCTCCATTGTAAACAGGAATATTCAAATTAGATCATCAAATCATCCAATAGCTACACTGAGATATCATGTGATCAAAATGTTTCCATATGAGGTAAAGCATTAACATACACATAGATGGTCAAGAGTGAAGACACACTCCTGAATTTACAACGCATTGAATACTAGTCTTCATCAGACAAATTCATTTTACAAAATCTTCATCTATATTATTGACTTGAGTACAAGTTATCAATACTCTCTGACAATATATTCCACAAAGTCCCCTTTATATCTGTCTGGAGCCTTACAAGGATGCATAAATTCATTCACTCAGAAAATCTATTTAAATCAAGAACAGTTTTCATAAAATTTCCATGCATATTCTTGAGACAAATATTCCCCGAAATTCCGGAAATAAAAATGTTTCTGTATTCTACAAGCCTAAAGATTTCCTCGTACAACTTGACAGAGATGCCCGTTTTGATATTTTGACAGGTACTGGCCATCTTCAACACTTAAAACAGACACCGAATATAAGTGGAAAGTTATCATAAAAGCCTCTCAACCGCTGTTTCACAAGACCAAGTGAAACACTCAAGCAGCAAGAAAACACCACCTTGCTGTCTTATCTGAGGATAATAGGATAAGGAACTGTTGCTTAGATCATAACAAGAAACATGTCAAATGATGAGAATCAAGGTTTTTAACCCTTTCCCTCATAGAGGAAACCATGAAAAGACCTATGCGAACAACATAAAACCAGATCAGCCTGCGAGTAACTCGCAGGCTGATCAGGTTTTATGCTGTTCGCTGCTCCTCAGTGGTCTGGAAATGAGGCCTTTATAATTAAATTTGGTAAGGTTTAACTGTGGTTTTCTGCAGATCAGGCTTTATGTGGTACCTATTGAGTGCGTCAAAATGAGTCTATATGAGGGAAAGGGTTAAGTGTCTCCCCAGGCAAGCGATACTATTTTTAGTAACAGTGACCTTGAACCTATTGACCTGAAAATCAATCCCAATCTTCCCCTTTCCATAAGGTATCTATATACTAAATCTGATCATAATATCTCACTAGAGCCTAAAAGAAGTTATCTGACAGAAATGAAAAATCTATTTTTAGCAACAGTGACCTTGAACTTGACCCTATCATCCTGAAAAATCAATCCCAGTCTTCCTCTTCTCATATGGTATCTACATACCGAGTATGAAAACGGAATCTCTATTCTAACAGGAGATATTCAATGGAAACAAATGTTTCACACACCCGCCTGCTTGCCCAATGACTAACCAATTCTTTCCCGTAAACCCATTGTTGTGATCAGGCTACAAGTTCTCATAGATATTGAAAATTTACTTCTCAAACTGAGCTCAGGCTTAAGTATTATAATCATGCTCAACTTAGTTTGAGCAATGAGGCATTTTCTCATATCCTTTTTAAACACATTCATCATCTAAGTCAAATTTCATATTCAATTATGCTTGAGACACTGTCTGTGAACATTCTCGATCAAGCCTTAGCGTGAAGTCTGAGTGAAAATCTTTTTTGTTTGAGAGCTGTGACTGCTAAAAATATCATACTCAGACTTACACTCAAATTTGAGAACAAATTTGAGAATAAGCCTGAGATCATATGTGAATTATTTTTGAGAACACTGTAGCACTAACACATATAGGTCAACTTTTAATTAGATATACAGGTCAATTACATACAGAGTAGCTCCATTTGTTATAATACTAGATTTTTGGGTCCAAAGCTAAGATCCTGAGCAATACTGAAACCCAATTTAACTATTTAAAACCTATTTAAAAGCACATAATGTTGATTTTGAATCCAAGGCCTGATCACCCACTATACATATATTAGATTACATATAATTATTTACAAATATACTAAAAGACATCTAAAAAAAAAAAAAAAAAGATAGCCAATGCATGAAACTATAGACAAATATGCTGAAAGTCAGCTAAAACTCACAATATAAAGATATCGGGGTCCAACTTTTACTGCATTAAACTGATATATGTGTTATAATGGAGAGCATTGTAATGGAGCTACCCAGTATACAGAATAGTGACCATGATTACAATATTTACATCTTGTGGTCTTAACAAAAAATAAATCTGACCAGAACTACAAGCATGATGACTAAGATTAAAATGCTATCTTTTTCTTAAGCATCTTTAAGGTGAGAAAGTAATTAAGTAAAACTAATTAAGTACCCGAGAATCTATCAGTCTAATCTGAAGAAGTAATATATGCGTACGTGATTCAAGATTATATTGCTTAACCCTTTCCCTCATATACTCATTTTGATGCCCTCAATAGGTATCACATAAAGCCTGATCTGCAGAAAACCACAGCTAAACCTTACCAAATTTAATTACAAAATCGTCATTTCCAGACCACTGAGGAGCAGCGAACAGCATAAAACCTGATCAGCCTGCAAGTTACTCGCAGGCTGATCTGGTTTTATGTTGTTCGCATAGGTCTTTTCATGGTGTTCTCTATGAGGGAAAGAGTTAACCCTTACAATGCTGCGTTCACTTGTGCCTCAGCCTTTGTGAACAGTGCAGCACAAGATCAGCCTGCACATCTTGTGTAGTCTGAACATGGTCAATACATTTTAACAAGCATCCCTGAGAACAACAAATGGTACAGTCCAAAATGAATAAAGGACAAGTCCAATTAAAAAATTTAGCTTGGTAAGGGTTAAAACTGTTGTATAAAATGGAGTCTCCCACTTGATTAATTGCTGCATGCATGTTTTACAATGAAGGATCCAAGAAAGTGTAAACAAAAAACTGAGTATCAATATTCTGCAAATGAATGATAACATCATTAAATCCGATACAATTTTTAAGATCTATCATTATCACTAATGCATATTTCATTCATTCAGAATTGATGATTTTATACAATATTCCCTGACATTTGATATAATCTATCTTTGTTCAGATTTTAAATGCTTGAAATGCCCCTCCATTATCTTTAACCAGTGTGTACACACCTGTATACCACACATGATAGCAACATACAGTGGCCTAATTACATGATAATCATATACGGTGTGTAGATTTACCGGAAATACATAAATATTAATATCAAGACATCATCATGACAGACCTTGTAACCTTTTCACATTTCATCATGAGACATTTCCCAAGGAAAGGGAATGTCTATATATGTGAAAAATTCCACATTCAGTTGGAAATAAACTGGATTAATGAATTCCCACTTTTTTATATCAGTTTTTTTTTAAACATCATAAAAGCTGAATTCTAAAACCTATGTCTTACTCATATAAAGAATAGGGACGACATACTGAATGGTATCTTACCATTTCAATTAATTAAAATTTATCTTATGCTTACTGATGAAATACTGTGTCCTAATAGTGAGAAATCCCACAGAATGATGCTATAAATCTGCTGGGACTACTTTTTGCTATAAATCTGCTGGGACTACTTTTTGCTATAAATCTGCTGGGACTACTTTTTTACTTATAAAGCAAATGTAGCAGCAGATAGCATAAAATTAAAAGAAAATTTGTTTGTTTTAAGTGGATATGGATTATATCTCATCTCAAAGAGATACAATTTTCACATTTTCACTTGCGAAAATGAATCACAACTTCATGAGATATAACCAATATTATCCTCCATATCTTTTTTACTAGTCTTATGTACCAAAATATTTCTATACATGTATCAAAATGTAAAAACATTGATGTATTTTTACCAGGCCTTACATTGATTTATTTTTAACCCTCACCACACTAAATTTCTTAATTGGACTTGTCCTTTCTTCATTTTAGACTGTACCATTGGTTGTGAAAAAGAACGATTGCTGAAAATCAATTGACTGAATACTGAATAGTGCAGACCATGATCAGATTGCATGGATGTGCAGTTTGATTTTAGACTGCACTGGTCACAAAGGCAGTCACAAGTGCTGACAGAACTAATAGGGTCAACAAACACATTAACATCTTGCTTGTTTTTAACAGTCAATAAACTTTTGATTAACCTATGCAAGACACTGGGAATGTTATTATAGGTAACTGTTCAGTACTGAATAGCCTTTTATCAATGTAACTGCATTCATTAACAAGACTTAATTGTACTGTTAAGATTATTCATATTAAGTAATAATTATAGCTGATAACACCTGTCTCCTATACACATATACAGCACTGAATATTAATTTTTTTTTATCTAACTAATACTGTTGGACTTAGCGAAATTTATACAGTGCACTATATATTAAATTATTACTGATATGTAACATTATCATAATTATATATACATCACTATCATTATATTATTATATTATACCAATTATTTATATCACTATCATTATATTATTATATTATACCAATTATTTATATCACTATCATTATTATTATTCCAATTAGTTATATCACTATCATTATATTATACCAATTAGTTATATCCCTATCATTATATTATACCAATTAGTTATATCCTATCATTATATTATACCAATTAGTTATATCCCTATCATTATATTATACCAATTATTAATATCACTATCATTATATTATACCAATTATTATATCACTATCATTATATTATACCAATTAATTATATCCCTATCATTATATTATACCAATTAATTATATCACTATCATTATATTATACCAATTAGTTATATCCCTATCATTATATTATACCAATTAGTTATATCACTATCATTATATTATACCAATTAGTTATATCACTATCATTATATTATACCAATTAGTTATATCACTATCATTATATTATTATATTATACCAATTATTTATATCACTATCATTATATTATTCCAATTAGTTATATCCCTATCATTATATTATACCAATTAATTATATCCCTATCATTATATTATACCAATTAGTTATATCACTATCATTATATTATACCAATTAGTTATATCACTATCATTATATTATACCAATTATTTATATCACTATCATTATATTTTACCAATTAATTATATCACTATCATTATATTATACCAATTAATTATATCCCTATCATTATATTATACCAATTAATTATATCACTATCATTATATTATACCAATTAATTATATCACTATCATTATATTATACCAATTAATTATATCCTATTCATTATATTATACCAATTAATCATATCACTATCATTATATTATTCCAATTAGTTATATCACTATCATTATTTACATTTTTAAGAATAACCATTATCTTTGGAGACTCAGTAACACCTGTCTTATATGTATATACAGTCCATTAAATCTTCATTATTTCTCCTACATAAACCAGATTAATATGCTAACTCCATGTTCAATATACGCTAAAATGTGACCAACCGTAACTGTACCCAGCAGCACTTCCTCAAACACCACAACCCTCTAAACAAACTGATCAACTCCTCCTTTCAAATACCTACAAGTGATGATCAATCCCAGACCTCTCATCCAGTTTGAAACACCTCTTTATATCAAATGCATGTAAAGCCTCCCTGCATCAGTGTAAGTTACTCCCACACACACACACACACACACATATATATATACACACAATGTATACTTCAAAACTTCTGTTAAGTTCGTCTTATCTCTGAATCCACAGCTCTCACCTCCCCCTAACTCCTTAAGATTTCCATTCAGAAAACAAACCCTTCCTCAGAAAATATTTACACAGCAATATCATGCTTTTAGATTAGAGTCAATGACATCCCTCCCAGCGTGCACAATGAATTCACTGTATACATCTACATCCATTCCATTCTTCTGTCTATTGAATCCCTTGCTGAATGTAGAGAATGAATCCAGTCTGGTTCCAGAGATATTAAAGGCAATACATCCATAAACATATGGCTGTGGTTGACATACATTTAAACACGTAAACACACACAAGATGTCGGTGAAAACAGTGAAATGTTTCAAGACTCTCTATGCTCACGGCTGGCTACATACACGAGAGACAAACAGATCCAAGGCCCATGGAGAGAGCCGGCACAGAAGTAATTTCAGTCCGCTAGTCTTGTCGAAGCTGCAGCACTGGGGAGGGACGGCAATGCTTGTGGAATGTAGATTTCTAACTTGTTGCTGCTCTCCTTCTAACGCTGGCAGTATTGATTCCAGAACCCCCATCTCAAGCCTAGTTCACCAGGCTTCCTTATAAATATTCAGCTGATTACTACAAATTACATACATTACAAAAGAGGAACTTCTGAAACCAGCTTACTGAATGAAAACATAAACACTTGATAATCCACATAATGACAAAGTAAATAACACGGAAAATATCTGCTTTTTTTTTTCATTCAGATGGGTCAAAAGGAAGAATCTCACAGGAAAATAAAAAAATAATAATTGAATTTATATACCTATATGAAACTGTTGAAATTCATGTGCTACATAATGACCAAGCAGAGAGGATGATTTAACAATGTCATAACTCAAACATGTATCGGGTACAATATCAGACGGAGACAAGTGGATAGATTTATCAGTGTAGAGATACACTCACCGTCTTTTCATAAGACGGGAAACCATTTTTCACTTTTGAAAAAAAAAAGTTGTAAATCTATAGCATAGTAGGGAATGCTAAAGGGGACTCAGTGCAAAATGTTTTATAGGATGACGTAAAAAGTAAGACTGTGATATGTCTCGGGTGAACAACCGAAATCTAGGCCATTCATGCCATGTCAAATATCTTTTGTACTATACTGGATTTATGTAGACAGATAACTGACTTGGCCATTCTCTCTGTATCAACACAACAATTTCCAATCCAGATCAGCTGGCATTATACATACAGTGACTACATTCTGTGCTGATCCCTAATCAGTCACACATTTAAGAAGAAGAGGTAAGGAGAACACAGCTAAACCTGTTCAAACTGCTAGTATTTAAGGAAAAGGTCATTGAATTAAATTCAGTATGGTAATTATATCAAATGTCAGAATATGCATCATCTCAAGGAACACCCATACAAGTGTGACTACCTAGCAGACGAAAATTTGCTCTTGGTCTGCTTTTCACCTCTTTTCAATTAAACCAATTGCTTTTCTTTCATTCCAAATGACACAATAATTATCATCATCAGTGTTGTTGCTGCTATCACGGTCATCCTCATCCTTCTCAAAGATTGTACATCAATACCTTATTTGCATAAATCAATCTTAATTCAATTTGATGTCATCCGGTCCCTATAATGTTATAATGACTTGAAGTGTGGGCCGATATAATGTTACATTGACAAATGACGTCATCACTTATCATTTTTCACGACATGTAGATTTCACAAGCATTTATTTGTTCAAATTTCTTTATTTTATGTCAATCGGGAAACAAGCTATGATATCTTATATCACCCCCTTCAACAGTTCTTGGGTTGGACCTGTACTTTGTGCCTAATTTTTATTTAAGCAGACATCAACATGAACACAGCCATATTGGCAACATTAACAACTTGCAGACTCAAAACATTCTGATAATCATACTAAAAGGCAAAGAAATATATTCAGTTAAGATTTTTAGTACTAAAATAAGTAACAAGATAAAACAAAGATGTGGTATAATATAAATGGTACATGGCAATGTGGGTAAAATTCAAGTTTATGGACTAGTCAGTCAGACTTAGGACTTGGCATATGGATCAAAGCGTAACTTGCATTTTGCCCTCAATGCAATGTATTATTTGTAAATCATCATCATCATCATCATCATCATCATCATCATCATCATCATCTTTAAACTTAAATTACATGATTAATCCATTACTGCATACTGCAAAAATACCAATTTATCATAAACCATACCACAGAAAGATAATGGAAGTTAATAATTTGTTACTATTGTCATAATTACAAAAACATGGTCCAATCCAATACGGTCTGAACCACCAAAATAGTGTAAGACTGGAACTTTGCTATAGTTTAAAACACAATGAGAGAGATAATGACAGGAAATATAAATAATGATAATAAGGCTATCAATCTTTATGTCGCAACTACAAAGCAGATATTGATCACAAGGTGAAAGTATACTAATTATACCCCAAGGATATTAAGGGGCCCCGGTAGAACACCTGGCTTCAACACCCATGTCACCTTGGTGACTGTGAACCAGACACTCAGTCAGATATAGTGTTTATTTCATTATTTCACTCACAAAAGAATACAACGTATATCAAATATGCAAAATGAGAATCAGTTTTCACTGGTAATTAATTAAAATCTGTGCTTTCCAGTCAAGATCTGGAGCTGTCATTGAATGTGTTGAATACCCTCACTGAACACTGCCTTTACTTAACCATATGGATTTTTTTTTTTTTTTTTTAGAAGATTTTGTTAATTGGGAAAGGTGGGGATAACATATGATTATGTGATTCCTATATAATTTTAACCCCTTACTTCATATTAGACTCATTTCTCATTTTGACGCACTGGCAAACAGAGCAGACTCATATCAGACAGCTCTTATACCATTCAAGTTCAGTAAAGTAAATAAGTCATGTAAAGATCTGGTCAATTAATATTCATGAAGTCATTAATTTGTACATAAATATTCATAAGGTAAAGGGTTAATATACACATAAAAGTCAACCTAATAAAAAAAACAAGAGGGCCAAGATGGCCCTAGA
>CM037780.1:34684256-34734256 GCA_021229015.1 Solen grandis | reverse complement strand
ATTTTATTGGAAATTTTTTTTAAATATAAATAAATAATCAAATGATCAATAAATAAATAAATAATATGCAAAATTCACTTTTTTTGTAAAAAAAAATAATAATTTTTTTTTATGGACTTTGAAAAAGATTAAAATTAATACATGAAAACAAATAAAAATACTTTTGTAAGTACACATAATTATCAAAAATTATATAAGTGTATTTCTATGCTGCATCGCTTCAAAGACAAATTTACTGAGTTTAAATATATCATTTCTATTAGATGAAGACATTAATTGAACAAATTTAAACATACTTGGACGTTTTATGTAATAATTCTTAATGTACATTTTTCTAAGATTTACATATTCAGGACATACCATAATAAAGTGATATTCATCTTCAATATCTCTAGCATTACAAAGTGAACAATATCGATGCGCTCTTTCTGTTCTATTTTGACCATATCGTCCTGTTTCAATTCTTAATCTATGTGAAGATAATCTCAATTGTGCTAAAAACTGTTCTAAATTTACTTGATAAAGATTATGTTCTGTCTAAATACATCTATCATTCTAGATTTAAATGAAATATGGAAATTCTTAATTACTGAATGGATTACTCCAAACATGTGAGAATCCATAACTATTAACAAAAGTTTCACATTAAATGCCCAATTCTTTCTACTGTTATTCGCTGAGTCTGAAAGACTTCTATACAAAGTGTTAATAAGAATATTTTTTGAAGATAATACCTTACACCAAAATTTTATTATACGTGTATATCTATTAATAAATAAAGGGTATCTACCTAATTCACCATAAACTCCCATGTTACTTGTTGACGTTTTTACCTTTAGTATCATTTTACAAAATTTAAGATGAACACGCTCAATTGTTTTGGACTTACCAAATCCCCATATTTCACTACTGAAGTTCAGAATAGCACCAACAAAAGCATCAAAAAGTTGACATTTAACACTTGTTTTTAACTGATATTTTTTCAAATTATTTAAAAGTACATTTAATGCCTTTTTAATACAAACGTTCCATTGTAATTGAAAACAGTTCCCAAATAATTAAAATTATTTACTACTTCTAATTCGCACCCATCATATAACCATTTTCATTAGGTAAAATAGGACCACGATTTCTGAACACCATAACCTTAGTTTTATCAACATTAACTTTTAATCCCCATTTAACACAATATTCATTTAAAAGACCTAACCTACATTGCAATTCCTCTGGGCTTTCAGCCAATACCACCATATCATCAGCAAATAAAAGCAAAATAACTGTTACATCATCAATCGTTAAAGGACATGTAGTATCATTCTGCAAGAATAATTCAAGATCTTCAATGAAAAGAGCGAATAATATCGGTGAAATGACCTCGCCTTGCTTAAGGCCAATAGAACAATCAAAATATTCTGAAAAAGAATTACATCCTTTAACACATGACTTTACTTGAGCATACATATCTTTAAATATTCTTAACATTTTACCATCAACACCTAGTTTATATAATTTAAGCCATAACGCATTTAAATATACACTATCAAAAGCACGTTTTAAGTCTACAAATGTACAATACAATTTTTTATTTTCATTTAAATGTTTTTCAATTAATGCATTTAAAACAAACATAGCATCTACAGTAGAACGACCCTTGCGAAATCCAAACTGTGCATCACTTAATATATTATTACTTTCGATCCAATCATTAAGTCTATTATTCAAAACCCCAGTAAAAATTTTCGAAAGACAGCTGACAAGTGTTATACCTCTGTAGTTATTCACATCACAAGGGTCATTCTTTTTAAACACAGGGACAATAATTCCTCTTGACCACTGTTCTGGAAAATGACCTGAACTCAAAATAGCATTGAATAGATCAACTAAATGTGCTGATATAATATCAAATGACTCAATAAAATATTCATTTAACAATTCATCTTCTCCGAAAGACTTATTCCTTTTTAGACATTTAACAACTCTTTCTATCTCGGATGCGCAAATCTAATTCCTCGAATTTACAATCATTATTATCAAAATCGTGCAAATGAACAAATTATTCACACTCTTCATTAAGTACCGTGGAGATATCACTATGTAAACTTGAAAAATAATCATAAAAATCACCTATAGGTATATCATGAGAACTCGACGATTTACGTTTACAAAACAATCTCCAGAAATCTCTAGGTTTACTATGCCTTAAACGTTCAATATCATTTATTTTTTTCTTTTCATATAAGTTGCGTTTCTTTCGTACTAGTTTTTTGTATGTAGACTTATGGGTAAGCATAGCTATTCTATTAATATCTGATTTGACACTGTTATATAAATTTAAGTGAATAAAATAGTTTCTTTTAGCCTCTGCACAGTCAGAATCGAACCACTCAGCCTTATTAAAGGTACATTTATTATCACCTGACTTGTTATTTTTAGAATTGACCTTCACCTTATGAAATAATGGTTTAGCCACACCATTAAGTATACTAGTAAAATCTTCAACACATTTATTTATACCTTCACTGTTCTGACTGTTTATATTGCATACCAAATTATTTAAGTCAGGTAATTTACCAATCAAACCCCTACGAAAGTCATTTTGTAGCTGATCATTCCATATAATACTAGAGCGTTCAAGCGGAACATCCTCGTGGGGCATTGAACATAAAATAACAAACGACAACGGACAATGGTCAGAGTATTCACACAATGATTCAACTCTAAAGTTATCAATACAATAAAAATCTTGCTCATTAAGCAATAAATAATCTATAACACTAGCACCCATTTTATTAACACATGTAAAACTACCTGACATGTCATTACCTAAACGTCCGTTGGCAATACGTAGTGAGGACGAGATACACATATCAACGAGTTTTAACCCATGTGAATTTGTTGACTTATCATATGAATTTCGTGCATACGGGAAATCTGGTATATAGCTACCATCATCAATAAAATCAATATTACGATCAAATACAATGTAATCTCGCTTATTACCAACACGACCATTAAAATCACCACATATCATAATTTTACCCTGAGCCTGAAATAGATTTATATCAGATTGTAAAACATCAAATAAATTGACATTAATTGTATTATAAGCCGGAGAGCTGTCGCCCCATATATAAACACCTGCAATATAAAAATCAGTATCAAAATTAAAGTAGTTCTTGTCTAACTTTAACCATAAAATAGTATCATAATGATTTTTTATAATTTTCACACCTCTAGAAATAGAATTTTTTACATATATAACTACGCCTCCACTGCAACGCTTGGCTCGTCTATGCTGAAATTTTCTATACAGATTAAAAGATTTATACCCATTAATGTCTATGGAAGAAAGTTGATTAGTCCAAGATTCATACAGAAATACAATGTCATATTTGTTAATCATATTAACAAAGTCCGGGTCATCAAGTTTGTGCCTGGTTAAACCGTTAATGTTCCATGAAAGAACATTAAGCCCAACCCCCGCGTCCCGCTAGGCTGAGGAATCACGCACTGGCCGACCGTCTATGTAGAGGGTGTCGTAACTGATCCAGGCTGAGTTCCCGTTACGAATTGCTTCTCGCAGTTGGGGCTGAAGTGATTTACGCTTGGCAGCGATTTCCTTGGGGAATTGTTCATTTATATAATAATGTGACCCCTTGAGAACAGTTCTCGCTTTACGGACGATTTCACGATCCTTTTATAACGTAAACTTAGCAACAATGTTTCTAGACCTGTTGGTAACACTGGATTTACCACCCATTCTGTGCACTCGTTCAAACTTAATACTGTCTACTAAGTCCTGAGCAAGTTTTAACTTCTCAACCATAAATGAGCGCACTTTACGTTCAGCTTCCTCCGGCCTCTCATCCCTCTCCTCGTGCATGTTGGAAAAAACAAGGTTATTTTTCATGGATTGAGACTGCATATAGAGCAAAGAGTCCTGCATGTTGACCTTATCAGACTGTAACTGGGTAATCTGACTCTGAGCATTACTAAGTGCAAATTCAAGGGACTCAACTCTGTCGGTCACTTTTTTCATAACTGAGTCATTACTGTTCTTGGTATTGTCATGTACGAATGTCCAAAGTTTTTTTAACTCACCCTCAAAGTTGGTCACCTGTTTTTCCAATTTATCCAATTTTCCTAACCGTTGGTCCATTTTATTGATCTTAGAATCCATTTGCACAAATTTATCATTCATACACTTCAAATAATCCATCAGATCAGAATTTGAGGGATTCGAAGAAGTGACAACACTGTTATTCACACTGAATTTATCACTGCCGCTAGCACTACTGTCCTCCTGGGCTGCAGGTTCGAATACTGACGTATCCAGACTGGCCATGATGATGGAATCATCAAACAAAACAGAGTTCGCGTTCCGTATAACGTCGCTAACACTGTCACTTACACTGTTGCTCGATCCGCCATTTTTTTCTGTTCTTAGCTTCGCGCGTTTCTCCGTTGCTACTGTTTTTACGTTTTTTGTTTTTGCTACGTCTTCCCATGAAAACTGTTCACTAAAAACTTATGTCAAGATAATTATGCTCCTCACAATCAAATATATCCACAAATATTTATGAAATTCCCTGTAAAAATTGCTTTATAAACCAATTTATCGCGAGCTGACAAAAATTCAAACTTTCACACCTGATCACGTGACACATGTAATGTAATTTAATGGCAGTCAATGACTTTCGGGTCAAAAACTTATCATTTCCTGCAAAAAAATGCTTGATTTCATCGGGGGGGGGGGGCATCTCAAAACTAGTAAATATGCAACAATGATGACCGACATATTTATTGGCAATTTGGATGGTACTAATCCTGGTCATATCAGCCAAGGAGTCCTTAAACTTACATTATATTACGCTGAGTGCATTGTATGGGTGCTATACCGATTACCGATGCTTTTCTGGAGGGGTCGAGGATTAAACCCACGTCTGGCGTATTTTGAGATAGTTTTCCGAGTATTGCTACCTATGGTCCCAACGGAACACCATACTGGTATGATATTATGTGCAGCAATCTTACACTGGTTTATCTCATAAGTAATGCAGATGATATGAGGATTGTGCGTGTCTTTTATGTGTTAGCGGGAAGACGATTTATTTCTTATCATGGAGCTGAAAGAGCTTGACTCAAGGCGGGTAGTGAAAAATACTGCAATTGCCACCATTTCCATCAGCAACAGCATCGACAGTAACCAGGACGGCGTAAATCCGGATTTGTCTTCCGGTGGCGTTCATGAAGGATCAGTGACATTTTTTCAAAAACATAAATCACACTTCAAGTTCTTAAGAACTTTTCTTCTACTTGTCGGGTATGTTGTGTACTTTGTGTTTGCCATGCTTCACACGGAGGATGCTGGAACAGAACCACGTTGGCGGCTGGTTGCTATGACAATAGTTATAGCCCTAATGACCGCCCGTTATTTCTTCAGAAGGTCCAACTGTTACAATGACGTCATCCCAAAAGTTTCCGAGGCGTTCAAACAAATGACGAGTGGAAAACCTAGCATCGTTATTAAATGGTGAGTAGTTTTAACCACTGTACTACAGGAAAATCTCGCTATTAAGACCACCAACAGTTTAAAGTAGCTCGATACTTTCCTAGCGAAAATCGGAAGCAGCTCTTAATTTTGTTACATAATTTGGTTTGTCAGACCGACGACGTTCTGGCTTCGGTCCTTTCTGTATATAACGTTGCCATAATCCTTAACGTCTAAGGACGTATCCATTTAGTATGGTATCGATATCTAAAAAATCGTAATTATGCTGATTTTTCTGCCGATTTGGTTAAATTTTATGGCACATATATCTTTATATACATGTATATAATATGGTTTGTATGATAATGTTTGTTTTTTACATACAGCGTATGTATGATAAGACGCGTTTTAAACTATAAAAATTCGGTATATTGACGTCGTATTTTACCCCTACCTTACGTCACATTGTAGATAATTGTGCAACATTTAGATATTTTTAAAATTCGATCAAATTACTTTTTACGTTACATATTTTTGATAAATAACGCGACGTCAACGTCGACATTCTTTTTATTATTGCAGTACAAATAAAAAGAAAAGACGATAGTGAAAATGATAAGTATGTATCTTCCGATGTACCGTAATGTCCCTATACATACAAATAATAAAACCTGGCAGGATTTCATGAGAAATCTATTTGAACATCATAAAAAATAAGTTAATTTTTTTTTTCTTAAATATATATATATATATATATATATATATATATATATATTTATATATATATATGTGTGTGTGTGTGTGTGTGTGTGTGTGTGTGTTTAATAATGATAATAATTCCATATGATATTTGCGTTCGCATGATCAAAATGAATTCACAATTTATTTGTGTATGTTTTTACTACAACGAAAATAGATCTGGATCTAAATTGCTTATAAATGAATACATGAACATGATTAAAAAATAAAAAAGACCAACATCGTATACATGATCAAATAACTTAGCAACAACCCTTTTTTTATTATGATAAGTTTATCACCTTTCCCGTTCATGGCTAGGTCAAATCATAAAAAAATCTTTATCTTGAATGTTTGTAGTAAGTGTAGCCCGTTAGTCCATATATAGTTGAATTCAATTGGTCCCAAAAATAAGTAGGTATTGAAAGCGAGATGGTCCTTAAGCGAGGTATTTCTGTATATCGAAGTATACAAGATAGTGTTTGGTCCATTTTAATAATGAAACTTAATAATTATTAATTTATTGAATACATATACACACCTTTTTAGAAGAGGCTACCATTGTTGAGAACTCTTCTGTGATATTATGGTCTTCCCATGCTAAAAGCGATCACTTCCATCAAAGCCATGCATATAACTTAACAATACACATGTATATAAACTTTTAAAGTGTCAAACAATAGTAATCTAGGGACAAATTGACATGTTATGACAAGTGACTGAAATTCTTTTATTATCCCCTTGATTATTTTGTTGCCATGAGTTATCTCCCCTGGAAACTAAAAAAAGTGATTTTCTCTATTTTCCTATGGTAAAGTTTAGATTTTTTTCACGAAAGTTGGTGCGAAATCATAAAATGCCTATTTTTACCATGAGTTAAATCAAATTAAGTTTTTCATATTCTCAAAAAATACATATTGCCATATGCTTTAATGTTAACTTATATGCGGATTATCTCCCAAAAATATATAAAAATTATAAAAAAAAAAAACCTTGGTGAAATACTAGTATTTTTATTTTTGAATGTGAATGAAGTGACAAAGTTTCATAGAAATATAAACATCCAGTTGCAAGATATGGAATATGGCCATTAGGACGGGAAGACCTTAAATCCTAAATTCTTCAGACTATGACTCCTCGCAGTTACCACCATTTTGTTGATTTGGAAATCTTGATCGTTTCTGATCTAGGATGCTGTATGTCGCCATGGCCGCGTTTATGATAGTGTACGTGGTTGTCATGGTAGCCATTCGGAACCCTGAAAACCTCTGGTCTCTCCTGGGTCTGGTCGGCTTCCCGGTCCTCTTGTGGCTCTACTCCAACAACAGGCGAAAGGTATGTGCTACCGTCTATTGTCATGTCTTTGAAATGAAAATGGCGGTAGTCCAGAACATCATTTGGTAGAAACTGATAAAACCGTAAAAACAAGTTAATCTATTTAGTCTTACCGTAGTTACTAGTTACACTAGTAAACAGTATAAACTAGTAAAACCGTAGAAAATATTAAAACTGGTAATACAATTGTCCAAGGCTCGTGATAATCCGCGTATCTTATATTCACCTTCGGTCCTAGATTTAATACAATTTTACCGTTTAATAGTAACTCCGCGTATAATAAACCCTTCAAATGATTAAGTTTGAAAGGTCCAATGTTTGATATATGTCTTTATCAACCAAGCTTAATAATTTAAACTTACCGGTATCTAATTTTACATCTATTTGGAAACATGTTGTTGCAACTTATACCAGTCCCTCTCGGCGGTTCCTAGGTTTTAGGTGACGCCTGGAAAAGTCATGAACAAATCTTGCAACAACTTTGGCACCCGCAGTATGCACGTCACCACTGATCCATAGCGCACTTTGAAAAGTTTCATAAATGCAGCTCTCTAGTAATAAGCTTGATTTATACAGCATGACTGTGTATTCGTAATGATTCTAGCTAAAGAATCGTTAACGCTTAATGATTACTAAAAAGTATTGGATACAGATTAAGTTTATGCAAATTTTACATAATTATCAAAATAAACCAAGGCTAGACAAACCTAAGCCAAATAACGGATGAAACTCGAGGGAAGCGTCTAAAATTCAAACCAAATTCAATATATATGGTTGCGTAGTTGATTATTTATTTTAGTGTTATCTAGTGTTATGAAATCAAGTCTCTTAAAGGTTTTTCAGTGTATTTTGTGTGTGTGTGTGTTTTGTTGTTGTTTTTGTTGTTTTCGGCGTAGCTATATAAAATTGATTTTGACTTACTTCTTCAACCAATCAAATGTTAGTATACAAATAAAACTAGAGTAAACGCAATGCTTTCATTGGCTTTTATAAGTTATTTTTAGGATATTTAGAATATTCCAATTTTAAATGGGAGTTTCAGGTTGTATATGTCTTTCTACTTGATATAACAGGTTGCTTTTTCAGTTTAAACATGAAAGGTAACACAGTAATAAAAATTTAACACATCCATATCAATTGAGGAATACTGCTTTGGCAATATGATTTAAAACAGCTAAATAAGAAGCAGGTGTATGTCTATTTTTAGACTCCATTTTCCCCTAGTTTGTAAAAGTGGACTCGGCCTTCAGGGGAGGTTACTACTGCGGAGAAGTTGTTGTCCAGAAAACGCGATTTATGATCTTTCGCTTTCACTTGGTTACATATGAATTGTCTTTTAAAAAATCAGTAAGCGCATAACATTTAATGGAAGTTGGAAAATAAGTTGTTATTTAAGTTGTAAATTAAATCCGTTTTGTTATATCGTTTTCACAATACCTCCCATATTATTGGTTAATCATAAACGTTTTTGCTAACGTTTCTAACTTTATAATAGTTTTAATCTGTTTTACATGTAACAATTAACAATTATTTAGCTACGCCGAATACCCCCTTTTTTAAAGATATTTCTTGTTTCTAGTAAAAAGAGTTTTCTTCTAAAGATTTTGCTTTGGTTAATTACATCGCTCTTTATATGAAACTTGAAAAGAATCAAATTGTACACACATTTTAATGCTAAGTGTGTGTTGTTAATGTTTGTGTTAAAGTTGAATGAAATTTGGAGCTGATATGTACATACGTTTTGAATGGCATTGTCAACTGCTGTTTTATAAGTTTCTCGATTTTTTGGACATAACTTTGTCAGATATGATTGCTTCTGGTGAAGCGTGGTCTTCTGCTAAACCTTGCATATGTCTCCTGAATATTCATTTAATTGAGTATATCAATTTGCGTCGTCTACGAAAGGACAACAGGTCTACCGACGTGTAAGAAAACAAAGTGTTCATAGCCACAATATGAGAGAACATGAAATAAATACTGTGCATAAATGTGTATTTTATATGTATGCATAGTTTGTTGAACTCGAACAGCTGGATTAAATGTGTTTGATTCATTATACATATGATGTTGAAAATGTATGAGAAATACACGCGTTAAATCATTATTTTCTGTTATTATTTAAAACTATATTCTTTTTTTCTTTCTTTTATTTATTTCCAGACATAAAAAACAATACATTAACACATACATATACATACACACAAACATTTTCATATACGTACACACACTCACCTGCACATATACATATGAATAAGTTATCATTTACTATGCTGGATAAATATTTCTTTCTTTCTTTTTTTTAAATCTAATCTTTTTTTTTTGTTGGTCATGGCTGATGTTTTTCTTCTTTAATATACCGCATTTAATAAGTTAGAAAATATTTTCCATTTCCTAGAGTGTATTTCGTATTTATCTCTGTTAATCGCTATTTTTTCTTCTATTTTGACTCTGTTTTTGAGATATTCCTGAAATATGTTAAATGATGGTTTTATTTGATTAATTTTAGCATAAAATATAAAATATTTCATGACTATTATAAGAGTATTACAAGCATTATAATTCATACTTTTTGTTGTTATTCCTAACAATGCTTCATTTTTTCTTACAACAATATCAATAGATTTTGATTTTATAAAAGTATTTAATGAGTTCCATAGAGGCTGTACAGTATTACATTCCCAGAATAAATGTTCAATCGACTCAATTGATTCATTACAAAAATCACACAGGCTTGAAGATACATATTTGAATTTGAAAAGTAGTTTGTTTGTAGGGATTATTCTCATCAGAAATTTGTATTGGAAGTTTCGTAATGTTGTGTCTATTGTCGACTTGTAAATATTATTATATATCTGTTTCCATGGGAAATTATGAGGATTTAGACAGAGTTCATTTAAGCACTTTCTTTCACTTGAATACTTTTTATTTTTATAGTGTATAGATATTATTTTTTTTATTTCTAAAATTTAAATTTCTATAGTCATATAAATGTTCGAAATATTGAATTCCTTTTTCATACCACTTTTTGTAAAAAAATGTCACTCCATTGGTTTTAATTAATTTGTTATTCCATATAATTGTTTTACCTATTGGGTTTTTGCAGAAATCTGTCTGGGTATGAATTTTTATCCATGCATGTAAGACATCGAAAAGGAAGGATTTTTTATTATCTATTTTAGAAATTATGTTCTTGGTGTTAGATTACAAAGGTAATTCGTGCACAGTCCGTTCCTTTATTCATTTGTTTGTTAGTTGTTATAATCGCGTTTTTTGTCTCTATAGATTATATGATAAAAAGAATCTGACATGAATTGTCATTTCATATCAAATTTTACTAAACTCGCTCACCATGCTCGTTATAGAGATTATGCTTATGTAAATCATCTCAACTGTTTGCTAAAATGTGTTGAAAAAATTGAAGCATTAATAATGGAAATGAAGATTTCATTTCTTAATTCTTTAAGAGCATATTCATGTGATAAGTTCATTATATTTTTATCACATTTGTAACTTATAATGCATTCTATAAGTTGCAGAAATATGCATGGAAAATACAAAACGAGCATAAAATCCCTATCGTGCCACGACCAATATATACAAAACTCCCCAAAAGCTATGAATTTTAGATCTATGTTTCGTAATCAAAATTCAACTGACATATTTCCTTTGTTTTTTCAGATTCAATTTACGTATATAGAGGTTTTCTGAAAATGTAAAAAATATAGATCTATACCTCACCATGTTGTTTTGACTTAACCTGCTTTTTTATTTAAATTTTAGCCAAATTTGCATAAAACGCTGAATGTGACCATTCGAACCTTCAACATTTGGCAAATATACTTTAAATAATGTTTTTAACTCATGCATCTTAGAATTTGGAGTTCCCTTTCACATCCTACTTAAATACATAAGAATTTCAAATGTTAAAATCAGTGCCTGAAACGTCCTTAAGTATTTTACCCAATGATTCCTGAGCAGTTCATACTGTACATGTTCCTTTCCTCATTTCACCTACTTTTTAGACACCTGTTTGACACTCTAGAACTCTTAAGTAACTAGGAAATTATCATTGTCACGTTTCGACTGTTAAAAGTCTGTATCTACCATGATCTACAAGCTTTATAATCACACTCCTTGATGCATTTAAGACACAATGCATGACAAGAAAATGATATCATATAATTAACTGTCTGGGCAACAATGGATCTTGTCAACCCGAGATCTGGAATTCCCTATAAAACACACCTAGACACACAGCACACAAACATGTATTACGACTTCATCCAAAATTCATATTCTTTCTCTCTCTCTCTCTCTCTCTCTGTTTAAACACCCATCTTTATTAGAGCCGTGCCTGGGGCTAAATTCGGGATACGCAGGCTTGCTAGGGGGGGGGGGGGGGTACGGGGGCATGCTCCCCCGGAAAAAAATTTGGGGTTAAGCATCGACTTTTATTGCAGTTTTGGCACTTTTAGATTTTAGATTTTCTGGACGAAGTATACGCAACTGCGTATTTGCGTAAGCCTAGGCACGCGCCTGTTTATTTATGTAAATAAAAAGATGCATACATATGCAATGTCAAAGGGGCACAATTTTGTGAGATTGTGAAGTTAAAGGTCACATTGAAGTCCGCGTTACAGTGAAATGCTACCTGTATTTTCCTTTGTTATCAGCAAACATTTAAGATGAAGAGAGTCCAAAAGACGCAAGAAATTCGTATATGATTAATATTTAGGTAGTTTTTTATCATGTTATTTGTATATATATGTTATAATCGTATTTTTATTGATATCTTTGTAGACGACAATTCTGTTAAAACCTTAACGAAGTAATAACGCAAAATGTCACAATTTGTACATATTTTTAAATTCTCAACTTCTAGGGTTTTTCAATTTCCACTGGATGACGTAATACATTTTCGCAAGCAATTTCCCACAATATGACGATGTCAATTTCACATCGTCCAAACATAATCGACCAAACAAGAACGGAAGTTGATAGTGGGGTAGACTTAAAAAGATGAACAATTAAACTGTTGACAAATCGCTTTATTACTTCGTTTATACAAAGTTAAGACCTTCGTTATCTAGTAATGTTAGATTCCGTTCTTCACCATGTTTCAATATACAGTGTAGGAGAATGAAACTTTTTTAATCGTACATATTTTTGATATTAATCAAAATTCCAATGTGTGTGGCAAATCTGCAGATCTAACGCCTGATCCACTATTTTTTTCATTTACTTCACCAATATAAATGAAACGAGCTAGACTAGTTTTGCTTTGACTGCAGTTACTGATTTAAAATGTATTTGTGTGAAACTTTCATCCTAAATATCAATATGATATCCAGTGCGAGTATCCTATTGCAGATCAACTGGCACACGGTATTCTGGGGGATGGCCCTACAATTTGTGATGGCGTTGATGATTTTGAAGACCCACTGGGGGGCCTACATCATGAGGTGGATGGGGCAACGCATAGAGGAATACCTTGAACTCGGGTCATATGGCAGTGTTTTCGTTTTTGGTCCTAACTATATGGACCACAGTTTTGCTATGGGTGTAAGTACGTCTGTAGGTACTTAAAATAAATATATATGAAACTGGTAGACCACATTTTACAGCTCGGTCGTTTTTGGTCTTGTTCATTCAATCTCCACACATATGTTGAGCATCTTGATGATCAAAACACATCTTTCTGTAGAAATAGTTAGGATATCTGTGTAAGAGATTGGCATTGGTAGCGATAGGCTGAATGGAAATCGAAACAAGCTTTAAAAATGTCAAACCATGGAATTCTTTAAGGCAAATTGACCTGTTATGACATATGGCAGAAATTCTTTTATTACCTCCCCTTTATAAATTTTTGTCATGAGTTATCTCCCCTGAAAACTACAAAAAAGTGATTTTCTCCATTTTCCTACAGTAAAGTTTAGATGTGTTCATGAAATTTGAATCAGAATCATATAATGCATCTTTACCGTGAGTTTTCTTCGAAAATTAAATTCAGTTTTTCATATTCACAGAAACTGTATATTTCCCATAGACTTCAATGTCAACTTAAATACAGATTATCTTCCCTACATCTAATAAAACCTGGAAAAACATTTTTATTTTCGGACGTCTTCAAAGTGACAAAGTTTCATAGAAATATTTCCATCCAGTGGCAAGATATGGAATATGGGTAGGGGGGTGGGGGGGTATACCTTAATATACAAGATCAGCTTTTCGTGGGCCTATAATCTCATGAGATATTCTTATTTTAGTTCTTTACTTGCTGATGCAGAAATATTAACAAATGTGGCATTCGGAATCAGCATCCATGGTAAAAACAGCAATATTCACTATACGCCAGGGCACGCATATGTGGAAAGGGCCCACACTAACCTGAACTTCTAGAATCGGCACTGGTACGAACATCAATATTATTATGCTCAATTAAGTTAAATATCGTTGAGCGGTGTTCCTCCCTAAACACATCCTCCCTCAGCTAAGTCAAATCATGCTTGAGGCATTGATGGAGAATACTCTCTCATTCTCAAACGTTAGCTTGAGTATGATTTCTTTTTTTTTTCTTTTTTTTTCGGGGGGGGGGGGGGGGGGCTTGTTTTGTTTTGTTTTTCAATGACTCTTTTGGGTTGAAATCAAAAGAGCAGATATTCTTATGTAACTTAAAGACCGTACTTAAATATTTTTCGAGGACAAAGGGCAAGGTAAAGAATTCCGATAGACAAATATACTAACAAGGCTGTTTGTTGGGTTTAACGTCCTACCGACAATATTTCAGTCATTCGGAGACGATGCCTACTTGAGACAGATATAGTGCTGCCACACTACAGTATCACGTCGTAGACGTGTGGCATGATACCACACCCAGTCAATTTATACCGGGCCAACCAGTCCTGCAATTATACATTTATATGCCGAGCGTCAAGCAAGGGATCGATAACAAGTCCCATTTCGTACGACTTTGGTATGATTTTCGCGGCCGGGGATCAAACCCACGAACTCCCGCTCCCGAGGTGGACACTTTTACCACTCGGCCACCGGGGGCTGTCAATACCAGCAAGTGAGATAATGTATAGTTTGTATGTTTTAACACGAAGTGCGTGATTATACATACACTTCTTATGCATAACCCAGTCATCGTTAGACACAGGCATGCAGTTTGGTTCTGATTTATAACTTAAGTCGTCTGTACATAAGGCTGCTACATTACCATTACTAATATAGTTCAGTTTACAGTGTCTTTACTTTTAGGGGAAAACAATGACGGGTGCCATTTTGGTGGCCATGCTCGTGTCCACTGAATATCACATCGCCATGTTAAGATACTAAACAAACCACCAAAAGCAAGCTGCGCTGATATAATGCGCAATACAATATGAAGAATGACCATGCCACTTTATAAGGATTGATATTTGACCAGATACTAAAATTAGTACCCATTTAAGGTAAAGTCCATGTAATGGTTCCGTTATGTCTTGGACCACTTAACCTCTACCAAGATAGCTAAGGTTCTCTAATGAAACATTAAGAAACCTTGGTTATCTCCTTAAAAGACCATGAGGTCCGAAATGTAGCGGAACCATTACAGGGACTGAACCTAACTTGTACGTACCCGATACACCTTGTACACATTGATCCAGAAATATTAAAAGACACTTGCAAATTTCAGGTAGTTTTTAAATATTCAGCAGGAAACCAGATCAAATATGAATGTTCGTCCTTCAGTTGGGTTTAAGTATTTCTTAAGGTTTAGTATGTTGTCGTGTTTGAATTTACTGTCGGTGTAACAGTATTTCAAAGTTTAAACTGTATTTATTTTACATCGATTACAAAACAAGTTCTCACAACTTACTGTGTATTAATCACTCTCGATTGCTCTGATGGTGGCGTATGTGGTCATTATTGGGGAGGAAACCGGAGAACCCACGTGTCTGGACGGGCAACCACTCTACCCCCTCATGTAAGTGACCAGGAATCGAACCCGGGACGCATTGGTGAGAAACGAAGCGCGTTACAACTACGCTATTCAGACACCTAGTACTTCCGTCAAATAACGACGTCAAGCTAAGATGGAGGAGGACCACGAGTGTATCGAGACTTCTGGGTAGAACCACTGACTTCCAAGCCACTCGTATGAAAATTCCGAGTTATCTCTGCTAAATATGTATAAAATGACGCCATGTACGATGTTTTTGGTTGTTGTTTTTTTTTCAGGCGACCGTCAACGCTCTGGCACTGATGGTCGGTATCTCCGTGCTTTCTCATCTTGGTGTTGTCAACTTTCTTGTCACTAACATTGGCAGACCTCTTGCCTACTGCCTTCAAGTGGCACCAGCAGAAGGAATCAATGCAATCGCTAACATTTTTCTGCATGTGGTATGTATGATACAAAAAATGACAACATCCTATCTTTGTCGGCATACTCGTTTATCAGTTCCAACAAGAATTTCTGATTTCGGAGAAAGTGTCGGCTTGATTAATCTGAACAAAGGAATATGGTGGGACCTGTCAGAAAAACATTTACTGGGGCCATAGAGAAAGGTGTCGCTGTACAGAGGTATTAACTGGTGTCCAGATAAAACTAATGAAAGAAAATAAAGCAGTTGTAGAAAAGGTGTAGCCGATGCTCAGAGGTGCCGTTTGAGAGGATTTACTGCATTAGATTTTTAAGGGATAATAACATGCTTACTTTTCATACGTAAAACTTTTAATTATGGGTTACAGTGGTTCATAGGGAATTATTTGTTTCTTGGGATGGAAATTGTTTGTCATTCTACAGCGTTAAGCTGTATATACATGGCATGATACCAAAGTATACGCTCCATCAACCAGATATTGAAAATTATGGTCATTGAACGGACCCTCTATCTTAGGCCTTTACTGCCAAAAAAAAAATTTCACGTTTTCTTTATAAGGCGCTATTGTGTTTCTTTCAGCCCGAATCAGCGATAGTTATTCAAGAATACCTACCGGATCTTAGGCCATCTGAACTGTTCCTAACGTACGCTGGTGGGCTGGCGACAGTTGGGGGCACATCGCTGGTTATCTTCATGTCATTTGGGGTAGGTTAAATAACTTTTTTGGTCGTTGCTACAGTAGTATTTCGGTCATATAACGACATCAAGATAATTACAGGTGGAAAGGGATCCCAAGTGCACTGGGTGGCTTCCTAACATAAAACTGCCAGTTACACTGCTGAGTTTTCTGTCCTGGCCCTCCAATTTTGTGTAACTTTATGATGTGACTTTTTATTCTTACTATTATCTAAAATAAATAAATAAACATTTAATACATGTACGCAAAACTACAAGTAATCACATTACAGTTACAGAATTCAAGTACATGTAAGAATTACAATTTCTAGATCAATACAGTTATTAGCATTTAGCCCACAGTAATAGTGTTATGATATACATTTAACAAAGTCCAGCCTTTAAAATTCACACCATCTATTCCAAAGGTCCCAGCTGCCCCTCTCCTGGCAGCCTCCGCCATGTCTTCTCCTGCAGCCATTGTGGCATCGAAACTCTTGTTTCCGTCCACGAAGGATGAGCAGGTGCCCGTACGTACGACGGACACCGACGAGAATGGCCGAGCTGTTGACGGTCAGATGAACGACAATCAAACCCAGAATCGTAACATTCGGTAACGATACAATTCTTGAAAATTTCAGTCATATATGCAGTATTTCCTAAAATCGAAAGAAAATTATTGGGGATACGCTTCACGCGATAACAAGCAAATTATACGAACTCTATATGAATGGTACACGTACGCTATGTTCTATTAAAATGATAAAGAAATGAAATTTTCCCATTCGAGGCAAAAGATGCTGTTTGCTATAGCTAAAAATAACGTTCCATACCACGTGGTATGGCTTGAAATTAGTTGACGACCTTTTGAACACAAAGGATCAACATTTCTAGGATTGATGATCATGTGTATAAACTAAAAATAAAGCATGAACACTGGTTTCTTAAAAACGGACTTGGATTTTTTAGGAATCTTATATGTGACAGATTTACTTTTTGAAGCCATGCCAACGAGAGCCTTGTATGGACCGAGTATCTCTTAGCGACTTTTGTGAAGAACTACCCGATAAGTATCTAGGCCATATTTTCAATTTCTGCCAAGTGGTTTCAAAAGCGATGTTATTCAAAGATAGACATAGGATGACGTACAATGGCGGCCATGCAAACTGTTGACGATAAACAGGCGACAACGTACAATGGCGGCCATGCAAAATGTTGACGATAAACAGGCGACAACGTACAATGGCGGCCATGCAAACTGTTGACGAAAGACAGACGACTACGTACAATGGCGGACATGCAAACTGTTAACGATTAACAGACGACGACGTACAATGGCGGCCATGCAAACTGTTGACGAGAGATAGACGACGATGTACAATTACGTCATGCAAACTGTTGACGATAAACAGAGGACGACGTACATTGGCGGTCATGCAAACTGTTGACGATAAACAGAGGACGACGTACAATTACGTCATGCAAACTGTTGACGATAAACAGAGGACGACGTACAAAGGCGGCGATGCTAACTGTTGACGAGAGATAGACAACGACGTACAATGGCGATCATGCAAACTGTGAACGATAAACAGACGACAACGTATAATGGCGGCCATGCAAACTGTTAACGATAAACAGAGGACGACGTACAATGGCGGCCATGCAAACTGTAAACGATAAACAGGACGTACAATGGCGGTCATACAAACTGTTAACGATGCAAACTGTTGACGATAGACAGAGGACGACGTATACAATGGCGGTCATGCAAACTGTTCACAATAGACAGAGGACGAGAGGCAAACTTTTGACGATGAATGCTGACAATAGACATAGGATGACACACAATGGCTGACACGTTGTACTCATGTTAGCTAAAAAAATTATCCCCAGAAAGACAAAGTCTGTGGCGGACGCCATCATAGCTGGTATTGAGACTTGGATACCGCTTATTACCAATGGAGTGGCGTTCATCATGACATTTGTGATGTTGAAAGCCTTCGTAAACAGGACTCTCACGTGGTTTGGCGATCGTGTTGGTATAGAGAAACTTACTATCGAGGTAAGTGAATCAAGCATACCGGCAATCTTGAATAGTTATATTCCATATTCAGGAGCTTCTGAAGAATTGTCTCAGTAGATTCTATTCTACTTGATGTGCAAACACATAGATCTATTTTGTACATGGAAAAGGGGGAAAAAAGAAAATAGAAAGGTATCCTAGATACTGAAGTACCGTAAATCGCTTATAAATTTGAATCTTCGAGCTTCTGATTGGTCACAAACTTAGGATGAATATCAAATGGTCTCGTTACATTGATTATAATGTTATGCCTTGTTGTTTTTTGGAAAAAGGAGAAAAAAAAAAAATAGTTAAGGAAAGTCAGAAATGAACAAACATCTGAAATAAATATATGAAAATACAACAAAACCAATTCATATACCTACAATAAGGATGATTTATGCTAAATATATGTGTGAATTTACAATTAATATAATCTGTATCTTTTTTGCAGTTTATTTTCTCTTACATATTTTATCCACTGGCATTTATGATGGGGGCTCGTCAAGAACATTGTCTGTTCATCGGGGAATTATTGGGCGTCAGAACATTTAGTTTCGCTATCGTCGCATTTCCAAAACTTGCGCCTATTATACAGGTAAATACAGTTTATTTTCTGTATGTAGCAATATATTGGTTTTTTATGTTTATAACGCAACATATTATAAGTGATCATGGGAATCACAACACCGGATATCCAAATTCAATGCCCATTAGTGGGTACGATTTACGTGCACTTGTTTGCTCACTATCGCAATAGAGTGGATGAATATGCACGACAAGTTCCTGTTAGAGCGTGTGACATGAATAACACGCGAAACAATCTTCTTTATGTAATTTATTTATCATTTTATACTAGAAGTTGTCACAGCATGCAACGAACGACAACTCTGCAACGATGCGTAGGCGGAAAATATTTTCAACGAAAATACTATGAATGAAATAGTGTGACGCAAGCCAGTGAAGTGTAGCAATTCACGCATGTCTTGCATTTAATGGCATACGTGCCAATTACAGTTTTTACTACATAGACAAAGAAGGAAAATTAAAACCAGCCATGATAATTTTCTTAAACTTTGCATGATTATCGAAAATTACAATAGAAACAAATTCATAGGAAAAAATGGGGGTCACCGCTCTTTTTCTGTCATTTTCAAGGACAGATAAATCAATATTATGGGCTTGCAACACCTCATTTAATTTTAACTTGATGTTTCGTAATATAATATATTGTTCAATGTCCATACTAACTAAATCGTCTGTTTGTTTTCAAGGGAGGTAACTCTTCCCGAACTTAATTAAGAATTTGAAGTTCCGGTCCATTTTCATGTTAAGTGTGCGACAGAAAAATGTCTCAGCATACTTTATTAGAATAAAACCTGTAAAATTACTGATTTGAAAATTTTATAAACTTACTTACCTTATATGACTTGAAGGACTGCATTGCTAATTTTGCCAAATTGAGATTCTGAATAAGTACGGTGGAATTAAAGAGCCATGGAAGCCAAATTTATGTCGCGTGCTCAGGCGACATAAAAATAGTTTCCACGTGACCTTTACGCCGCATAAAAAAGGAGAGAAATATATTGTACATGTAACTAGATTAATCCTTTACTTCATACAGACCCACTTTGACGCATAAGCAAACTGAGCAGACCCAGATCAGACAGCTTCTATAGGAGCTGTCTGATCATGGTCTCCCCAGTTTGCTCATACAATATTGTAGCTCACTTTCTACACAGTCATCTGTGGCAAAAAGAAATTTCATCATTTCATAAACCATTTAAAGATCAGTTAATTAATATTCATCAAGTCATAAACACATGCATGAATATTCATGCGGTAAATGGTTAAGAAACCAAACGGAGCAAATAAAGATTTGTGTAGGCATAAGGGTTCTCGTCATCGGATACCGACTAAGACATATTACGTTTCGCTACATAAAGTATGTTTAAGGTAGTAGGAACGAGTCGCCCGTGGGATTCCGACGATGGGATATACATTGGCCATAATATTTTAGCTTCAACCCTATTACGTGAAACTTACTTACTTACTAACAGTGACTAGATGTTTTCACAATGTTATATTTACTTTTCTTCAGCATAACTTGAATACAATTTAAAAAATGGAAAACTTAAAAAAAATGATTTGTTAAAGGATTCGCTCGTTGCTTTCCGACGATGGAATATATTAAACCTGTGTACATTTTCTTTTTTTTTACAAACTTACACAAGGAAGTGAAGAAAATAACACCATTATAGCATAGATGGTAATCGAATATTAAATTATTTTCTATGACCAATACTGTTTGCCTTTGCTAGACCAATTCCTAACATATCAAATTAACTTCTAACAAAAATTAAACAATATAATAAAGAATGAAAATAATCAACAATGTTTCGGTCTATGCATTCTTCTCAGAATGGGGTCGAGTTCCGGAACTATATCCAACATGACGGTAACAACACGTGGAGATATGTTGGGAACGACATTTATTTAGAACGGACCAATCAGACTTTAATGGGCGGAGTTATGGACGTAAGTCAAGATTTTCACAATGACGTTTAGAGTTTTTTGTTTGTTTTGATTATCTCTATCATGTCCACGGCTTTTGAGTAGGTGATAATCGTAAAAGGATCTGATAAAATACCATCTCCATAAAAAGAAATTTGTTGTTTTTCTCATTTTAGACATTTTTAGGTCTCAAAGGGCCCCCTTTATTTGCTTCGTCAAAGTCTTACCATTTTTTCTTTGCATATTTTACCAGCCAAGGTCGGAAACGATTGCTACATATTCACTTTGTGGATCTGCATCATTTGCGATCATGGGGTTTATAATTGGAACGTTCGGTGCGCTGTTACCAAACCGACGAGAGGAAATTACTAGACATATCTTTCGTGCTCTAGTGGCAGGGACAGCGGCAAGCTATCTTACTGCTTGTTTTGCAGGTAGGACATGCGAAAATAGTAACACGAGAAGTAACACACAATTCTACTGGTATATATATAACTGGTCGGTATTATTGCCCGCCAGCTTGCGTATGGTAGGTCGGTGGCTCTACAAAGTGCCTCTGCGCTTCTGTGCACTCGATCGTGGTCTCTGCAACTGTAAAGTCGTTTAAAAATGGTTTGTTGTACCTCCCTTGCTTGGTGCTCAGTATAAAGGGTAGTTCCAGGACTGGTTGACCCAGTGTCAGGATATTGTGACTGGGTGTGGTATCATGTTTAAAATGGTACTGTTGTAGCTCCCTTGCTTGGTGCTCAGCATATAAGGATAGTTCCAGGACTGGTTGGCCCGGTGTAAGGATAATGCGACTAGGTGTGGTATCGTGGTATCGATCATGCTACATGTCTATGGCGTGATACTTTACAGTGTGGCGTCACAAGTAGACATTGTCTCCAAATGACTGAAATCCTGACGGCGGGATGTTACCCCCCCCCCCCCCCAAAAAAAAAAAAAAATAAATAAATAAAAAAAATAAAAAAAAAGCAACAGTTTGATTCTTGTATGTTGTTAGAGAAGCAATCATCAGGTGCACATGTTTTATTTCTAATTCAGAAACATTTGAACCATGTCACTTTTGTGAGCAGCAGGTTTGTTGCACAGGGGTCTGGCGCAAAAGGCGAGTCGTGTATCACTATATATAGTATAGTGATATGACTCACCTTTCGTGCCAGACCCCTTTGATTTGTTGTTGCCAGGTAGACCAGTCTTTGGATACTGTTTTAATTGCAAATATGAAGCATAAACCTTTCCTGTGGCCAATTTGGTTGCAGGGGTAGATATTTGCATAACGATACCGTTACAATTAAGAAAGAATAGCGTAAACCCGGGTTGTTGCTTTAAGTTTTTCGGCCATTGTCAGATATAACTCGACGCTCAATGCATCTCATAAAAGTCTTATGTAATAATATTACGTTTTCTTTTTGCGGTAACCTAAGCTTTGAGTATATCTTCAACTTTATTTTTCTTTTAATAATTGAAATGGTTTTCCTTTTGTTCCATCGTAAACAAGGGGGTGAAGTTCCGATTATCACATTTTAACATCTAAGACTTGGGGTGGGAATTTCATCCAGGTTGACATACTAAATCTTGATGTTAAATTGGATGCCGTGTACCCAGCGGACTCTTCAGTCAAGCGTCTTACTGCAGCAACAATCACAATCGACACTGACATCAGGATTCCCGTAGATTTTGACCTTTTATCATTATAGGTCTAAATTGATATAGAAATAGTGAAATATTATTTTGGAAAAGCTCAAGTGCAATTGAACCTGCTTGTTTATACATGTACACAGTTTTAATTATCTCTTGTCTTTATGAAACACTCATTTTACTTTATTTGTTTTCTCGCTTGTGTTTCAGGTCTCTTGTTTGAGGAACCTCTAGTATAAATTGGAACCATTACTTATGTCAGTGGTATACAGTAAAGATACAAGTCTTCCACCATGATACACAATACAATAGGTTTAACTCGGCTATAAGGCGTTGAGACTCGGCTTGAAGGTGTTAGAGACTCTACTAAAATGTGTTAGAGACTCCTCTAAAATGCATTAGAGACTTGTGAATCAAAGAAACTGTTTTATGAAATGTTTCAAGTTTTAGAACTATTTTGTAGTAGTCAGTAATTGCAGATTTATGTAGAGTTCTCTATTTTGCAAATCCCAGAAGAAAAGACATATTAAATATAGCTGATAATATCTATTTTTAGCATTCATTATGTTTTTATGCTAACCCTATTTAAAGCTTACCATCGTTCCATTTGTGTATAATAATTTCTACTACCGGTATTGCAGTATTTACCATTACATGCAAAGTAGTAATAGTAATGATAATGTTTGTATGAAGACTGTACATTCCACATATATTATTGTTTCCATGTATCAATTTATTTGCATGATATGATAACTTATAAATATATGTTTTGTGATTTATAAAGTGTGTTCTATATAAATAAAACAGCTGGAGTTTGGTCACGGACCTCCCTCGAAACATTTGATAGTTGAACAGTACTCACTCATACATTGAGATAAACATTATTGCAGTACTTACGGAATTAGGTGAATACTGTATGCAATGCTCACCAACTTTGATGAGCGTAGCATTGTTAAATGTCGTATCAATGCTTACACTTGACGTTATATGTCGCAAGGTTGATGCTAAATGTCGCAACCAACGCTAAATGTCGCAAAAACTCCTGACGTTATATGTCGCATCTGTGACGACAAAATGTCGCAAAAAAATGTACTGCGGCCTTAACAGTAAGCTAGGGGTTTAAACGAGGTCAGTAATACTACAAACGAGTGCTAATAAATGGGTGCGACATGACATACAGCGGCAGTACAATTTTTGCGTCCGTAATTCCGTAATACTGTCCGTTAGGTTTAATTTTAGACTGAAAGTGCATGTCTTAAGATTAAAAAATATTTGACGATAGGTAATGTCAAGATAAAAATCAAAGCACTGATAGTGATGGTAGAGCAATAGAATCGCAGTGACAGACAATCGTTAATATTCATTTCGAATTGTTTTCCTTTTGAATAGGTAAGAGTGGAATCTCACAGAGACTATACACAAGTTAACACGGAACAGTTAGAGCAAGTTCTTGCCTCTGGCAATCCATCTCTCTTCAAATAACACAGTCATTCCATTACATAAACTATTCCCTCGCGGCTTCCTGATAAATATACAGAATCAAATAAGGACCGAGCGATATTATTATGAAAAGATGAAATGTAAGCTGAGAATTTGTAGGAGAATGTGTGTGAAGAGAAAAAATGCTGTGGAAAAGAGACTATATAGCAAGAAAGTTCAAAATGAATTAAGACTGGAAACAAAGAAAGAGAAAGATGAACACTTTGCATGAGAGCCCACGACCATGCTTGAATTGAGGCCTAAACCGTACAACAGTAAAGGCCGATTGAGCTCGCCTTACGCGATCGTAAGGGAAAGTCTGCTTTGTGCAGAAACTTACTTAGAGCCTGACTTCTGTCTCTCATAATTCACACTTTATATGTATACCTCACTTGTAATATCTTTCGAATGGGTATTAAACTGGTTCACATTCAAATGTTTTTATTTTTCGTGAAAATAAATGTATTTCTTTGAGCATTTATTATTTCGTTTAATTATGTTATATAAAAAGTAATTTTACCTTCCAGAAGCTTAACAAAATACAACTAGCTAACTCAGTACTTACAAAATATAGCTTATTTATTTTTATTTTTTTTCAACAAAATGGAATCGTTTTAATAAACAACCCCAGGATAATGTTATAAGTTTTCTAATTCCATTAACAATAAGGCTCCGAAGTGGCGCAGTGGTAGCGACTCCGTCTGCCATTTCTCTCAGCATCACTCCGAGTGGGTTCGAAGCTATTTATTTTATTGGCTATTTAACTTCATTTGTTACTTTGTAATAATATTATTCTATTTTAATCGTTAATTTATTTAAGTAGATATTATTAAAAGGACCTATATTTCATCCACTGAGCTCCATAATCATTTGTACTTTTGACTGTGAAACGTGCATATACATGACCCATTTCTCATTCAAAGTTGTTCCAGGGGGAAGAAGATGGGCTTGTAATATGCATATAGGTTTTAGTGATAGAAAATGTTTAGCATGCAACAGGTTAGAAGAAGAATATCATTTTATATTCGAATGTGCTTTATATAACGAAATATGAAGAAAAAAAACATAATTATATACCTTTATATTGCATAAAACCTATTGTATGTTGAAATGAATTAAATTTAAAAATGAAAAATATTTTAAAAATGAAAAACTGAATATAGTAAGAAATCAAAGTGTTTGTATATTCAATGCTTTTAGAATACGAATTTGCAGAAATTGTGTTTCAATGCTGTCATTTTTATCGTATAATGTATTAGTATTATTTGATTTTGTGTAAATGTGGGTTCGTAATATATCTCATGTATCCAGGTAACACACCGTCCGAATATATATATAGTGGGTGAGGGGTGATATTACATCATGCGTATGTATGAATCCAAGTGTTTGCCTAAATGTTCGTTTTCACTATTCATGGCCATTCAAGTCCCAATCTCCATCCTGTGCAGAACTCTGTCAGGAGAAAGTCATCGTATTTGAATACAAATATCGTTTTAAACGGAATATTATCTGCGTTTAAATATACGTAGGTCCGTATATCTGTAACAATACAGGCACTTGTGTGTTTTACAAACCCTATATGAAGTAATAACTACGGATAAGTTATTTCGGACCACCGGAAAATACATCTATTTTACCGAGCTAGCAGTCTGGTGATCCGGACCTTTTATCTGAAGAATTCTTGAGGTAGGTTGATGATTCTTCTCTGGTGCATCTATTTATGTTCCAGGGGACACCTTTCCCATCTTATAAGATTAATGTTGACAGACATGTGACTGAACGATCACAGCGACTTTACATATTCACAAACAAAACTACATTACTGAAAAAAATAACAACAACAGCACGTACCGTAATCATGATAAATGACTAACTATATAACATAACATAACATAACATAACATACTTTATTCGGCATTAAATAGCATACAGCATATTCATAGCCTACAGTACATACAATGTGATGGTATTTAAGTTATCAATACAGTGTTTTTACAGAGAATTATATAATTAGATCAAATAGAGTCCTATAATTGAAATAGCTAGCTGTTTCTTATCTTAAAAGCAAAATAAATATATTTAGAAAGTTTGTTAAGAATAGTGTTAGAATTACATGTCATAATCGATATAAATTTTTGCATGCATGGCCAATGGCAATAATAGGATGGTAAAAACTTTTTTCTTAATGAATAATATTTTGGGCAGACTAAAAGGAAATGGTATTCGTTTTCTACTGTTTGCATATTACATTTTCTACAAATTCTTTCGTCTTTAGGAATATTTAAATGTCGACCTTTTTCTATTGCTAAATCATGAGACGAGGTTCTAAATCTTGTGAGAGCAATTCTGTATTTATTCATATTTATACAAGTGAGGTATTTTTCTAACGTAAGAGTATGTTTAAATTTATTGTATGAATATAGTCGGTTAGATTCATTTATGCGCGCATGCCAGTTTTGGTTGCAAATATCTAATATTCTTTGTTTTATAAATTTGAAGTTTATTGTCATGTCATTTTGGTATGTCCATAAGTCAGTCATTCCTAAGTTGTTTAAAATATATTTTACATGCCAGGTCCAATTTAGTCCATAATAGTTGATATTATTTTCAGTATCGCTTTTTAACATATTGTAAATTACTTTGATTAGTGAATCGTTTTTTGCGTTTAATACTTTTATCCAATATTTTATCATTTTAAATTGTCTATATATATTTAATGGATACCTTCCTGTTTCTCTATATAAACAGTCAAGATTAGTATTTTTATTAACGCCTAATATCTTTCTTAAAAATTTACAATGTATAATATCAAGGCTTTTACAATCGTGATATCCAAATATTTCCGCACCGTAGCGTAGAATAGATCCTACCAGTGAGTCGAACAGTTTACATTTATCTTTAATAGTAAGTTCAAGTTGATTATATGTTATAAATAAATTATGCAAAGCTTGTTTTGAATGCTCGGCTATATATTTTTGCGTTCTATACCAGCCACCGTTTTTATAAAGTAATTCCAAGATATTTAAAAGAATCAGTTATATCTAGGGTAATATTATTATACTTCAGGTTAACTTGTGATGGTCTTCCTTTTTCAAATATCATGATTTTAGTTTTTTTCGTATTTAGTTTAAGACCCCATTTGCAACAATAAGTATGTAAATCGTTGAGTAATGATTGTAGAGCTTCAGGTGTATGGGCAAAAATTACCGCGTCGTCCGCAAATAGGAGAAGACATAATTTTACATCATCTATTGTAAAAAGGTTATTGATATCAGTATTTAAGTTTGATGTAATATCGTTGAGGAAAAATAAAAATAATATCGTGGAGCAGGGGTCCCCTTGCTTCACACCGATATTAGATTCAAAAAATGATGAAATGTTTGACTTATATCTTACACACGCCTTTACAGTATCGTACATGCTTTTTAAAGCTTTTACAAAAATCGAAGATAAATTTTCATTTATTAGTTTACGGAATAAGTAACTTCTGTCTATCCTATCGAAACATTTTTCGAAATCTACAAATGCACAAAATAGTTTCTTTTTACTTGCTAAAGTTTTTGCTATTATTGAATGTAAAATAAAAATACAATCTATGGTAGACTTTTCTTTTTGAAATCCAAATTGATTTTTAATGATTTTTTCATGTTTATTGCTCCATTTTGTTAATCTGTTTAGTAAAACTTGTGAATAGATTTTAGATAAAATGTTAATGAGTGTTATTCCTCTATAATTTTTGGCTTCGTTTATTTCTCCACCTTTAAAGATAGGAAATATTATTCCTTCTCCAAAACATGTAGGATATTCACCATTTTTAAAAAGTCGGTTAAATAAATTAAGAATAAACTGTGACGTATCATTAAATGAATGTTTATACATTTCTGCGCTTATTTGGTCTAATCCTGAGCTTTTATTATTCTTTTGTGAAAAAATTGCATACTTTAATTCAGATATTGTAATTTCTGCATCTAGATCATCATCATATACTTCATCAAAATCATCATCAAAATCATCATCATCATCATCATCATTTTGTCTTAAGCTGGTTTCGCTATCATTATCTGTGCTGTACAGTATTTTGAAGTGTTCATATAGGTCTGATGTACTGAGATTTTCAGCTTGTGTTTTGTTTTTTGCATATTGTTGTCTTATCTTTTTCCAAAACTTTCTCGGATTGGATTTACTTAGTTTAGTTAATTCGTGTTTTTCCTTGTTCATGAATAAATGTTTATTTTTGTGTTTGGTTTGATTATAATGTTTTTTTCTTTTGAGAAATTCTTTTTTTAAATTACCATTGTTTTTATCCCTGTTAAATGCATTCCTTGCTTTCGTGAACTGTTTCCTGGCTGTATAACAATCGTCATTAAACCACGGCTTTTTGTTTGAATTGACTTTTTTGGTTTGTGATGAGTATTTTTCTTGACTAAATGTTTTAAAAGAACATTCTTGTAAAATTGAGATAAAATCATTTGTTAACTTGTCAATATTATCAACACTTTCAATTTGTTCAGCGAGAGATAAAAGGTCACTGTTTTTTGAAGATAATAAATGTTGAAATTCATTTACTTTGTTTTCATCAAATGAGATGTAGATTTTTTCTGTATTATTCACCTCATTTGTATTTTCTTTACTTTTCATTTTCAAGGAGAATGTAATACCACAATGGTCGGAAAATTCTGTAATATTTTGTATATTAAAACTAGTGATTTCACTCATATCAAGTGGGTTTAAAAATAAATAATCAACTACACTTGAACCCTGGCTAGAATGAAATGTATAGTCACCAATATCACGATCATCATGAAGTCGCCCGTTACCAATAATAAAAGATGTGGATTGACACAGTTCAATCAGGCGTTTACCGTGTGAGTCAGTCACGTGATCTTTAGATACACGTTTGTTTATGTAAACAGACTTTGACAGCTGGCTGTCATAATTTATATATTGGTCGTATTCAATAAAATCGTCAATATTTGCACATCGGCTGTTAAAATCGCCTACGATAAAACATTTTCCTAAAAGTTTATATTTTTCAAGAAGGGTTTCTAGTTCATCATAGAAATCAAAATTATCAGTGTTAATTACAGTAGAATTTATAGGGGGTATATAAGTACTTAAAAAATAGACATCTTCATTAAAATCAAACAAGTCTTTAGTAAATTTAACACAAATAATGCCATTTTGAAATGACTCTACTATCTCAATATGTTTTGATAGTGATTGTTTATAATAAACAGTAAGTCCACCACTGTAACGGCCTTTTCTAACATTAAGCGTTTTATTACCATATAAATGGAAACTATCATATCCGATTATCTCTAAATTTACATTTGTTGCATTTGATATCCAAGTTTCTGAGAGAAATATTACGTCATATTGCTGGATTATATGTGTAAAGTCAGGATCTCCTAATTTTCGCGAGAGGCCGTTTATATTCCAGGAAAGTATGGAAAAGTCATTCTCTTGACACCACTAGTCTGAACAGTCACGTATTTGGCCATCAATGTACTTCTTCTTCAGTACGTTGTTTACAAAGAACTTGTTCCCCACTATTCGAGTTTGGTTTCCGCGGTCCGCCTCTTGTTTGCTGAGTGGAAAGAACATCTTTCTAGCTTCCCGGTATTCCTGTGGAGACTGGATACCAATGCCGATCTGTTGGTCCTTCAGTTTTATTTTGATGTCAGCGTTTGTTGATTTGGTGCGAACCGTTTCGCGATCTTTGTAGTTGTGGAATTTCACCACGATTGGTCGTGGCTGTTTACCAGTTTTACGCCCGAGCCTATGCGCTCTATCGAAGGTCATGTTATCAGTGTTGATCTCTAGCTGTAGCTGTATGAGCTCTTTGATCAAAATTTCACAGTTTTCATTTTCACCGTGTTCCTTTACCCCATAAAAAACCAAATTGTCTCTCATGGAACGTGATTTCAGGTCTAACAGTTCCTCATTTGATTTTTCATTCTGTGCTTCGCACGTTCTCAAAGAGTTATCTAATAGTTTGCAGTTCATTTCAAGCTTTTTTATCTGATCTTTGGCATGTTTCAATTCTTCTCTTTGGCTGTCAAATTCATTGCTGATAAAAGTGCACGTTTTTTCAAAATCATCCATTTTTAATTCAAGTCCCGAAACTCTTTTCTCAATCTGGGAGATTTTTGATTTAATGTTTTCAACTGCACTATCAATCTTATCAATTTTTGGTACAACTGATTTCACATCATTTATTAAGCCTTGGGCCCATGGTGGAGGATCATTTGTTTGTAACATAGGTTGTATGCCTGGAACCGATGGAGATTGTGGAAAAAAACTGTAGGGTAAAGTTTGAGTGAAATTCATACCAGGAGAAGTATTCGGATTCATCACCGACTTTGTAAAATCTACACATTTGAAAGCGTGTAAGTCAGTACTTGCGTTTACCTTGACGAACGGCGGGTCCGGAATTTTCGTGCATCCCTCAATAGGTGTATTGAATATTGTATCAGGCGATTGGCTTGCCTTCCTTTTCTCTGCCTTTTTTCGTCTTTTCTTTTGCGCTTTTGTTGGGGTTTTAAAATCTGACATATGGCACAAACACTTTATCTCCAACTGAGTATAATTTTTAACACTTTTAACACCTAGTGGCTTTAAAAAATCCATTTTTTATCGGAGTCGATTTCACTCATACCATCACACTTTGCGCATGCGTAAATAAAAAATATAGTATATATAAAGTATAACGTAATGATCTTTTCATAGAATGAAGAATACGTAGATTTGTTTCTATTATATGAGAGACAACTCTTACAACCATATGTAATATATGCAGAGTTACTGAACATTACAGAAAAGTAGGCTCACTGAGTTGAAAGCAGGGAATTAGCGTTAATATATTATAAACAACACCTATTTGTTTGTTGTTGTTGTTTGTTCGTTTGTTGTTTTTTCTGGGGTGGGGGGGGGGGAGATTACTTTTTTATTATGTGCTTTCTGACATCATTTTAAAAACTATTGATACACACTGTATATCTGTATATCACTACCTTCGCCTGAAGTAATAGCATTCAGATAATTATAGTTAATGTTCAGTCATTATCTTTTTTATTTTTACTATCATTATAATCATACTGATCTATTTGTTTTCTTTTTACAAGTCATAAATGTGTGCATGAATATTCATGAGGAAAAGGGTTCAAACTTGCTGTTTCTTTGCTAGGGTTCAGATCCCTGCTGAGATCAGTGAATGTACATATAGTGAGGTTACCGGAAGTCAGTACGAGCTTAGTATGCAAATTCTATCCGGTGTTTGAATGTTTCTTTGTATAGGATCAGAGGCAACGACGCACTGGTTCAGTCCAAGCAGCGGGGAGATGACTAAATGAAAATGTGTAAACCTAACGTATTCAGGAAACATTTTAACTTCTGCCAATTTTATTCTGCCATATTAAGTTGTCATTTATGCTTGGCGAGGCATCAGACGATAATTCAATTTGTCGTCTTTTCGTCACGTAATTGCGCCCAAAGTTTAACTTTTCGATTGAAACACGTCAACACGTTAATCGTTATTTAGCATTAGGTTTTGTTTTAACGCACCACAAGGCATGAGAAAGTAAGTTACCACACATTCTTGTTTGTTTGTGTTCGTAGAAAGACGCCGTGACATAGTAGTGTATATTTTGTACGACCTGAAGGCTGCAGGTTCAATCCAGCAAGACCTTCGCAATCGAAAGTACTGTCCAACACAGGAACCCATGAGAGGTTTTTTTATGATCATCATCAGTAGCAGCAACAACATCAACAGCAACATTTCTTGCCTTTTCTAGTCGTAAAGAGAAACAAAAATATAAATTTAAATCTATTTTTCTACATGTATTGCAAGCAAATCCCTTAATTTGATTTTTTAATAGATTAAACTTATAAGAATGAAAAATATATACAATAATGGTAAATCAAGTACTTTATTCCGCATTCCATACTTTCCACGTGCGCTGTCACCGATTGCAAAGGATAACACGTACTCGAGGATCTAAGACGTGTTTTCATCATAGGCATATTATGAAGTATTTTATGTGTTTGAATTTATTTATTTTAAATAGAAATAATATTGAAGTCACGTCGGTTAGTTATGTATACATATTATCCTAAGAAGAAAGAAAAAAATACATTTATCAAAATAATACAACTAATAGAAAATACAACTATCCTTTGAACTGTGTTTGTTTATTCCCCACGCTCTCTGATTGGTTGAAATTCACTTGACCCCGATATTATGCGGTTATCAGTATATAAACCCGGTAGCAAGCAGTTGGTTACATAAAAGGAATAGCTGTGTGCAGTGAAAGCGAAACATGGATAATTTAATAGAATTGAAAGAAAAGGCGGCGAAGATGATAGATGTACTGCAGGGGTATTTAAAAGACAAAGGAGGCTGGACAGTAGCGAAGACAACGGTTTGTACTTGATTTGTTTCTACATGTCAGTATTTATAGTGAACGGAATCAAAGTACTGAAAACTAAATCAGCGGTATATACATTAATGTTCATATTGAGTTGCAATACCTCCAGCGAAACTTCAGTTCAAACCAAGTAATTAACGTTGTTAAACAGTAGGGCATAATCAGTTTAGTTGTTTCTGTAGTGTAATATCTGTATACAGATAAAAGTAAAAATATAATCACTGTTTGTAATTGAAACCAATTAGGTCATTGTTAGAACATTTTGTCTGACTCTGAGATACTCCTATTCAGATATTTTTTCTCTTTAGACTCTAAACAAAGTCGCAGTGAATGTTACATGAACATTACCGCAGATGGTAGGTTATTCTTCAATGACATCAAGAATATATGATTTTATATTTGCTTTTATCCTGTAGTTCTGTACCCTTAAGCGAGAAGTCCTCATTCTGGCTGCACTTTTAATTCTAGCATGTTACTGTAAAGTTATGTGATTGTCAAATGTGCAACATGATCTAAACTTGAACCTGAGACCTATATTGTACTCCAAGTAAAGTAAAGGTCTGTGATAATGGAAAGAAACTGGCCTTTTTTGTAAGAATTATTTGTTTTTACAGGCAATTTGAGCAGAAATATATTTAGTTCTATAAAGTTACTTCCACTTAGCGGTACATGTTTTATCCCTGCCTCACTAAATGAAGTACTGTCCCCGGTGGCAAAGTGGTTAGAGTGTCTGCCTCGTGATCTTGAGGTTGTGAGTTTGATCCCCAGTCATGACATATTAAAGTCGTAAAAAATGGTACTGGTATAGCTCCATTGCTTGGCGCTCAGTATACAAGGGTAGTTTCAGGACTGGTTGGCCCAGCTAGCGTAAGCATAATGTGACTGGGTGTGGTATCATGCCACAGGTAGAAATAGTCTCCAAATGACTGAAATACTATTAACCCAAAATAACAAAGTGAAGTGTTACTATATTATAAGAATCTTATGGGTTGTGCCATCCTGTCCCATTTTACAAACAGTTCAATATCATCTAATAACTCCATTAACATTTTCCTGATTTTATTCTGTCAAGCTCTTGCAAGTTTCATTTAATCCCTAAAAGTGTCTTGTGTATTTTTGTTTCATAAGAAAGAACAAAAAAAGAATCCTCCCTCACTTAAGGGAATTTCAAGGGTATGATCTTTTTTATGGACTACTTTTTTCAGAAAGCATGACGTTTAACCATTTATTAAATGGACAATTTATTTGTAGATAAAACCTTTAATGAAATCAACAAAAATAAATTAATACTTCCACAGTAAGATATTCCAACAAACTTGGAAAGGGATTTTTATTTCATGAGCAGTTCCTGTATGAATACACAGGACTGCCTAATAACAAGATGAATACACAGGACTGTCTAATAACGAGATAAATACACAGGACTGTCTAATAACGAGATAAATACACAGGACTGTCTAATAATGAGATAAATACACAGGACTGTCTAATAACAAGATAAATACACAGGACTGTCTAATAAGGAGATAAATACACAGGACTGTCTAATAACAAGTTAAATACACAGGACTGTCTAATAAGGAGATAAATACACAGGACTGTCTAATAACAAGTTAAATACACAGGACTGTCTAATAAGGAGATAAATACACAGGACTGTCTAATAAGGAGATAAATACACAGGACTGTCTAATAGCAAGTTAAATACACAGGACTGTCTAATAACATGTTAAATACACAGGACTGTCTAATAAGGAGATAAATACACAGGACTGTCTAATAACAAGTTAAATACACAGGACTGTCTAATAAGGAGATAAATACACAGGACTGTCTAATAGCAAGTTAAATACACAGGACTGTCTAATAACAAGTTAAATACACAGGACTGTCTAATAAGGAGATAAATACACAGGACTGTCTAATAACAAGATAAATACACAGGACTGTCTAATAGCAAGTTAAATACACAGATGTCTAATAAGGAGTAAAGCGAACAATGATAATTTAAAAAATGTAATGAAAGCGGAGATAAGATAAAGGACTGTCAGATAAAAAAAAACAGGTGCACAAGGAAGATAATACACGGGATGTTCTAATAAGTGAGATAAATCACAGGACTGTCTAATAGCAATAAATACGACAGATGTAATTTAATTGATAATACCAGGATAATAGGTAAAAACCACAGCTAATAACAAGTTAAAACACAGGACTGCTAATAAGTAGATATTCACAGGTAATCTTATACAATTAAAATACAAATGTTTAATAATGAATGAAAATACAACTGTCGAAAAACAAGTTAAATACCAGGACTGTTAAAAGGATAAACTACACAGACTGTCTATAACAAATAAATACCAGACTCTAAAAAGGAATAATACAAGACATGTACTAATGGTAGATAATTCTACATGACTCAGATAAAGTTTAAATACACAGGACTTCTATTAACAGATCTATCTGGACTGTCTTTAATTTAGATAAATACACAAGACTGTCTAATTAAAGTTGCAAATAACAGGACTGTTAATAGGAGTAAATTACACAGGCTCCAATATATAAAGATAATGTCAGGATGTCAATAAAGGATATTTTAACAGGACTGTCTTTAATTAAGAGGCAATTTACAGGACTGATATAATAGTCAATTAAATACCACGACTGTTAATAATGAGATAATCTACATGACTGTCGTAAAAACAAGTTAAAAAGGTGTTTAATCATGTGATATAGTTAGGACGTCTATAACAGTAATACACAGATTGTCGTAAAATTAAATACAAGGATGTCTAATTAACTGTTAAATACACAAGGTTAATAATGGAGATAAATACCACGTCTGTAGCATAATGAGATAAGTATATGCGACGTGAAATAACGAATAAATAACAGATTGTCAATAATGAGATAATACACAGGACTATTATAAAGATATAACATGTAACAGTCTATAACAATTTGAATACAGACTGTCTATAACTAAGTTAAATAACAATTGATTCTAATACAAGTTAAACACGGACGTTTATTAAACAGAAGGTGTCTATGGTACTGTCTATTATAAAGTTAAATAAAAACAGACCTCCTAAATCAAGGACCTCATTTCCTGAATCAACTGATTAGGATATTTTTTAGAATTTGTTTAACATTGTTTAAAATTTGTATTTATTTTGTACATTTTAATGAATCAATATAAATACATGACTTCCAGTCTGATTTCCAGCTCAACTTGAAAGGATTGTATAAGACAATAGATTATAACAAAATAAAAGAGAAAAAAATGAATTAAAAAAAAAAGATAAAAAACAAGGGCCTAAATTCAATTAAAATTTTTTAGATGTAATCCTTATTCAGTAATAATATACTATAATGTATAGAACACGCTAATATGTAACCATTCCCTATAAGACTTCAATATGAGACAACTCAAGGTACCACATAAACATATCAAAAAACATCATAATGAAAACCTACCAAATTTAATACAAAATCTACATTTCCAGACCACTGGATAGCAGAAAGCAAGAAACTGGTTATATGTGTTGCATAGGACTTTCATGGTTTATATTAAGGGAAAGGTTAATTTGAGTTACAATACAGTATCATATTGCCGCAATGTACACATAAGACAACCATGCATAATAAGTGCATGTTTATGGATATCTCATTACTTCAACAAAAAGCATGATTCTCTAATTCTAATAATAAGTTAATAATGGTACCAAATTTTTTAATGAGAGAAAAATGTTTTAACTAGAAAGTTATACACTAAATCTAAATATATCAGAAAAACACATATGGCCCATGATGCTACATACAGTGCATTTCTATAAAAGTAATAAGCTTTTTGCTATTTCCTCATCAAATACAATAGGTTTAGTCCAAAATAGTAATACATCAATACATTTAAAAAGATACAAAGGATCCACATTGTATGGTGTTTTTTTTTTTAAGGAAATGATCATTGAAAATTGGTCATTCTAGTTTACCTGATTTTAATTATGGGACCTGTAAATTAACAGCCCTATTCTCCAAAACTAAGACTCCGAAATATCTGCCTGCATGTACATTGGTTATTATACTGACCAGACATTACTATTTACATTGTATAACCAGTGACCTGGTCCAAACTTACATTAACTTCAAATGAAAGTCATTCGTCCTCTAAATAAACACAGCAATTTAAGGTTAATTTTTTACCTCCAATATAAAGAGGACCATGTTGCCATTAGAATTGTGCTAGAAGTCTACCATATACAACTGATATTGATTTTTAAAGGCTTGAGACAGAAATGTGAAATACCAGTCGACATAAATTCATAGTATAAAGTACACAGAAGTGCAAATCACCTGAGTCTACAAACTGTAGGTATTGGAGTGTAGTTATTTGTACTTCTATTGTACTTTTCGTCATTGTTGTTCTCTATTTTGACTTGACCTAAACTTGTAATGCAATATCCTGCACTCTTCAGGTGTTTTTTTGGTATTTATGAGCCACTAAACTATGAAAAAAAAAATACCAGTATTGATTGTGTCCAAGTTACATATTCCAGAAATTATTTTTCCTAGGTAATAATGTAAGAGTAGTGCTAATTACTAGTACTTATTACTTGGCAGAAAAATGCCCAGTGCTTAGTATCAGTGACTGATTAGAGAATTATCACGCAAAGGGAATGCTTCTCTTTTTGTGTTTTATTTAGTTTATGTCTGTAATTGTCTTCCACTGTTTGTTTTGTCTAGTCCATTATCCTAAATTGGGCCCCCCCCAAAAAAAATAGTTCTGTTTCTCATGTCACCCGACTGACCCTCTTTTTTAAATACCGACCCTAAATTATTTTTTTTACCTTTTCGTCTTTAAAAAAAGATTTCCTTTTTTTTTACCTTTCGTTTCATGTAAAAAAAATTATATGAAAAAAAAAAAAAGTCCCAACTGACTATCTTTTTTATTTGCTGGAGACCAGAAACAGAACTTTTTTTTTTTTTTTAGCCGTGTCTTTATGTTCAGGTTAAGGTCCCACCATTTCATGTCATCTTCATGTTAATCATTCATTTTCGTTGTTACTTAACCCTTAACCTGCTGAATTTCTCAAATGGACTTAGACGGCACCTTTTTTGGAACTGTCCATTATCAATTTTAGGGATAACAAGATGAAAACTTGTAGTTGGTCAGCCAACAGTAAAGAGCCAGGCCAGCCTGGATGTGCAGGCTGGCCTGGCTCTTTACTGGGGGCAAAGGTTAGCACTTAAGGTTCCAGCAGGGTAAGGGTTAAAGGTTAGATTAGATTAGATTTGGTTAGATTCCCTGGTTAGAAAAATGTGCTGCTTATTGATTGCAACCTGAACCTTAAGGTACTCTATAGGTTTTTTAAATTATACTATTCCATTTAATTTGGGGTCTTAAGTATGTCCTTCATTATATTGGACTACACTATACTGTGTAGCTCCATTATAATGCTATATTAAATACTACATTATATTGGGTCAGGCTGTATAGTGCAGTTCCATTATAATGCTATAGTAGGGGATCAAGTCAGTTAGAGATCACACTATAATGGACCACACTGTACTGTCCAGCTCACTTGAGGTCAAAGTATAGATAGTACAGATTATGCTACTCTCCAAACATAGCCTCTGGGTTTTTTCACTTGCACTTTACTGTTATGATTAAAAGCCAATACAGTTAGCCAGTTGGATGCAGGATAACTTTGTCCTGCCTGGCATGAACCAATCCAAACCATGATATTGTAAAATCCCATATGTACCACTGCAGATATTCTCTGTAACTTCCACATAGAGAGTGTATAAAATATCATTTTGATTTGCTTAAATATATTCCTGCTAATCGCGTAAAAACGTCAATAATTGCTGGTTGAAAATCCCATGTATAATAGTCTGACCATAATATATTATGCCCTATATTCACAAAATATAGATTTTGGGTCCAATAATGGACCTTATTCAAATTATTGGATTTCATATTGTCAGTCTGAGGGTGTTCTTTATAATTAAGTAGGATTTCAAGCACTGTGAGTTTTCATGGGCAGGTTTTTAGTTTTATATGTTGTCTTTGAATTTACAGTGTAATGTGTGAATCTTTGATCATGTTTCCTAGATTAGGCATGCTTTTCTGTACCGAAATTTTTGGACACCAGATTCATTCATTTTTTCACCCTTGAGCCCCTCCATTGAGGTAAATATTTCTTCCAGGCCGTGGAAAAATGATAAGTTTTTGCTTGTTTTATAAAATGCTCCAAGACATCTGGTGGAAAGTGCTTGAAGCAAGTGTTTCAAGAACCTCTGAGGCAGAGGTATTTAGTCCTTTGGCAATTCTTAAAACATTTCTATACACTGTAAAAAGCATGAATTTGTAGGTCTAAGTTTTTTGCAATAAAGAGTATGGATTAATTGCTTTGGAATTTTGCCACAAATTTAGGACTGTACAGTGCATATTTTTATACATTTTGTATATGTTTTTCTTTCTAATTGTGTCTTTTTAAAAAAGGGCCCAGAGATAGTCTTAAATGTAAAGTTTTTTTTTCATTATTATACCACCATTTCACAGAAGAAGGGATCATGCTTGTCAATACAGTTGTTTCCTGTCCCTGATCATCCTACCCTTTCATTATATGATTAGACAACGTGGGATACAGGAGTGTAAACCCTTTACCTCATGAATATTCATGAAAAATTATTGACTTAATGAATATTAATTTATTGGAACTTTAAGTGGCATATAAAACAATGGATTTCTCTTAGCCGTAAATCTGAGCTACAATATTAAATAAATAAGGAAACAGAGGACCCTGATCAGACAGCTCCTATAAGAGGCTGAGCTGTCTGATCTGGGTCTGCACTGTTTGCCAATGTGTCAAATTGAGTCTGTATGATAGTAAAGGGTTTAAAATTTATATTGATAGTTCTTGTTTAAGATCCCATGAGAGAGAGAGAGAGAGAGAGAGAGAGAGAGAGAGAGTTTTGGTGGAAGAATATGTTTCTGAATGTTCTGATACTGGTATTTTACATATACAATTTAAATGTAAATTGATGAAGTTAGAAACTTATTTTTATTGTTTTTTCTTTTGCAGAAAGATGGAATAACTATATCATACAAAACATCTACAGAGTTTGATGGATATCTGTAAGTAAAATGTCAGTCCCCAAATATAGTTACACATTACATAATTTAATATTCAAATTAGAATGGCATATTATCCAATGGCTGCTCTGGAATATCATGTGATCAGTGGTTGACCCATAAGACTTTATTCTATAATATATTCTACTGAGTCTATAGCTAATAGTCACTTTGAAAATATCTGTTTCTACCAGAGTCAAAGGTAGGCTTTACATGTAGATGTATTAATTAATTTAGGACTTGAGTTTTATTAAAATAACACATGGCCATGATGGCGAGGGAAGAAACTCTCACTTAAGGCCAACCTGCCCATGTTCAGTGAGAGTATGACTGCTTTACATTTTAATGAGGGATTATTTTTCTCTCATTTAGCAGATTTTAGTGAGTTTATAAGCAAAAATGGTGCAAATTTCTCCAAATCCTTCCCCTTGATTTTTTCCTTTTCATCATTAGAACCCACTTTATATATTTGGTTATGGCTGCCATAATTATGCCATGGGATATTCAACTGGCAATACTTTTTTTGTGGATATTAATCCGTTACTGTAAATAACTAATGTTAAAAAAGCAAAGCTGACCACTGAGCAGTTGGCCTAGCTACGAAAAGAATAAGGAGTGGTCCACATTAACATCTGGCTGTAGATATTCTGTTGCGCTAATGACAGTAAGAATCTTAAATAATGACCTTCCTTTGAAAGATGATTTGAGGTTAACCATCCTTTTGTAATTGTTACGGGGAACAAATTAAGTGTGAACATTTAAAGTCGCTATGGTGTCGCATATCATTAGCATCATCAAACCTTATGTACGGAAGTACAAAATATGTGATGTTCATACATTAATACGATTCAGACATAAAGCTTAGTGTCCAACTCCATGTCTGTCAAAAGCATCTATTCATGTAGAAAGTAGGGAGAGTCACTGAGCACTTGACAATTTTGACGATCCCCGATCGGAGTGTTGGGTCTCGATGACAGTGTTATATAACTGTGGCTGTGAAGGCATGGGGGCAAAATCGCTGGTCACATGAGTGAACTAACTGTCCTTCAATGAAAGTTGAGATGCGATGTTTTTGTGACGAGTCACTGATGAGAACTGAAATATATCCAAATATTTGCATCACTGCTTCACTTCAAATGATGACAGGCCGTTTTTCAGGGGATCAATCAGTGCACAGAAGTATTTGAATTTCAAACAAATAATTATATTTATAGCAGAATACACTGTTTTGATGTTTTCTGATCAATGAGGTTGAGGATGGTTCGCATATCTATCTAGGGTTTTATAGTGTTTCCGTTCTCTCTTCTCTGATGTAATTGTATAGGTATCATTATCAGAACAAAGAGGAGCAGTTTGTCAGACAAAAAGAATTTATAGAAGATTCGGCTTGTTAGTTTTATAGTCCTAATTCTCTGTTGTTTACATTCATGAATGTTTTCAGATGGGTATCACTAGTGTGAGAGTCTTTATTTATGTTAGTGGGCCAAATCAGTTGTAGTATTGTGAGTATTGTACATCACACACCCTTATGTATCAGTGTGATGTATTGTTTTGTTCATTTTCTTGGGATCAACATCCCATCAACAGTTATAGAGTCATTGGGGACTTAATCTTCATGAGACAGACCTCTGATTGTTCCCGGTGGCCGAGTGGCTTGGTCGTCCGCCCGGAATCGGGAGGTTGCAGATTTGATTCTTGGCCACAACATACCAAAGTCCTGCTTTGTGCTTAGCATATAAGGGTAGTTCCATGACGGATTGGTATCAGTGTCAAAATAATGTGACTGGGGTATCATTTGCATGATATCGCAGTTTGGCAGCATTATATATATCTGTCTTTATGTGATTAAAATAGTGTCGGTGGGATTTTATCCAATCAAACAACCTATGAAGTGTTTCCTCAGTGTGATACAGGACCCAGTCACACTCTGGGCTGCAACCAGTCACGGAGCTACCCTAAAATGCTGAGCGCCACTCACAAGGGAGACATACCTTTACCAGTGTATGTCATGTCCTAGGATAGAACCTGCATCCACCAAATCAGGGCGCTCACACTAACCTCTCATGAAATATTGAAAACATTCAAAATAAAGAAGAGAGATAATGTGTTGTAAAGGATTAGAAAGTGGAATATGTTATTGATTGTATCCTTATTTTGAGTTAACAGTTCATAATCAAATGCATGCATGCATGGATCCAGAGTGGGGGGGGGGTGACCGGACCCCACTGAGATATGGCTATTATGCCTAAAATATGCATAAAAGGGGGGGAAAAGGGGTATGATGAGCCCCCCATGCGTAAGAGGCATGACCCAACCTGGGAGTTGGCTATGAAGTTTAAAAAATCCAGTAAGTTTGTATTTTGATATCAAATCAGGGCCTGACCCCATGACACTCCCCCTACCCACCCACCCCAAACTGTGATTTTCAGAGATGGAACTGAGACAAATTGCTAGATCCCCTCATGGCATGTATGACGGCCTCATCAACCCTTCTCTAAATCTGGATTAAAAACAGCTGATGTTATCAATGATTAATTTCCAGGTAAACAGATAGTCTGCATATTGCATAATCACTAAACTATCCAATTAATTTCAAATTGATGAGTACCTATTAAAACTCAATAAAGATTTAAAAGATTCATTTAATTCTGTAAAACTTGTATCTTGGTAAGATACCCACGGACTATGTACTACTCCTGCTTGAATTTAATATGATCAGGTTTTTATACAATTTTTAAGTGAATGGCTTTCTGACTTCTGAATACATTATAAAGTGGATAAAAATAGTACTTGGCTTAGTTGCTCACTTTGTCCTAATTGTATTCAAGACACTGTATTTAAATTATGCCTGGAACTCAAATACCGGTAAAAATTGACAGGGTAACGTTTGCTTTATTACTCAGTTATTTTACAGATACTCAATTAGTTTTGGAAGTAAAGGGTATATGCTCACTTACCTGTTCCTCTGACTTTATATATCACTTATTGATAGCAGTTAATTGAAAGTTAAAATCCACCCATGTTTGATTTCAATGGTAGTGGTCATTTGTTCATAGTGATCTGAGGTCACATTTCTGCTTGGGACAAAATATTTTCTGCCAGTGATCAACTTACTTGTCCTACCCAGGAAGGGATATTAGTAGAAGCTGTAAGGATTGGTTTCCCAGTAGACACGTTCAAAGTAATTACAATGCAAAGAACACATTTACTTTGGAGAGATTTGAAACTTCCTTGATATGTTTATATTGATCAATTTGACTGTGTCTAGGATATAAGAATGCTAGACATACTGTAAACATCTGATAGCATGGACAATATTTATCTTTCTCAAGATAAAGAGAGTTTCTGTTTTAAGTCTTTGTTCAACTTTAGAAAACTCTTTACCACATTTAGTCATGATTTGACGTCAGACAATGACCAGACAGCTCCTTTAAATTCAGATTTCTGATTTCCTCTTTTTGCTAAGGCTAAAAAAAAAAAATATTCCATTCTTGGTCTCCAGCAAATAAAAAAGAGGTTTGGTAGGTCAGGATTTTTGAAAAAAAAATTTACATGAAATAAAAGGTAAAAAAAAAGGGGGGGAAAATATTTTTTTAAAGGCGGAAAGGTAAAAAAAACTTGAGGGTCAGTTGTTAAAAAAAGAGGGTCAGTTGGGAGACCAGACACTGGACTTTCTTTTGGCCTAATACAATATTGTAGTTCAGCTCCTGCACAGTGACTGCACAACAAGGACTGAATTAAATTCCTTGTTTTATATAACATTTAAAATTTAGTAGGTTAATGTTCATCAAGACAAATTTTTAACATGAATATTCATAAAGTCATTATAATATTCATGAGGTAAAGAGATAATTAATGGCCAGTTAATACATTTGATTCCATTCTGATGTAAGAGAAAAAGTTTTCTTCTGTAGGAAAAGTTACTGATGCCTGTTCCTCTTTATTGAATGAAATAAAATCTTTCTTTTAAAAGATTTTTCCTTTTAATTATTACATTATAAAATATGAAATGTAATTATATATTACATATATGTAAATTTATTTTCATCACTTTTCTGTGATTTATTAAAAAAATTGGTTCTTGCAAGTTATTAGTCACACATTGTCTTTGGAAGGTATGGTAAAAGGGTTTTATACAGAAGAACTTAAAAGCAAAACCACTCTAAAAGAGCATAAAAAAGAAACTGTTTATTTCATTCTAAATTTAGAACATGACACTCAGGCCATGCTGGAGTGTCATGGTATTTTGTCTAACAAATTAAAATAATTATTGTACAAGGGTGCCATATGTGCCAATGGTAATATACTTGACTTTGAATCTGAAGGTTGTGGGTACAACCCCAATTTTTCTCAGTCTTCCTTGGGCACAAAGTACTGGTCCAACCAAGGAATTGATAAAGGATCAGTGTGAAGTATCAGAAGTTATTTTCCATTTGATGTAAAAATAAATATCAACTAAAAAATCTTGATTAATTATATATATATTTTTTTTTTATTTTTTTTTTTTTTTTTGAGTGGGGTTGGGATGAGTCTTTCTGGTTCTTTACAGATAAGCACTTGCAGTTTATTATAGTGAAAATGTTGCCATTAACTGCTGTTAAAACATTTCCTGCAGATACCTTATCACAGGTTGCCATGATTTATCAGCTGATGATAATTTAGAAAATTTTCGTCACATGCGGAAAAAATGATTAGCGGTATTAAAGTAATTGATGAAATCTTCGAATGCAACCGTCAAACATAATTGAAAACGGATATGCTTAATTATATTTCAGTGCAGCAGCACTGTTAAGCAGTTGCACCATCTTGCATTTTATACTTACATTAATTTGTGGGAGATTTTGTGATAAGCTGTAATACGCAGCTGACGTTCATATAACGAGATGTCTTTGGAAAGAGAGATTGGAGGAATTTATTTGAAGGAGCTGCTCTATTTAAAGCTTACGCTCAGACATTTTAATGCATTTTAATGCTTGCAGCCTGGCAATTTAGACTAAGGAGACCATCTGGTTAAGTTTTTCGTCTTTGAAGACTACCGAAATAATGTGGGTGATTTAATCATGTGATCATCACAGCATTTCTTCAAAATGAGAAAATATCATTATGCACTTACGTTTTATTTTCGTTATAATATCAGATGATAAAAGAAAAAATGCTGTATGCACTCTTACAGTTTTCCAAGCCTTGTGGCATTTTTTATTATACCCCCACAAACAAAGTTTGAGAAGGGGATTATAGGAGTCAGTCTGTCGGTTTGTCAGTCTGTCGGTTTGTTGGTCTGTTGGTTTGTTGGTCTGTCCATCCATCCGAAAAACTTGTGACACAAAGTACTTCTACATTTCTTAACTTATTTGGTTCAGATTTTGTGTGTGCATTCATAATCAGGTGGAGAGGTGCTAACATAAATTTTACTTAAGTTAAAGGCAGAGTTATTTCTAGAACTATACTAGAACGTTATAAAAGGTTCTAGAATATTCCAAATCATGTTCTAGAATAGTTGTTCTAGAACTGTTCTATAACATTAAGGGAAAATTGTAGGAATTTGTAAAAAAAAAAAGGTTCTACATGGGTTCTTGAAATGTTCTGGAACAGTTCTAGAGCCTCTTTAGAATCAAATGAAGTTCTACAAAAGTTCTACAAAAATTCTGAAGACATAAAATAAGAACATAAAATGTTTTGGAACAGTTATAGAGTCTTTTTAGAATCAAATGAATTTCAACAAAAGTTCTACAAAAATTCTGAAGAAATAAAAAATGGAACAGTTATTATAAGAGCCTTTTTGATGGTCATCCATGTTAAATCATGGTTGCCCATCAAATAACATGAAATCAAACATGGTCGGCCATGGTATAACCATGGGCAGCCATGGTAGAAATAAGCTTTGATAGATTGAACATGGTCTGCCATGTTATGACCATGGTCGATCATGGATATAACAAACATGGTACCAGGAAAAATTAAATGGGTTTAAAAAAGACACCATAAAAAAATTACCAACACTGTGATAAAGACATGGTTTCACAAGTGTACAAGAAATTCAAAGATTTACATTAAAACAACCCTTTTGATTTTGTGACCTTTTTATTTATCTAACCAGAACAATTTGAACAAATTTTTGTAGAGGTCAAAATAGGATTAAATCGAAAGCTTAAAAGCTTATTGAATATTAGATTGAAACAAAAACGATTAAATCTAACTACATATAACTGCATGTATTACTATGACCTTTTAACTGGTGTTTTAACAGAAATATCTTTGATTTACTGTTTTTATAAAATTTACGAATGGTTATCGTTCATCGAAAAAGGTACGAATGGTTTTCGTTCGAAAAACCGCGCCCCGAATAAAAGTTCGGAAGTTGTTGCAAGGTTGTAGGACAATCCTACGAGGAAAAGTAGTGCCGAAAAATTGACGCTAATTTCTACGTAGATCAATGATTTTTACTTATATTTTATATTTTATTTTGGAAAACCCACTCTTTAAACCTTATTTCGAAACCCAGTTTTTGTTTCGTAACTGATCTTAACTTTCCCTCTTTTAAATTTGAAAACCGAAAATAACGCAGCGGTGCATCAATCCGCCATTTTAAACAATAGGTGATAACGTTATTGATTCGCAATATTTTCGCAGATGACATCCATTTTATGACGAAGGTAAGAATATTCAATAAAGTTATGAGTATTATAATTATGTTTGTAATGAAATTACTTTCCATTTATCGATAAAAAAAAATACGTGACTTTGTTTCGTCTGCAAATGGCGATGAAATTATTTTCTGCCCGTCGATGTATAACACAATCCCTACAAGGTTTAGTTGAATCGCATTTCTTTTGTTTGCTTTCCAGAATATATAATGTATGTGTTCAATATGTGCAAATTAACCTTTCAGGAAATTAAAAGAAAAATAATCGATCGCAGGTCATATCGTCCACGGTTAGCATCGTACTTAATTTTAAAAAAAGGAAGGCCTTGGTGAAAAATCACTGTATATACAATAATTCTGTTAACAAATGTGCGATTCGCAATAAAACTCATTTTGGTTTACACTTAATCATCGCTTGGTTATCTTACATGTAGATCTATAAAAATTTAAGGAAAAATAACGTTATTGTTTTACTCCTTTAGATATACAAGAATTTCTGTTGGAATATTTGTTCATGACCAACTGCTGGCAGTGACTTGGAATTTTTTAACATTGAATGCTGAATGAAATTCAGCTATATTATGTCCATTGTCATTGCTGTAATAAAATGAAATCTGATTAATTTAACACAACTTTTTTGTTTTTATTTTAGCAACATGTCCAATCATGTTTTCAACAAGGATGATGCCCCCTCTTGTCCACTTTGTAAACAACACAGACTTTGAATCATGGTGATTTACAAAAGGTAAATAGACTCTTATTAGAAATGAATACATTTTTTGAGAAAAAAAAAAAGTTTCTAAGATCCTTGAAAACTGAAGTGTCGCATATCAAAGAACAACTTGAGACATCCACAATGCTACTGCCTTTACCTTTTTCATGGTAGTTTATTAGACAGGCAGTTTACCTTACATAACACTGTCCCCAGTGGTAAGGGTGTATGCCTCTGGAATTGGAAGCCTTGGGTTCCTGTCCCTAGCAGCAACGTATGAAAGTTGTAAAAGGAAAATGGCACTGTATCTCCCTTATTTGGTGCTCAGCATATTAGAATAGGTCCCAGTCGTGGTGTTGGGGATAATGCAACTTGGGAGTGGTGTCATGCCAACTATCTATGGTGTGATGCTGCAGTGTAACAGCACTATATCTCTCAAACTTAGTTTTCAAATTATAGCTGTCATACTTCTATTGCAACTGAGTTTGATTGTGGTTGAACTCAATTTCTCCTAGTTAACTGACATATTGTAAGATGGAAAAATATTTTGAATTTATAATGATGAGAAAATTTTGGTTTTACACATTTGCATGCACAGTCAGAACTTCATCTTTATTATTAATAGTGGTATGAATGGGAATAAGGATCAATGATCAAATCTGAGTAAACAATAACTGTTTAAATACAAAGGCAGGCTATAGGCTTTGCGCTTCTTAGTTATTTTACTTTAAAATCATTTTACTTTTTTTTTCTTCTTTTTTTTTTAAGTTTCAGACATGTGGGAGGAAGGAAGCTGAAGTCCTTGCAGAATATGAGCAGAATTTCAATGTTAATTTATGTGTAACATCAGCATATGTTCAGGAATGTCAACAAGGACTTGGACATTCCTCTTTCAAAGTGGAAACTGATCTCTGACCCATGGCGCATTGGATCATCAGGACCACTGATCTAAGTGAATTCAAGGAAAATCGCTTTGGAACTTGGACTTCAGTGAATTCAAGGCATCCAACAGGTGGCATAATAAGTTTTTAAAACGTTATAAGTGTTTTTAATACAATAGGTGGAGAAAGAGGAGGTTGTTCAGGACTTGGAAAATAGGCTATAGTGCATTATGAAAAAACAAAAATTATTAATTTAATAAAGGATGAAACCGGACACTGCTCTTAAGCATGGGGAATCAGTATCCATGTTGGTCACTGTAATTAATGTTTGAAAAAAAAAGATTGTTTAGACTTGATACGGATGTGATGACATGAATAAAAATTATTTTTGTATCCAGCCATGTTGCCCATTTAAATCTCCTGGTCCACCATACTCACTGCATGAGTTATTTGGCACCATTAAATTTACATTTATTACCATTGAAGGTTATTGATATTTCATTTTAAATCATTGATTCACCATTATTTTATGTAAAATGACACCACCAAAATACCATTGAAAACCCATTTTATTCCATTAAAATCCCTCATTAGATACCATTGAAAATAATTTTTAATTTTTTTAGGGAGAAATCATTTGCATATTTCGGCTCATTTCAATGGAGTTTCAATGGTGTTTCAATTGAATTTCAATGGTGTTTTGATGGAGTTTCAATGGTTGCACTATTTAGTATATAAAGACTTTCAATGGTCCTTCAAGGGTTCCCCTGCGAAAATGTTTAGAATCGTTCTAGTAAATTTTAGAATAGTTCTAGTACAATAGTACTAGAACTGTTCTTGATCCACTCCATTGTATGTTCTAGAACACTTCTAGAATGTAATAGAACGTTAAATGGCACTATTTGTAGCTCTACTATTACAATTTTAATTATTTTTTTTTAGAACATACATGGAGTGGATCAAGAACAGTTCTAGTACTATTGTACTAGAACTATTCTAAAATTTACTAGAACGATTCTAAACATTTTCGCAGGGGATATCTTGTGTCGCGAACTTCTTCTAAATTTCTTAACCGATTTGATTCAAATTTTGTGTGTGCATTGAAAATCATGTGGAGAGGTGCATGACATAAATTTCACTCGAGTTATCTCAAGGATTACTGAGTTATTGCACCTGACTCTACTCTAAATATCTTTTGATGGGAACTTCTTCTACACGTAAAATGTAAACAGATGGCGACTAGGAGAAGTGCAGTGTCCAAAAACTGTAACTCTACACTTTTAAACTACTGTGCCAAACAACCATAACTGACTCTCTAGCTACTTAAAATAAAGACTTTACTTATTTATTTCTTACTTACTATCATAACCATTACACTATTTATACAAGTTCTTATCTATGCTCCACCTGGAGTCTGACTTCTCCTGTATCAAAGCATTTTGTGGGGTATTAATCACCTACAGTGATAGATCTACTTTTTCATGATTTCTTGCAAGAGGTTCAAAAGAGGGAAAGAAACGTAAAGCTTTAGGGTTATTTATTTGATAATGATTAGACAGAAGGCAATATCCTGGACAGAAGGCAATATCCTGGACAGAAGGCAATATCCTGGACAGAAGGCAATATCCTGGACAGAAGGCAATATCCTGGACAGAAGGCAATATTGCATAAAAAGACCTTCTTGTTGGCACTGACGATGGTGTTAATAAGGTTTTTGATATGGGAGGAAACTGGGTTACCCAGCAAAGAACCCATACATGTATTTCGGAAAGGGCAACAAATGCCTTCTCACACACAGTATTTGACCCACTGAATTAATGTTTGAACATCACCCATCAAGGCTAGGGTTGCTTTCACGGGTAAAATGCAAATGCATTTATGATTCCTCCCTCA
>CM037780.1:34634156-34684156 GCA_021229015.1 Solen grandis | reverse complement strand
TGGATATCCATCTTGAAGACAAAACATTAAGATGTCTTCCCTTGTTTATGTTGTTCTATGATTTAACTTCCAAACAAAAGTATTTCAGTCATTTGCAGACTATGTTTACTTGAGACATATATAGTGCTGCCATAGTACAGTATTAGACCGTAAACATTTGGAATGATCCTTGGAAGCAATACAGAAAAAAAAACAACCTTTGTAACCAATTTCGATAAAAATGGAATCACTTTTTGTCCACTTCAATTGCATTGACAGCTAAGCTTCCTGTCAAATCTAATAAATGAAACTTGTTAAGTGTTCACACTTTTTTACTGTGTACCTTTACCTCCTACTGATGTATTGTAATGCCTTGGCAACCAGAGTAGACCCTGATCAGACTGCTCCCTCTCTCAGAAAATTGATGTTTATTAAGTCATAAATGTATACATGAAAATTCATGTGATATTAAAGGCTTGAACTCAAAACTCAAAATGTTGAAAAATCTTTATACTGCAAAGTTTTTATTTTTTGTGGGGTGTAATTTTCTCTGATTCAGTTTACCTACAAATATTATTTTAATAGTCTGTTTTCCCATCTCCTAATGACTAAAGGACAGTCCATTACAGTGATGTTTACTCCGTTGATTGCTTTACATTAGTATAACCATTCTACAATCTTCATTTCTCTAATCCCCATCTATGCTGAATATGTTTTTGAAATATATTTCTTGTTGTTTTAAACCTGGTTTGACCTAGTTAAGGGCTAGTGCAGTAATTCATTAGTTTAGTGTGAAACCAGGGTAACTGCTTTTTAATTATATGTATAAATTACAACAGTTTTGCATTAACCCCTAAATTGTAAACTTCACATAAAGATTCTCCAAAATATCTTAAGCTTGTGTTTTGAGCTTGGGTTATGAGCTTTGAGCTTAAGCTTTTATCCAGTTAAGTGGTTGTGACGTGGAATAGATTAGATTCATTATTTTGTCTTCAAACTTAGTGCTGCTAACAGAAACAGTAATAGTAGCTTTAGACTCCTTGAGGCTTCTTTCAAATCCAATTCATTTGTGGCATCTGAAATTACCTTGAAAATAGCCTGGGAGAGAAATTAAGATAATCAAGTTTTAATTTGTTCAACACGATGCAGTGTTCAATGACATTGGACCTTTGACTGCCTCATTTATCAGATGTATGAAGATCATTGGTATGTATTGCATGTAAGTTTCAGGAAATCGCTTGTCCCTGAAAACCTGTTTTTTAAGGCCTCTGGTGCTTTGCAATTTTCCTTCATTAAGCTGCTTAAGGTAATCCATTCATTATTGATTCATAATCATGGTCTGTCAAATGCTTGAAAAGACTTCAGTGCAGATGCAAGTATCCATTGACTTTGAATTAAGTCTATTTTATATAAAATTCCAATGATCACTTGGCTGACCATGATCACAATTCAATGATGGATGGATTACCTTAACCACTTGCTTGTCTGAAGTTCTTTAACCAACCTCAAGCACATATTGTGTTTTAGATATCCTTATAATCAACGTGTTTTTTTAAGCACAAAGATTGAGTGTCGTTATAAAAAAAAATTTATCCCAGAATAGTTAATGTACTTTTTTACGTGCGCACTGCTACTACAGTACTATGAAAAATAGTAGACGGCTATGAATGAAATTTGATAAATTATCAAGTTTGGTCCTTCAATACAAATTAACACACAAAAATATACAGGAATGCAGAATTTTCACAAGATGACTAATAAAGATTAATTTAATGTCACTAAAGAATGGAAGATGGATGCAGTAATATATGGGGTTATAATATATTTAGACATTTATTCATGATCAGATTTCTGATAATTCTCAAACATGGTTGACTCATTGGAAATAAAAAAGAATTGAGGTTAATTGATGAATGACTAGATATTTAAAAGAAAATCAACTCAATTTTTAAAGGGAATGACCTTGCAAGTTGCTTAGCATATAAGGGTAATTCCAGAACTGGTTGGCCTGGTGACATGATAATGTGACTGGGTGTGGTATCATGCCACATGTCTACGGCATAATACTGCAGTGTGGCAGCACTATATCTGTCTCAAGTAGACATAGTCTCCAAATGACTGAAATACTATTGATGGGACGTTAAAATCATAAAACAAACAAAGGGGATGAAGATACCTGACAGGCCAGGGAGAACGTCTTGTAAGGCTCCTAACACTTGCAGTGTGGCTCATAAAAATGATTTATTTCTGTTCTTTTTCAATTTAACCTACATTACCTCATGAATAATCATGACAGTATAATTCAGGATTTATTGAATGTTAATTAATTTATAATATATAAAGGGTTTATGAATCTAGGGATGGATTTTTCTTCACTTTGCAGACCATGTGGACAGGTAAAGTCCCTGTAACGGTTTCTCTACGTCTTGGACCACTTATAACCCATACCAAGATAACCAAGTTACCCTAATGCAACATTAGGAAACCTTGGTTATCTCCATGAAAAGCCATGAGGTCCGGAATGTAGCGGAATCATTACAGGGACTTTACCTTAATAAACTGAACAGTCTTGTATGAGCAAAGAGTGGAGAACCTAATCAGACTGCTAATTTGAAACTATGTGCCGTTAGCCCTGTTTGTCAAGGCATACAAATGAGTCCAAAGTAATCCTGTCTAATGAAGTTCTTTGACATAAGCTAAGGATACAACCTAATCATTTAGTACTATTTTTATACTGATATAATTATATATATATAATATAGGGAACAAGAGAAATTGACTGCTTAACAGAGGTGACTTCTAAATGAAAATTAAATATGAAACAAAATGTATATATATATATATATATATATAGATCACACACTTGTTGCAAAATGCATTTACCGTCAGATCGAAGGATTAAAGGAATTCTCACACAAGAGTTAGTTTTGGCATTGATCCCATCTGATCCAGATCATGGCTGCCAGCAGCTTCCTGTTGCCCAGGAGTGAGGCGGGTCATAATCTAGGGCAAGTTCCACTTGTAGACCAGGTTCATAGTAATCTGATGAGTCATTAATTAAGGCCAATAATTTTTAATCAAGATCCAATATAGTCATAGAATGAGAAAAGAAAAAATGTTGTAATACATGTAAATTTCTTTCTCCAACATTTCTTATGGAATTTTAACATTCAGGGTTTCGATTGATAGTGTTATTCATGGAAGTCTCTCTCAAATCCATAATTTAATCTTTATTCTAGCATTAATTACTTAAAGATATTTTTCTTTAATCAATCAATTTTTAACAATAGAAACTTTTTTTGTGTAGGCGGGTGGGGGTGTATTTGAAGATCAATATGTTTTTATGGCTACTTCAATGTGAAGGGAGATGGGATAAAAGAAAATGTGAACTTTATTCTTAATTATTATTATTAATGAGATTTTTTTGGTGGAAGGTCTTGTAAAATCAGAATGGCCTAAATTATTATGTAAACAAGATTTGGTTTATCCAAGATGATTCACTGCTTACTAGGGGCCCAGATGTATTGTTGTTTAACTTGTAAAGAATATGGAAAATCGGAGAAGAAAAAAATGCGTCAATTGAATTCTTACTGTTAGAGTAGGGAAACAGTCGCGCAACAGTCATGGGTTATCAGATGAATAACGATGGTATTTGATGTCAAGGCTATTCATGTTCCTTCCTTATAATGAGTGGCTAAACTGTTTGCTATTTGTAATGAATGAAGGGGCGTTTAAGTAAATCAAAGCATGAAATTAAGTGATGAATAGAGGGGGTGTTTAAAAAAAATGAGTGTGTGTAATTAGTTATCAAATTTACTATTATTTGTTTGAATAAACCTAGGAGTTACTTTTTGAGTAATTCTTTTGAGTGCTTTGTAAGCTTTTGTGATAATTGTTGGTCTAACATTTTTTTTTTTTCAGTGTTGGTTCTGTCATTGAATGGCTTGTAATTTCATTCAGAGATTATGGTAGAACGTTTGGTATTCGTTTGGTTTAAGAGGCAGTAAACTGAAGTATTTTGGAAATGTTAAGCACTTTGTTATGAAATCTGAATGAAAATGTCTCCGCATGCATATTCTGTGTAATTTTATTCTTTGATAATGTTAAGATGTGAATGAATACATTTCCCATTGTAGAATATGCACAAAGTGCTCATGGTGAGCTATTAGGATAACCCTGCGTCCGTCGTCTGTTGTGCATCGTGCGACATGCGTCGTCAACAATTTGCTTTAAACGACATCTCCTCTGAAACCGCTTGACAGAGTTTGATTAAACTTAGCAGGGATGATCCTTGGGTGAACCTTCACAAAGTTGCTAAAATAAACTTGATCCATGCAGAACTCTGGTTACCATGGCAATGGAAAGAAAAAAATTATGAAAACTTAAAAAATCATCTCCTTCAAAACTACTGGCCAGATTTCAAAATGGTTTGGTACATGGCCACCAGGGGCGGGGCTAATTTGCCTTAAATGTATGTAGTGAAATCTTTAAATGACATCTCCTCTGAAACCCCTGGACAGAATTTGATTAAATTTGGCAAGGATGATCCTTTAGTGAAGCTTCACAAAAGTTGCTAAAATTATTTTGATCGTAAAAAAACATGGCTGCCATGGGCAGGGCTAATTTGCCTTATATGTGTATAGTGAAACTTAAAATGACCTCTCCTCTGAAACTGCTGGACAAAATTTGATAAAACTTTGCAGGGATTATTTCCTTCAAAACTACTGGCCAGATTTCAATATGTTTTAATACAGACTGATGTTCCTTGGGTAACCCTACACTCAGGTGAGCGATCCAGGGCCATCATGGCCCTCTTGTTTTCAAGAGTTACTCGCAGGCTGATCTGGTTTTATGTTGTTCGCATAGGTCTTTTCATGGTTTCCTCTATGAGGGAAAGGGTTAAAACAGTTAATTGTTGACATATGGTGATATGTACATTGCTTTACTTTAGTCCTCAGTCTTGACATATCAGAGTCATTAAAAATGTTACTGGTACATCTCCCTTGCACATCTCAGCACATTTGGGTAGTTCCAGGACTAGTTAGCCCAGTGTCAGGATAATGTGACTGAATGTGACGTCATGCCACATGTTGACAATGTGATACTGCAGTGTTGCAGCTTTATAAATATCTCTGTCTCAAAATCATGTAGACAAAGTCTCCAAATGGCTCAGAAACCAAAAACAAAGAATTTTTTTCTTTGTCTCAGGTACAAGGGTGAGACACAGATCAATGCCCCACCCGCTACAGTGTTCAAGTATGTAGACCCTCTACCTGACGGACCAAGAGCCAAATGGGACTCCAACATGAAGAAGATTGAGGTTCTCAAGTGGATAGAAGCGGTAAGTCAGCCATGTTACCATAGCAACAGAATCATGACATTTGTTAGTTTTTATTGAGCCTCCACTTTGTCAAATGATTTACTGCATGGAATTTTTAAACTGCTATTTTCAATGAATTTGCAACCTAAATCTGTCAGAGAAATGTTGAACCATGTATAAAATTGTTATAAATCTTGAGCAAAGTAAAAGAAATGACTTGACAAGTAAGTATAGTAAGTTCAGTTTTTATTTATAGTGACTAATACTTAATATGATGTACATTCAATAATATAATAATATTAACCCTTTCCCTCATATAGACTCATTTTGACGCACTCAATAGGTACCACATAAAGCCTCATCTGCAGAAAACCACAGTCAAACCTTACCAAATTTAATTATAAAGTCCTCATTTTCAGACCACTGAGGAGCAGCGAACAGCATAAAACCTGATCAGCCTGCAAGTTACTCGCAGGCTGATCTGGTTTTATGCTGTTCGCATAAGTCTTTTTATGGTTTCCTCTATGAGGGAAAGGGTTAAAACACACTGGAATATAATCACAAGTTTATCAATTACATAAGTTACTGTCTGGTCTTGATTTTTTTTCAAGTCAGAAATGTCTAAACTCCATCGTTTCGTATGACATGCAGAAAAAGGCCTAGATATCAAGTTAAGGTTCAGGTTTAAGGTATCAGGGTTCATTCAAGGAATGTAGTTAAGATAATAAGCCAGTTTGATGTTATGTAACAGAAGCCTAATAAACTGAAATCCTAGCTGTTTATATTACAAATGGCAGATGCTTATCACAAATATGAGAAACTTTCTGCCTTCCCACAAATTTTCTTTCGATTTAGAAAATAAATCTTGACGTTGTCAGAATTTTATCTTACATTTCGTGAAGTTCCTTCGCCAAAAAAAAAAAAAAATCACGTCTGCTCTTGGGTTGATACGGATTTTTGCAAGATTGGAATTTAACATGTGACTTATCTGCACAGTAGATATGCAAATGACCTATGGTATATATGCATGATCCTTGCTCTTCATAATGTTTGGGAGAAACTCAATTGAGACAGTTCAAAGAAAACATTTGAATGGAAAATTACATGAGCCTTTTTTATTTTACAGTTTTAATATTTAATAATCAAATATAGTGTTATAATAATGCAGTTTCAATACTTGAATAGCAAATACAGTGTTATAATACAGTTTCAATACTTGAGTCTCAGATATAGTGTTATAATACAGTTTCAATACTTGAGTCTCAGATATAGTGTTATAATACAGTTTCAATACTTGAGACTCAGATATAGTGTTATAATGCAGTTTCAATACTTGAGTCTCAGATATAGTGTTATAATACAGTTTCAATACTTGAGTCTCAGATATAGTGTTATAATACAGATTCAATACTTGAGACTCAGATATAGTTTTATAATGCAGTTTCAATACTTGAGTCTCAGATATAGTGTTATAATACAGATTCAATACTTGAGTCTCAGATATAGTGTTATAATGCAGTTTCAATACTTGAGTCTCAGATATAGTGTTATAATACAGTTTCAATACTTGAGACTCAGATATAGTGTTATAATACAGATTCAATACTTGAGTCTCAGATATAGTGTTATAATACAGTTTCAATACTTGAGTCTCAGATATAGTGTTATAATACAGTTTCAATACTTGAGACTCAGATATAGTGTTATAATACAGATTCAATACTTGAGACTCAGATATAGTGTTATAATACAGATTCAATACTTGAGACTCGGATACAGTGTTATAATACAGATTCAATACTTGAGTCTCAGATATAGTGTTATAATACAGTTTCAATACTTGAGACTCAGATATAGTGTTATATCAGTTTCAATCTTGAGACAATAGTGTATAATACATCAATACTTGAGTCTCAGATATAGTGTTATAATACAGATTCAATACTTGAGACTCAGATATAGTTTTATAATGCAGTTTCAATACTTGAGTCTCAGATATAGTGTTATAATACAGATTCAATACTTGAGACTCAGATATAGTGTTATAATACAGATTCAATACTTGAGACTCAGATATAGTGTTATAATACAGATTCAATACTTGAGACTCAGATATAGTGTTATAATACAGATTCAATACTTGAGACTCAGATATAGTGTTATAATGCAGTTTCAATACTTGAGTCTCAGATATAGTGTTATAATACAGATTCAATACTTGAGTCTCAGATATAGTGTTATAATACAGATTCAATACTTGAGTCTCAGATATAGTGTTTATAATGCAGTTTCAATACTTGAGTCTCAGATATAGTGTTATAATACAGATTCAATACTTGAGTCTCAGATATAGTGTTATAATGCAGTTTCAATACTTGAGTCTCAGATATAGTGTTATAATACAGTTTCAATACTTGAGTCTCAGATACAGTGTTATAATACAGTTTCAATACTTGAGTCTCAGATATAGTGTTATAATACAGTTTCAATACTTGAGTCTCAGATATAGTGTTATAATACAGTTTCAATACTTGAGTCTCAGATACAGTGTTATAATACAGATTCAATACTTGAGTCTCAGATACAGTGTTATAATACAGATTCAATACTTGAGTCTCAGATATAGTGTTATAATGCAGATTCAATACTTGAGTCTCAGAAATAGTGTTATAAAACAGTTTCAATACTTGAGTCTCAGATACAGTGTTATAATACAGATTCAATACTTGAGTCTCAGATACAGTGTTATAATACAGATTCAATACTTGAGACTCAGATATAGTGTTATAATACAGATTCAATACTTGAGACTCAGATATAGTGTTATAATACAGATTCAATACTTGAGTCTCAGATACAGTGTTATAATACAGATTCAATACTTGAGTCTCAGATATAGTGTTATATCAGATTCAATACTTGAGTCTCAATACAGTATTATAATACAGATTCAATACTTGAGACTCAGATATAGTGTTATAATACAGATTCAATACTTGAGTCTCAGATATAGTGTTATAATACAGATTCAATACTTGAGACTCAGATATAGTGTTATAATGCAGTTTCAATACTTGAGTCTCAGATATAGTGTTATAATGCAGTTTCAATACTTGAGTCTCAGATATAGTGTTATAATGCAGTTTCAATACTTGAGTCTCAGATATAGTGTTATAATGCAGTTTCAATACTTGAGTCTCAGATATAGTGTTATAATGCAGTTTCAATACTTGAGTCTCAGATATAGTGTTATAATGCAGTTTCAATACTTGAGTCTCAGATATAGTGTTATAATGCAGTTTCAATTACTTGAGTCTCAGATATAGTGTTATAATGCAGTTTCAATACTTGAGTCTCAGATATAGTGTTATAATGCAGTTTCAATACTTGAGTCTCAGATATAGTGTTATAATGCAGTTTCAATACTTGAGTCTAAGATATAGTGCTAAGAGGCCTGAAGACTTACATTAATATAAATTTTAGGCCCAAAGGAGTGGTCCAATATAATGTAGTATATCTTGACTAGGGTCTCAAATATAATGTTATATTTGAATGTCCCTGGTGGTCGAGTGGTTAGAGCATTTGCATCAGGAGCAGGAGGTCTTGGGTTGAACCCCGGCTGCCGCATACCAAAGTCATAAAAATGGTACTGTTATAGCTCCCTTGCTTGGCACTCAGTATATAATGGTAGCTCCAGGACTTGCTGGCTCGGTGTCAGGATAATGTGACTGGGTGTGGTATCATGCCACATGTCTACAGCCTGATACTGCAGTGTGGCAGCACTGTATCTGTCTCAAGTAAACACCGTCTTCATATGACTGAAAAACTGTCAGTGGGACGTTAAACCCAACAAACAAACAAACAAACAAACATATAGCGTTATATTTGAAGGAGCTGTAAAATGTGCTCCAATATAATAAACAATCTAGTCCTAGACTCTAAATAATGCGATATACATGTAATGGGGCTGCAATTTATCGAAGATCATGTCATTCAAGAAAATAACACTGTACATTCCCAGTTTTGAACGATTATGAACAGTTCTTTGCTTATTGATTACCCCCCAAAAAATTGTTTGATTGCTAGAACCCTGCGTGCTTGAGGTGTTCGTATGATATGTTATTAATGTCATGTGCAGGCAAACCTCCACATGGTTTTGTACCTGTGCTGTTAAAATGTACATTAGGTGTGGAACACATTGCAAAAATATGATTGAAGTCATAGGGTGTTAGGGTTGTCAGATTTGACAGCATGGAATGCAAAAAAATATGGCTGTTGGAAAGAAATTACTGAGTTCAGGCCAAAAAAAAAAAGTTCTGTTTCTGGTCTCCCTGCCAACCCTCTTTTTTAATGGCTGACCCTTAAGTTTTTTTACCTTTCTGCTTTAAAAAAAAAATATCTTCTTTTTTTTTACCTTTTGTTTCATGTAAAAAAAATTTAAAAAAATCATGACCTCCTGACCCTCTTGTTTTATTTTCTGGAGATCAGAAACGGAATTTTTTTTTTTCCTCACATAGTCTTCATGGTGTATTCTCATTGTGGTTTATATATTGGAGTCTGGCGTATTGATCTAGACACTGCAGAAAAAGTGTTGATTATTTGTCAGATAGTTCAGCATCTTCTTAATCTTTTTCTCCCCATGACATATATTTTCCTCAGCTGTATGATAAAAAAAATGTATGGTAATCACAGGTAATGAATTATTTTTTCTGATATATAGATTTATATCATTTGGATTTAAAACCCAGCCAGCGGAGGCTAGTCTTGTATTTATTATATATTTACCCTTTCTCTAATTGAATCGCCATTTTTTACTTTATCAAAAAGTGATTTATAGCCTCAGTATGTTTTACAGTCTTAAGGGTCCTGTGGTACAGTTGTGATATTTACTGACTATGGACTCCTGGGTCAGGAGGGGCAGGACATTTTCATGTCCTTCAAACTCTTTTTTCATACCCATACTTCCTTTGCAAATAGAAATTCGTTGTTAACATACTGGTTGGGTTTGATTCATGGTTAGTCTGAGAATGTATTTGAAATGTGGGTTTTCTACTCCACTTTCCTCCTTAATCTATGTATAACCTTGTGGATGCCACCTTCAATGTCAGAGAAAAGATTTTTTTTATAAATGAAATCGCTTTTCATCCAAGCATTATAAAACGAATAGTTTAATTTAATATGAAATGATTGAGGAGATGCTACATAGGAATTCACATTGTCCTGTTGCAATGCACTCCATTGCACCCTGTTCTGTTCTACAAAAAATGTTATATTCTGTATTTATCATCATCAGTGATAGCTCTTTGTATATCAAGCTATCAGGGATGCCCATCCTTTATGAATAAAAATGATTAACCCTTTCCCTCATATATACTCATTTTGACGCCCTCATTAGGTATCACATAAAGCCTGATCTGCAGAAAACCACAGTTAAACCTTACCAAATTTAATTATATAAACCCTCATTTCCAGACCACTGAGGAGCAGCGAATAGCATAAAACCTGATCAGCCTGTGAGTTACTCGCAGGCTGATCTGGTTTTATGCTGTTTGCATAGGTCTTTTCATGGTGTCCTCTATGAGGAAAAGGGTTAAGAATAAAAATGATTAACTGTAAAAGTTATTCAAGATCATCTCTGTGATCAAGTTTGACGTCATTTAATTGAACTGTTTTTCAGCTCAACTTAAAGTTCTGTGTTAAATGCCAGACGTCTATCTATAATGTCATCAGTAACATTCAGGAACTTTATGCTTAATGATCCTAGAATGAACATGGTCATCATCATCAGCAGGTGTGCTTTTGTTGCTGATTTTGACAGTTTTCCAATGGAGCTGTCAGATCAGGGTCTTTTTGTTTGCTTTAAGATGTTGTAGCTCATATTCTGCACAGTCTGCCTGGCAAAGAAAAATCCAATGTTTTATATACAAAATTATTAAAATTCATTAAGTAATATTGATTAAGTCATAAATTTGTACGTAAATATTCATGAGATAGTTTGAATTCTGTTGAAATCTGTTTAAGAGTGAAAATTGATTAAGTCATAAATTTGTACGTAAATATTAAAGAGATAGTTTGAATTCTGTTGAAATCTTTTTATGACTGAAAATTCCTTCGTAAAAATTTAAGCAGTTGAAAATTTAAGACTTAAGTTCTATCACTCTTTTGGCCATTTTTTTTCTCTCTTTTTTTCAGACAGACACCTTGTGTGATTTTTTTTTCTTCTGTTTTTAAAGAAAAAACCTTTTTGCCAAAACTCATTCATTGTCTGATAAACGTGCGTCAGTAACCATACATTTACATTATTGTGTTGTGAGTCACATGTCGATGAAGGTAAAACATGCAATGAAGATGTCTACATTTTACACGTTTTATGTTACGTAACCTGAGATGCTGACCAACAATTTATTTTCAATCATAGAATGAATTAAGTTCTCTGTTACATGGTTAAAGGCCTTCATTATTGTTGCATTTGATTGTTTTTTAATTGGACTCTCTTGTAGTTTGATAATTAAAGTAAATTTTCTTAATGGGGCTACTAAAGTTTCATTGTAAAACTGTTAAACATGAAACGTTGGTATGAAAAATTAGACATGGTGGGAAATATGAGATATAATGTTGTTCTGATTATTTTGAAGTGATTGAAACTTTAGCTAGCTGATAGAATACACCAATAAGACTTGAAAGTTTATTGACTCGTTTCATTTAACTTCAAGTGATCAAATTTGATCTTTGTCGTAAGTATGTTGTTCTGCGTAGTGTCTACTAATATCCTTTTACAATAAAACATGGAGAAAGTTGACCCATTTTAGTGCATTCTACACCACACTTTCTGAAGAAAAAAATCACAGGAAAAATATGATTTTGTATCTGTGAATTTATGCTTTAATGTGAAGATTTTTTTTTGTACAAATTAAGTGAAATGAGCCCCTGGTCTGTTTTTCACAAAATATCTGAAATTTAGGCATTTCTGAACTCAAAAATTTCGAATTTTGCATCATTTAACATTTTAGATTTTGAAGAAAGAGACCATTTTTTGTTAGACCATGCCAGTATCACAGGTGTTTGACACATTGTATGGTCACTACAACCTCCCAATGGTGTCACTACAACCTCCCACTGGTGTCACTATAACCCCCCACTAGTGTCACTACAACCCCCAACTGGTGTCACTACAACCCCCCACTAGTGCCACCACAACCCCTCTAAAAAAATTCCAAATGTCATATATATATATAAATTTATAATAGGTAGACTTTCTATTATATAGATATATGACATTAGGAATTTTTAAGGTTAGGATTAGAAATGTCAACTTAGTTAACCCTTTCCCTTATAGAGGAAACCATGAAAAGACCTATGCGAACAACATAAAACCAGATCAGCGTGAAATTAACTCGCAGGCTGATCAGGTTTTATGTTGTTTGCTGCTCCCCAGTGGTCTGGAAATGAGGATTTTGTAATTAAATTTGGTAAGGTTTAACTGTGGTTTTCTGCAGATCAGGCTTTATGTGGTAACCTACTGAGTGCGTCAAAATGAGTCTATATGAGGGAAAGGGTTAACGTTTTTTTGAAGGATTTTGAGCCTGTTTCTATGTTTTCTGGTTCCTGATTTTTGCTGATTCATCATCATTCTCAAGAGGTATATTTGAGATACATGTACTACATGTACTTAAAATACCATTGCTTATCTACAGCTACCTCTTATATCACTTTATACTTTTTTTACACCCATTTATCACCTCTTATACAACTTTTACACCTCTTATATCACTTTTACACCTCCTCTGATATCACTTAGACCACCCACTGCTTTGTGTTACTAAAAAAAAATAAAAAAAAATGAAGAAAATCTCACTCAAATATACTGGATGGGATAACAACAACAATTTGACTTTGTTGTTAACCGCACATGACCTGTCCCCCTTCATTTTAAAGGGTCATTCTTCTTAAAGCATTTCTTTGTGTTTAAATCTCATATTTGCTGAGTATCTCCCACTAGAGCGGAAGGTTGTGGGTTCAATCTCTGACTGCAACATACCAAAGTCATTAAAAATGGTACTCTTCTTGGTGCTAAGTATATTTACAGAGTAGTCCCAGGAATGGTTGGCCCAGTGTCAGGAAAATGAGACTGGGTGTGGTATCAAGCAATGAGTCTGTGGCATGATACTGCAGTGTGGCAGCATCATATATCTATCTCTAGTAGACATATAGAAGTAATGTTACTACCTTGTGTCTCGCTAGCGCTCGACACGGTAGTAAATCCGTCCCTAAATACTCTATGGAGCAGAGCGGTCGTGATTCACAACCGCTGATTTTTCAAGAAGATGAAGCAAAAATATGCAACTAAAAACACATTGGGCTATCTACTGACAATTAATCTCCTACCACAAAGCGAGACAAGTATCGTCAATGTCATTTTCGAAGTTTGTAAGCACTTTTTCTGAAACCGACGTGTGTTATTGTGTTCTAATCTGATCTTCCGGTATCATTCAACTCGGAAACGAAATCCGATGATTTTGAAAATGTTTGTGTATTGAAGGGTTGCAAAGGGTTTTCTTTTGAAAATACGACCAAAATCGGTAACACTTTCATAAGATACACCGATTTATAGTTGCAAAATCCGCTGTCAAGCCGTATTTACGAAAATCAATTTTGCTCCAATAAATTATGAACATGGAATCGTAACGTCGGTGGCCCGAAGGATTCGCCACAAGACGTTTCGACATCGTAACTAGTAGACATAGTCTCCAAATGACTGAAATACAGTTGGCAGAATGGCAATAATCTTTATATACCATAATTTATCAGTATTATCTTTGTACCATCTCATATGTTCCTCCAAACACCATCCCTGGTGGCAGAGTGGTTATAAGAGCATCCGCCTCAGGAGCGGGAGGTTGTTGGTTCGATCCTTGGCCTCGACATACGTAAGTAAAAAAAATTGTACTGTTATAGCTGCCTTGCTTGGCACTCAGCATATAAGGGTAGTTCGAGGACTGGTTGGCTTAGTGTCTTGGTGTGTTTTTTTATGCCATATGTCTATAGCGTGATACTGCAGTGTGGCAGTGCTGTATCTGTCTCAAGTAGACAGCATTTCCGAATGACTGAAATACTGTCGGTGGGAAGTTAAACAAACTGTTCCTCCAAACTGACACATAAGTAAAACCTGCATTTCCTTTGCCTTGTTACTTTGGTATAAATATCTCTTGTTTAGATAAACCTAGGTGAAAATGAGAGAACTTGTGAAACTGTTCCTTTAAATGTCATTCAGGTCACGGCTATAGATCGCTATCAGACATTCAAGTGAAGTGAACGATATAATCACTGTGTGATTTCTAACTGTCGATTCATTGTGGAGTAAAATCTCGACCAGTTTATCTCTAAATATGCTGTCTTTCATGATGCGCTTTTGTTCCAGCAGTGATTTATGACTGTTCACCTATTTCTGGATTTTTGATCGAATGAATGCCATAAATTGACAGCAAGCACTGTTGAAGTATGCTATATATAGACTTTGTTTGTTTGTTTGTTTGTTTGTTTGTTTGTTTGTTTGTTTGTTTGTTTGTTTGTTTGTTTGATTGGTTTAATATCCCTCTAACAGTGTTTCAGTTATTTGGGGACTTTTGGCTAAGTTAAAGGGTGCCGCCTTGGTCAAGTGGTAATGTACCGGACTCTGGAGCTGAAGGTTGTGGGTTCAAACTGTATTGGGGGCAAGGGCGTTTCATGACCTGCCTGGTTGCAAGTACTTGTCCAACCTAGGAACTGTTGAGAGGATGTAAGAATTTGTCTCCCAACTGGCGTTCTAATAAATCAGTTTAAACCATTTTGTCTTGGACCACTTAACCTATACCAAGATAACCAAGGTATACTAATGAAACATTAGGAAACATTATCTCCATGAAAGGCCTGAGGTCCGAAATGTAGCGGAATCATTAGAGGGACACTACCTTAAGTTAAATCCCTGAGTTTGAGCTGAGATTAAAAACAAAGGATCAGCTTCGCACATTATACCCTGTTTTATGTCCAACCAACAGCATTTCGGTCATTTGGAGACCTTTGTTGTACAGTCTTACTTGTGATATCATGCCATTATCAAGTAATTGAGTTACATTATCCTGACAGTAGGCCATTTACTGGTCCTGCTTACATGTAAGCTAACTTACATGCTGAGAGCCAAGCATAGGAGATAATCATACCAGCATTATTTTTGATGACTTGTTGGGGCTGGAATTGTGAAACCCATGACCTCCAGGCAGAAAACTTATCTGACCTTTAATCTTTTTCATGAAGTACACAGGTTTCCAACATTAAACATTACCCCATTACATGTATATGGCCCCTGTGACTTTGCAAATTTTCCCATTTAAATATTTAACTATAAGGGTTGCATTAAACAAACCTGACAAAATACCCCCCCCCCCCCCCCCAAAAAAAAAAAGATCCAACCCGGAATGGCTGCCAGATTTTTCTTTACAAAAGGAAAGCTCTTTATTTATTCAACCATATTTGAAATAAGAACCTTTTATGACATTCCCAGAAGCAAAGTACTGGTCCAACCTAATAACTGCCAAGTAAATGTTATAAGGATTTGTGTCTCAATCAACATTAAAAGAAGTAAGTTTAAACAAACTTTTAAGAAAGCATGTTTTGTTAGAATGAGATCATCCAAAACAGGTGCTGTCTCAAGATCTATTGTTATTTCAAAAAAAATCTGATGAGGTACATAAAAACTGTAGTTTTTGTGGATTCTGTTATCAAAGAGTTGTATACATACAAAGTGGAATAATTGATGGGTACCTGAACATTGATGCTTTTTTATAAAAGGATTGTTTTTTATTGTCAAGAATAAAGAGTTTTCCCAACATAGCAGTAGTTGTTGGTGATTTCCGTCATTTGAGATCTTAAGATTTCTGATTTGAAAATGTTTTTATTACTCTTTGCTTTCGCATCAAAATCAGCTTCAAAAGATTTGAAAACTTTTATATGGCAGTCAAACGTTCAGATCAAAATCATTTTAAATACGGTAAGAGAGCTAACTTTCATTTAAATCGTGAAATTGAAAGAAGCTGTAGTACAAATATAATTTCTAAAGAAACAGCTGCAAAATGATTTTAAATTTAGCAGTTAACCATCATCTTTTGGATGTTAAATCAGGCCGTAAAATGAAGCTACTTTAGTTATATCGTAATTGAGATACATATGATGTTTTTGTTTTTATACGCCTCTCAAATAACTTGACATATGGATTCACCTGTGACGACAGGCGGGCAGATGGTTTCCACTTGGATGGAAATGTCTGCTCTGTAAATCTGACAAACCTAAACTGACCTTTACCAAACTTGGTAACAATGTGTATAGACACAATATCTCGACCAAGTTTGATAACCAGTCAGAAATTCCCAGACTTTACAGAGTTACAGCCCTTGAGTTAGTGGAAAACTGCTATATTAACCTTGACTTTGACCTTATTCTGACAAAAATAAACCATAGCATTTTCTTAGTGTGGTTAGGCAAAAAAAAAAAGTTCCATTCCTGGTCTTCAGCCAGAAAAAAGAGGGTTGGTAGGTAGGGTTATGTTGTTTTGTTTTTTTTCACTCTTCAAATGATGCAAAAAGTAAAAAAAAAAGGTAAAGATAAGCTTTTTTAAAGATGGAAATGTAAAAAAAAAAATTCTGGGTTGGCAGTGAAAAAAGAGGGTCAGTTTTGGCCTTATTGATCAAGACATATTCAATATTTCTTGTCTTACTGAGGGTTTGCCATAATTCTTTGACTTATTACAGTAGTTTTCATATCCCCTAGACATTTTATTGTGCTTCCTTCCTCATCCACTGTTGAAATTTTATCACAGTCTCCAATATACTAGACTGGTGTATTTTGCTATATGTAATAAACACGGTACACTGTTGTTTTTATTTATAGTATTATTTTGGTGCAGACAATAATTGTACCTTGGGGAGCATTAATATAATATAATAGAAAATAATTCAGTAATGGATATTGATTTTGCTACCAATTTCAATGGTTCATTCATAGACCTGTCTTAGGCTGCTTAAAGCAGAGTAGTCTGAAATCATAAGAGTATCCAATCAAAGCCCAGAAATATCATGTGATCAACACTTATCCAATGGTTGACCTGGTTTACACGAGAAGAGCTTGTGGTTTTGTTTGTGATGCTGTTTGTGAAAGTTAACCTGGTACTGAATGAAAAACAATTCCTTAACCCTTTCCCTCATAGAGGACACCATGAAAAGACCTATGCAAACAGTATAAAACCAGATCAGCCTGCGAGTAACTCACAGGCTGATCAGGTTTTATGCTGTTCGCTGCTCCTCAGTGGTCTGGAAATGAGGATTTTGTAATTAAATTTGGTAAGGCTTAACTGTGGTTTTCTGCAGATCAGGCTTTATGTGGTACCTATTGAGTGCATCAAAATGAGTCTATATGAGGGAAAGGGTTAAAGCAGCTTGTTCACAGATGGTCATTGACTAAGACTTTGATATTTAAGTTATATGTGCATAATACGTTTCACTAAGTACCCACCTACAGAAGCATGGTCATCAAATGCATCCATCCGTGTTTGTAAAAAAAAAAAAAAGGTGGTTTCTCCACCACAGGCAAAAGCATTAAGAACAGTATTGAATCTATATTTAGAATTATAAAACCTATATTTAGAATATCTATTTCCATGTGCAGTCACATGACTGATCACATTTACTCTTCGTGCATACAATTACCTCACAGACTGAATTTACAATTATGCAACCCTTAACTGGTGAAGGCGCCACGCATGTTGCAAAATTGTGTCACGAGGTATCGCAAACACTTCAGGGATACCATATTCTGTATCTAACCAATTTTCCTGAAGTGGTGTTTACAAAAATAGCATTTTCCTGTGCAATATAACCTGCACTTGCAAAATTTATAAAAGTTATGTATGTCATGAAACAAAAGGCTTAACCAACATTAACAAGTGAGAGAAAATTTTTTTTTTTAACAATATACAGGTAAAAAAGGGGCTTAGATTTCTATTGCAAAAACTGGGGGGTGGGGGGTCTACATCATTTAGCATATTGAGGGGTGAGAGCAAAACTAGGCTAAGTGCATATATTTATATAAGCACTTAGCATAGTTTCGATCTCACCCCTCATAGTAATTTGTTATCAATAATACGTCAATTAAATAAATAATTTCTATGATTTGATCAAATAATTTTCCTACTAACATAGGCTTATAAAAGTATTGATGGTACTGACTTCACCAGGTTAAAATACCTTTCAATTGAAGTAATAATCATTTACTTAATTACTAAGCATAAGTAATTAAAACTTTAAATTTTACATGACAAAAATTGCCAAGTTTTAATCTTGCTTGTTCATATGTTCATTTGACCTAAAGAATGTGTGTGGTTTTTACTCACATTTTTTTCCCCTGAATTCTTTGTATTTCATTTGTATGATTGACAGTTGCTTGTCTTGCCAAACCACTGAAAAAAAAAGCAATAAATTTGTAACACATGTCTACTTGTTACCGTGCTCCTGTTCTGTTAAACAAAACCTGCAATGTTTCACCGTAAATCATAAACATGTGGGGAAATTAACAAGGCTGTGACATTTATGATTACATTGTGAAGTTTTGATTTGACATACAAAAACAGAATTGCCTTCCCATAACAGCAATTATACATTGTTGGTAAGGATGTTTTTTGTTGCTGTTGTTGTTGGCTCACTAATTCCTCATTAGCTTTCCACAATAATTTGGATATTCACATTTCTATGGCATCTATGTAATGTATACACTATTTTGATTATACACCCCCTCTTTAAATTGGTGGCCAGTTTTATTTGTCATCCAATGAAAATGCTGCATTCCTGTATATCTTTATGTATTAATTTGTATAGAAGGACCAAACTCGATACTATATCAAATTTTCCTCACAGTCACCTACTATTTTTCATAGCACTATATATAAATGTAGCAGTGAGTTGATAAAATAGTCATCCATCTTTTTTTCAGAGTGCTATCATCATAGTAACCAAATAAAACTTCTGTAGCTGTTCTATAGAAGTATGACACATTATCCGATCGCTGTCGCTCCGGTCAAAGTTTCTTATTTCTGTAGAGCAGCATGGATGGACACTAACATATACGAAGTTGGGGACTTTTAGGCATAACATTTGTCATGTCCTGTCACATGTCATCCCGTCATGTCCTGTGCTTTCACATCCCATCCCATTACATCATGTCTCATCTTACATCTTATTACATGAAGATGGGATGCCTGGATTGCATATTGGTAACCCCTTTGCTTCTCACCAATGCGTCATGGGTTTGATCCGGGTGACGTACGTAAGAGGGTACGGTTGTCACTTGTCCAGGTCCTCCAGTCCTCGCACAATAATGACAACATACACTGCCATCCGAGCCATCCAGAATGATTTATTTATGTTATAAGAACTTGTTTCATAATCAATGTAAAATAAATAAAGTTTAAACTTAAACATGAAGACATGAGATGCATGTGAGATGCAGAGCTAGAAGGGGAATTAATCATTAGTGACAATAATTATGAAACAAGTTTTCATAACTGGTATAAATCAATTTCCATGCCTCTTGACCGGCCGGGTGGTCATTATGGTGGGAAGAAACCGGAGAGCCCAGAAAAAACCCATATGGGCAACCACTGTATACCCTCACATATGTGACCAGGATTTGAACCTGGGAGACATTGGTGAGAAGCGTGTTTCCACCATGCAATCGAGACAGCCTTACACAAATAGAGATTGATGTTGAATTCACTGACATCAAAACTATGCTATATCAGAAATATTAACAGAATTTTAAGAGACATTAGAGATGAAATCACACCAATAAAGTTGGTTTCAGTTGCTATGGAGACAACGGCTGTGAGGCATTTGTAGATTTCAAAAAGAGAGCGAGGAAGGGGATATTTACAATTTGTGCCAAAAAAAACAACACACACACACACACACGCAAAAAAATTCCTATAATTTTGCAGTTCAAGTAAATAAAATTAGCAAAGATTAATAGGACTATTGACATATCAGCAGATTAATTACTTAGTGAGATTACTACTCTTTTAAACAGGAGAAGTATTTAATTACTTAGTGAGATTACTACTCTTTTAAACAGGAGAAGTATTAATACTTGTACAGAAGCTGACACAGAAAAGAGAGACTCAGCCATTCCTCAAAGTGTTGTTGTTGTGATGATGATGATTATGATGATGATGATGATGATTACTTGTGTTGATGACCTAATACATACAGTGAAGGCTGACTGCAAAACAGTTCCAAGACCATATAGAGACAAAGAAGAAATGAAACAGTTTTGCGGTCAAATAACCCTCCACGTGCACTCCTGTCCAATCCTTACGTTTTTTGCAGATATAAACCTGATTCTCAGAAATGTTTTGAAAATGCAATCCATTGTTTGTTTCAATTGGTCATGACAAATCATGATTACCTTGTTTATAACATGATCATTCAAACATGACAATGCAGTGATTAATAATTAAAATGCGTTTGTATTTTCACGCGAAATAGCTCAAATGGGCTGTCAGGAGCAGTTGACTAAACCATTTTTAACCATAGCTTATTTAATCAAATCCTGTGTTTTATGTGTGGAATGTAGAAACATCAGCTGTGAGGCACGAAAAGATCAACATTATAAACAATCCATAAGTATTTTTTCTATATATCACTAGTTATGGAATTGAAAATGACCATTAATCACTGTATTAATCATCCACCATGTCTTGTGATTTATAAAGTTATTAAAATGCAATTTTTTCCTATGATTGTATACGATAATCATTACTGAAATATTTTAAGAAATTTCAATAAGATAAATTGCTGTGTTTTGGAACTTAAATTACATTTCTTAGGCAATATTCTCTAAGTAAGTAGTCATTATTTTCCAATAAGTCGTTGACATACTTTGGAGAAATTGATTAATATTTTTATATTTATTTAAATATATTATTTAGATCTTGCTGATTCATCGCTCTTTTGAATATTTTCTTGTTTTTCTTTCTCACTTATCTTTGAATTTCCCATGGGGAGACAACTTGCTGTAATACGATGTGACATCATATTTTTCGATTTTCTTTTTTTAAAATCCGGCTAATTCAGTGCAATATTACATTAAAATAGGGGTACAGGAAATCTTCTATCATTAGTGAAGTGATACCATCCTATCTTCAAGGTATAAAATAAAATTAAGCATTCATGATTATTTCTTTTTTTTTTCATCAGAAGTTTTGTATAAATGCCTAGCATCCACTGGGAGAGGAAGTGTGTACATAACAGTCACCATAAATTCACTGGGTGGAGGTATATTAACAGGTCACTCTAAGTGCACTTGGTGGAGGTATATTAACAGGTCACTCTAAATGCACTGGGTTGAGGTATATTAACAGGTCACTCTAAATGCACTAAGTGGAGGTATATTAACAAGTCACTCTAAATGCACTTGGTGGAGGTATATTAACAAGTCACTCTAAATGCACTTGGTGGAGGTATATTAACAAGTCACTCTAAATGCACTGGGTGGAGGTATATTAACAGGTCACTCTTAAATGCACTGGGTGGAGGTATATTAACAAGTCACTCTAAATGCACTGGGTGGAGGTATATTAACAGGTCACTCTAAATGCACTGGGTTGAGGTATATTAACAGGTCACTCTAAATGCACTAGGTGGAGGTATATTAACAAGTCACTCTAAATGCACTTGGTGGAGGTATATTAACAAGTCACTCTAAATGCACTTGGTGGAGGTATATTAACAGGTCACTCTTAATTCACTGGGTTGAAGTATATTAACAGGTCACTTTAAATGCACTTGATGGAGGTATATTAACAAGTCACTCTAAATGCACTGGGTGGAGGTATATTAACAGGTCACTCTTAATTCACTGGGTTGAGGTATATTAACAAGTCACTCTAAATGCACTTGATGGAGGTATATTAACAAGTCACTCTAAATGCACTGGGTGGAGGTATATTAACAGGTCACTCTAAATGCACTGGGTTGAGGTATATTAACAGGTCACTCTAAATGCACTGGGTGGAGGTATATTAACAAGTCACTCTAAATGCACTGGGTGGAGATATATTTACAGATCACTCTAAATGCACAGGGTGGAGGTATATTAACAAGTCACTCTAAATGTGCTAGGTGGAGGTATATATACAAGTCACTTTAAATGCACTGTGTGGAGGTATATGTCATCACCATTGGAGGAACCAGATATCCATGTGTCTGGATGGACTACCACATACGTGACCAAGGCATGACCCTGGAATGTATAATGAGAAGTCACCTGTAATGATAGCAATAATTCTGATAAAAGAACTTAAGAGTGTGTTGTTGGCTTATGATTTTTTTTTCTGTTTCAGCCCAAGTTCAGGATCAACAGGGCGTGTACTGCCAGCGCTTGCATGGGTCTCATCTCACCGCGTGACTTTGTGGATGTCATAGCAACCAACGAGACAGATGAATGTTTCTCAACAAATGGTAAGTTTCCCAAAATCAGAATCATTCAATTATACATAAAAAATGAGTACAGCTGACCTTACCAACCACTGTAGCCAAGAGGTTAGAGCATCCACCTTGGGAGGAGGAGGTCATGTGTTCAATCCAGACCATGTCATACCAAAGTCTTGAAAATGGTGCCGGTTCTAGTAGCTCCATGCTTGGTACTCTGCATACATACAGGATAGTTCCGGGACTGGTTGGTCTGGTATCAGGATAATGTGACTTGTTGTGGTATCATAGCTCATGTCTATGGTGTGATATCCGATGTGCCAGCATTATATCTGCCTCAAGTAGAATTAGTCTCCAAATATCTGAAATACTGTCAGGATGTTAAACCCAAAAAACAAACACACAGTCGACCTTGTGCGGGCTGTAGCTTTTTCATCAAACACTTCCTCCACACACAAGACCTGGTTTTTGTAGAATTGTCGACATCAAAAACCATCAGCTCATTAGATTGCAGGAAATTGAACAAAAGGTAATCCAGAAGGAATGCTGGCTGGAACAGGCAATCAAAACTCTCATTCATTTAATATTGGATTGATCATGATTAAACAAGCTTCATCCATTTTATCAAGCTGTGTGCTTTTTATTGTACCCATAGTCACTCTATGTCAGCTGGTGAAATTGACAAACTCGATTACATCTGGAAAGTTTATTAACCCTTTCCCTCAAAGAGGACACCATGAAAAGACCTATGCGAACAGCATAAAACCAGATCAGCCTGCGAGTATTTTAACTCGCAGGCTGATCAGGTTTTATGCTGTTCGCTGCTCCTCAGTGGTCTGGAAATGAGGACTTTATAATTAAATTTGGTAAGGTTTAACTGTGGTTTTCTGTAGATCAGGGTTTATGTGGTACCTATTGAGTGCGTCAAAATGAGTCTATATGAGGGAAAGGGTTAATTGTACATTAGTTGTAAAGACTTGATTAATCAGGTCTCAGGTGTACTCATGGTTGTATAATAGTCATTGCAAGCGGAAGAAGCAAGAGTATTTAAACAAGCCACTAAACAGTCTTACATAATGTGACAAGGGATCAAACCCAGACCACATTGCTGAGAAGTGACCAGAAACAGGTAGAAAGTAAGACTAACATTGATATAGAATTTAAGGTAAAGTCCCTGTAATGGCTCTGCTACATCTTGGACCACTTAACCTCTACCAAGATAACCAAGGTACCCTAAATGAAACATTAGGAAACCTTGGTTATCTCCGTAAAAGGCCATAATGTCTGAAATGTAGCGGAACCTTTACAGGGACTTTACCAAAAAAAAAACTGGATTCAAGAAGTCATGGGTTTAATCTCCAGCCTTGACAAAATCGTAAAATATAGCACTTGTATATCTCGCTTGCTAAGTGTTTAGCATGAGGTCAGTCAGGGGAGTAGATAGCTTGGTGTCATAAGACTTTGAATGGTATCTTGCCTTTTGTCTTTTGTGGTAATCTTATGGTGGAAATTGTGATATAGAAAATGAATAATATGTTGATCTATTTGGTGATATTCACAGATGAAAACTTCTAAATGAAATAATACATGTATGTGAACCAGACCAGAGTATAGTTTACACAGTCTAAATTGTTCCAGTTTAATAAGAAGCTTGCAGATGAAAATCAATATCCTTTGAGAGCTTTCCAATGTTTATGCTAGAAAGTCTTTCAAGTTAATGTTCATGTTTGTTTTTGTAGGATTGGCCTTATTGCTAATAATAATACTATATAAGTTTGATATTTATATGTGAAAATAAATTTCATATTGAATGATTTTGTTGAGTCTGGTCTCATGCAGTGATATCATCATTGTATACATTCAGATCTGTCTGCAGTGGGACATTGGAAAGTGTCAACTTTTTAATTGCACACACATATATAAATCAATCTCTTGAATTTTCATCAAAATGTAAGGAGAAGTATCTGTTTAGTGCGCACAGGTGACTGCTTAGTGCATGTAGCTGCTCAGTGCATGTAGCTACTCAGTGCATATAGCAGCTTAATGCATGTGGCTGCTACGTGCATTTGACTGCTTAGTGCAGATGGTTGCTTAACACCTGTGGCTGCTTAGTTCATGTACTTCTCAGTGCATGTAGCTGCTCAGTGCATGTACCTGCTTAGTGCATGTGCCTACTTAATGCATGTACCTGCTAGTGCATGTAGTTGCTTAGTGCATCTGCTGCTCAGTGCATGTACCTGCTTATTGCATGTACCTGCTTAGTGCATGTACCCGCTTAGTACCTCTGATGCTCAATGCATGTAGCTGCTAAGTGCATGTACCTGCTCAGTGCAAGTACCTACTCAGTACATCTGCTGCTCAGTGCATGTAGCTGCTCAGTGCATGTACCTGCTTAGTGCATGTACCTGCTCAGTACATCTGCTGCTCAGTGCATGTAGCTGCTCAATGCATGTACCTACTCAGTACATGTACCTGCTCAGTGCATGTACCTACTCAGTGCTTGTACCTGCTTAGTGCATGTACCTGCTCAGTGTATGTAGCAGCTTAATGCATTGCTGCTTAGTGCTTGTACCTGCTTAGTGCATGTACCTGCTCACTGTATGTAGCAGCTTTATGCATGTGCAGCTCAGTGCATGTTGCTGCTATATTGAGGTTGAATGCTTAAGACAATCTTCTTGGTAGTTCAAGGTTGCTGTTAACACAAGTGGCAGTAAAATGGAAACTAAATATAGAATCAAATCAGTACAGATTTTATTTTTGAGAAACCCTGTTCTGAACAGACCACTTAAAACATGTTAGACTGAGGAAAGTTCATTTATACCTCATATAGACACATTTTGACCCCTTGACAAACACCCTGGTTGAAGCAGTCTGATCTGTATCTAGTACAATATTGTATCTTATATTGTGCATGGTCTGCATTATGAAGAGAATCTTTTGCTTTCTATCACTTGAATGTCAGTTAATTAATATTCATCACATGAATATTTATGAGTTAAATGGTCAAAGAACATCATTGAGATGTTTTCATTCCAGCGGTGAGTGTAGAATACAGCGGATGTCCAGAGGAGAAGAAGTATGTCCGAGGTCATAATTATCCGTGTGGTCTAGTGTGCCAGAAAATACCAGGGTAAGTGTCTTAATTGAAAATTGAAGAAAAATTGGAATAATTATTATGGTCATGTGACTTCTGCATGAAAAGTGCCTCTTCCTTGATAAAGGCCCTCAGCAAAGATATTTAACAATTTTGGCCCCCAGTTGGCCTGTAAGTCATGGTTATTGTGCAAGCAAATGTTAAGCATTTTGGTAATATAGAACTTGTCTATGGCCACAGGCCAGTGAAACCTGGTGCCCAAACCGTTCCGTGGAAACCCCCATCCCAGTTACTAATTCCTGGATCTGCCATTGCAATAGCATTTTTCAAATTGCTAAAGTGGTGGGGAAATGAAAGCTTGAGTTTACTGTATCTGGGTCTTACTTAAAAAACATGTTGAAACATGAACAAAATTAAATGTAACGTGTTTTTTGTTTCCTAAAATATTAGATTATTTTTGTAAGTTGTAAATGATTATGTTTTTTAAGTTATAAATATGAAATGTTGACTCTCATTGTGGGAAAAAGGTTTGCATTGACAGGGACATAAATTTCAGAAATTGTGACTGAAATAATTTACTTTAAATGCCGAAAAATATGTTAATTAAGCAAAGTTGTATTAAACATTTCATCAAAGTTATTATTTATGAGGAGAACACTTTTGTATTTTTGTTGTGTTTTTTTACCTCTTCTCTTTAGGCAGAATCTGATAATTATAAAGTTGTGTTGTTGTTTTTTCTCTTCATGCTAATGTAATGCCATGTTTAAAAATTATTCAGATGAACTTAAGAATCTCACATCAGCTCTTGAGCATTTTCCTCACAGTCTGTTGGAGAAATTACATCATCATATAAATATTTCATTGCAAGCATATGGGTATATGACGTTGGCAGACGATTGCAGATGGAACAAAGCGTTAACAAACCTTTGTAATAAATTGAAAACACACACGACCCCTGAGACCTCATGTGAACTGGAGACTCAAAATGTACCAGCACGCACTCTCCATTTCCTTTAATTTGTAGCCGGTTTGTATCGACACAAGATGTGCTGCCCCCTGCTTGGCTTTTGATTACATAATCAGGCATCATTTTTATCACCCTGTTCTTTACAAGCCATATGGCTGATAAGTTAAAAAAAAAAGGTTCAAAAGAAATATTAGAATTTCAAGCGTAGATCCATTACCGCTGTGACTGATTAGTGGTCCATTTTGTTGAAGTCTGTTTGATAATTAAACAAGGGTCTTCTATGAAGGTGCAGTATGCCTACATTCTGACATAGGCATTTTGTGGGTTGGTTGCTATGGTGATGATAAGTGCTGAATATGCCAAGAAGGTTAATCAGCGATTTATAGACACAATTTGTCAAAAACTGAATGAGCCGTCTCTGTAACTTGATTCTAATTTTTGTTTTTAATTCTGAACTTCGTAGGTGGGCCATAGATCATAATCAAATTATACAGGGAATTCAAACCCTGAATAAATCGTCAAATATGAACTATTACAGGTTGAGTTCAAGTTCAGACTCAGATCTGTATAGAAAGTAATGCTGACCTAAGTTATATAAATGATAGGTTATTTACGGACAAACTTGTTACTCAACCATTAACTTTCCTGTTTAATCAAGCTTAAAATACATTGAAATGAATTTTATGTATAATTGTAAAAAACAACAAAAAAACATTTGTAAGTTTTACAAAATTAGAATTGATCAAAGTGTATTTCTTTTTGGAATTTTTTTTAATGTGTTCAATTGGTGATTTTTTAACAAAGTTTGATATTAATCCAAACGTTTGCAAAACCATAATTATGCTGTATAGTAGTCCAAATACGGTGAACTAAATTCACTTTGTTAACTCAAATATTTATGTTCATGCATTACTTGTATCTGACATTTTCATGGCTTTTAAAATTGCACATTTCAAAGGAGCGACAAATAAAAATCAACAATCCATGGACTGGGTATAATTTTGCAAAATAAAACACATTTAAAGATTTTTGATATAACATCAACTTATTTTACGATAGCGAGGTAGTCCCAGGACTGGTTAGCCCAGTGGTCAGGTTAATGTGACTTCATGTTATGTACCATGCCAAATGTTTATGGTGTGATACTGCAGTGTGGCAGCATTTCATGTATATCTGTCTCAAGTAGAAATAGTCTCCAAGTAACTGAATTACTGCTGATTGGACTTTAAACCAAATAAGCAAACAAAAAAACATACACCTGTGTGAAAGAAAATACAGTGTTACACATCTATAAAAAAAATCAGCAAATGTGTTCCTTCAGGTAGATCAAAATGAATTGTTTACAATTCAGTTCAGATCTTTTGATACTCACTCTAATCAACTTCTCCTTTCTTCCATTTCAAAAACATTTTACCCACACAATACAAAAAAATACCCCCAAATTGCTGAGATAGATAACTCTTTTATCTTCCAGTATTTATACTTGTCAAACATGAGGTTTGTATTATAGATTGTTTAACAGATATCTTAGTTCTTTTTTTTTTTGGTGGTACTTATTTCTGCCTGACGGCAGAGGCAGTAAAAACAGTAAACACACATGAAACAATGGGTTCTGGTTTCTTTGAAGAATAATTTAGCTTATTTTGTTTAGCCAGACTTCATTGTCTGAACCATTATGAAATGTTTAAATGTATAATTGCCATATTTGAGATTTTTATCAGACATTCAAGTAATGTTTAAAGAGTCAGCTGTTAAATGATTTTGTTGGTTGTAATTCCCTTTTCGAGGAGATCATTTTAGTGTTTAGAGACCGTAATGTTTAATTGCAGTTTCTGAGTAATTTTTCAAGCGTTTACTACCCGGGGTATAAACACGCCGTCTTACACCATGGTAGAGTCTAGGAGAGCCCGATCAGATAGAAAGCTACACACATATTAAGCAGTGAAAAATTAAGCTCTGCCCTTCCTGTTTATGGAGGTTGACCAATGACTAAGGTTTTCCCTATGGATAGCCTGTCAACCAGTTGAATACATCATTCTGTAAACACTGTTCCCTATGGATAGCCTGTCAACCAGTTGAATACATCATTCTGTAAACACTGTTCCCTATGGATAGCCTGTCAACCAGTTGAATACATCATTCTGTAAACACTGAAAAGGACAGTACTTACATCATTATTTTTTCATCTCAAATTATCTTTCTCTTAGTTTTTCACCAATTTGGGTTTGAATCCCTGCAGTGTTCTTCGGTTTTTACAGACTTCTTACAGACTCATTTTGACTCGTTAGCAACAGAACAGACCCAAGGTCAGATCAGACAGAAGTATCAGTATTTTACACATGTATAGGAACTGTCTGATTAGGGTCTCGTGTTTGCTCTTACAATATTGTAGTTTAGTTTCCTTACAGTCCATGTGGCAAAGAAAAATCCATTACTTCATATATCATTTTAAGTTCAGTAAATCAATATTCATCAAATCATTAATTTATTCATGAATATTCATGAGGTAAAGGATTAAGGAGTACATGTATCTGAAATGATCTGGACACTGCCATGTATGACTGAAATACTGTCATGGCAAAAATTATCTCAAAAACTGTTGAACAGTAAGATCTCAAAGAACTGAAAGAGCCATTATCAATTGTTGATGTATCTGAAGGTCATGGGTTTATATCCACTTGGAGGAAACGGGAGAAAACCAGAAATGGTTAAGAAATTGTAAGAACTTGTTTCCCAATAAACACATATAGAATAAGTTTAAACTAAAATGTTAATGGATAGCAAACAGATGCTTGCAGGCTGATCTTGTTTTATACTGGTTGTGTGGGACATTTCCTTGATGATCTTAAACTTTTGGTCTGAAAATCACTGCTTCATTTTCTTTCATCAAGCAATGTTGAAACATGACTCTTCGTATATGATGGTTTCCACTTCTCTTCATGTATAACAGTTCTTGTTTTTAGCTCACATGAGCACAACGTGCTCAAGGTGAGCTTTTCTGATCGCCTTTTGTCCGGCGTCCGTCGTCCGTGCGTCCGTCGTCCGTGCGTGCGTCCGTCCGTCAGTGCGTCCGTGCGTCCGGCGTCAACAATTGCTTCAAACAACATCTCCTCCTAAACAGCTTGGCCAATTTGAAAAATATTTTGCAGGAATGTTCCTTGGATGAAGCTCTACTAAAGTTGTATAAATGGTTCTGGTCCATTGCATAATTAGGTCACAGGAGCTAAAAATAGATTTTAAAAATGCAAACTTTGAAAATCTTCTTCTGCAAAACTGCAATGTCTAGAGCTTAGATATTTGGTATGTAGCATCATCTTATGGGCCACTACCAAGATTGTACAAATCATAGCCCTATGATGATAAATGACCCCGCACCAGGGGTCACTTGTTTTACATAGAGTTATATAGAAAAATCTTAAAAAATCTTCTTCTATGAATCCATAAGGCCTAGAGCTTAGATATTTGGTATGTAGCATCATCTTATGGGCCACTACCAAGATTGTACAAATCATAGCCCTATGGTGATAAATGACCCCGCACCAGGGGTCACTTGTTTTACATAGAGTTATATAGGAAAATCTTAAAAAATCTTCTTCTATGAATCCATAAGGCCTAGAGCTTAGATATTTGGTATGTAGCTCATCTTATGGCCACTACCAAGATTTTACAAATCATAGCCCTATGGTGATAAATGACCCCGCACCAGGGGTCACTTGTTTTACATAGAGTTATATAGGAAAATCTTAAAAAATCTTCTTCCATGAATGCATAAGGCCTAGAGCTTAGATATTTGGTATGAAGCATCATCTTATGGGCCACTACCAAGATTTTACAAATCATAGCCCTATGGTGATAAATGACCCCGCACCAGTGGTCACTTGTTTTACATAGAGTTATATAGGAAAATCTTAAAAAATCTTCTTCATGAATGCATAAGGCCTAGAGCTTAGATATTTGGTATGAAGCATCATCTTATGGGCCACTACCAAGATTGTACAAATCATAGCCCTATGGTGATAAATGACCCCGCACCAGGGGTCACTTGTTTTACATAGAGTTATATAGGAAAATCTTAAAAAATCTTCTTCCATGAATGCATAAGGCCTAGAGCTTAGATATTTGGTATGAAGCATCATCTTATGGGCCACTACCAAGATTGTACAAATCATAGCCCTATGGTGATAAATGACCCCGCACCAGGGGTCACTTGTTTTACATAGAGTTATATAGGAAAATCTTAAAAAATCTTCTTCTATGAATCAATAAGGCCTAGAGCTAAGATTTTTGGTATGTAGTAGCATCTTATGGGCCACTACCAAGATTGTACAAATCATAGCCCAATGGTGATAAATGACCCCACACCAGGGGTCACTTGTTTTACATAGAGTTATATAGGAAAATCTTAAAAAATCTTCTTCTATGAATCAATAAGGCCTAGAGCTAAGATTTTTGGTATGTAGTAGCATCTAATGGTTCATTACAAAGATTTTCAAAGTCTTGGCCCTACGGTGATAAATGATGAAACCATATGGCCCATTGCTTAGATAATTGGTGTGTAGTATTGTCAGGGGTAAAATGTTTTAGATTAAGTTATATCAGAATCCTTGTCTGTTTAAAAACCTTGACATCAGTTGAAGCAATGGTACTCAGGTGAGCGATTCAGGGCCATCATGGCCCTCTTGTTTTATTTTTTATTACTTCATACATCTCAAATAGCTCTTTAACCATCATTATGTCTCTCTGCCAGACAAATTGATATAACCATTAGCAACAAATCAAAATCCATAACTCAAAGAATTAAATGAAAAAAAGCCTTCTAGCTATATATAACCATGTTCTTCATATTTCTCACATCTTAGACTCGTCATAATCAATTTTGGGTCGATGCCCTGAATTGTGTCGTAATGGCAGGTGTGTATCCAGGCATACACACATACTCCAATACATACAGCGAACAAGAAATATCTTTTTAAAAAAGAAATGCGGCGTTGATGGGAATTAAAAAAATGGAGAAAATAAATGTTTTTCTGTGTCACCTGCTGTAAGCAAAGGTGACAATAGGGATCACTTTTCCATCATCTGTCCTTCCGTCTGTCCTTCTATCTGTCTGTCCATCACACTTTTTCCGTCAAACTTCAGCAGGTGACACATGTGTTCCAGAGAACACTCTAGTATTATGTTTGACCTGAAAACAGGTCTCAGATTGCATCTAAGAGTGTTGATGAAAACAACTTCATATTCATTAGTAATTTAGTCAGAATACTTTATTAAAATTTCGTGAACATGAATGATGTTTCAGCCAGTTTTCATCTAAACAAATATTGTTGACTAACAATTTTTCCGTTAGTATAGGAATATTGTCCAATGAAAATTGTTAAAATATTCATTTGGTACATACATCATCATTCTTAATTAGATCAAAAATGAGGTTATGACAATACTCAGAAAATAGAGATGTTTGTGATATGAAAAGATAATTATGATGTATAATTTACTACATTAACACTATCATAATTATATCTCAATCATTTGCCACCTGCTTCTCAATGTTTGCTTAACAGAGGAGGGCCGGATTTATATATAGGACAGAAAAGCTGAAAGTGGAATGTTAAACCCAACAAACAAACTTGTGTATAGGAACCACACTTGTATCATCCTGTCATGTCACATCTTGTATCATCCTGTCATGTCACATCTTGTATCATCCTGTCATGTCACATCTTGTATCATCCTGTCATGTCACATCTTGTATCATCCTGTCATGTCATATCTTGTATCATCCTGTCATGTCACATCTTGTATCATCCTGTCATGTCACATCTTGTATCATCCTGTCATGTCACATCTTGTCACATCTTGTATCATCCTGTCATGTCACATCTTGTATCATCCTGTCATGTCACATCTTGTATCATCCTGTCATGTCACATCTTGTATCATCCTGTCATGTCATATCTTATTCCACCATGTTCCGTGTTGTCACGTCTGGTCACATCACGATGCATCTCTTGTTCGACACTCACATTACATGAAGACATGGTGGGATGTGGGGGTATTTATCACCCTAGGTGATAGTTCTAGTTTAATTGGTGAAACAAAAATGATGGGATACAGTATTACCTAATGCCATGTAAAATTGGTGGAAATGAGTCCAGGAATGGGGAATAACCCTCTACCTTATAAAGACTCATTTTGATGCATTGGCAGTAACAGAACAGACCCAGATCAGACATTAGGGAGGAGCTGGCTGGGTTTTTGTGATATTGTAGCTCAGATTTCATACAGTCTGTTAAAAAAAATCCATTGTTTTGTATACCTTTTAAAGTTATGGTAACTTGATATTTAATATGTTGCAAATTTTTATGTGAACATCATGAAGTAAAGGGAACTGATGAAAATTTTTGTCTGGAATACAAGAAAAATAGTTCCCTACTTACTCTGTCTCCATGGTCTGGAGATAATTTTTTTTAATTTTCATGTTCTTTTTTCTTTTTTTGCTACACTAGCTACTGTCAGTTGTCATATTTCATCAAGTTACAGCAGTGTAATACGAAATCTGCTGAGATACTTAGGTTCAGTCTTGGAATTTGACCTGTCACCTTGCCAGGTTTCTTGTGGTTTGTTGCACCTACATCTTGGGTGTTGTCTTGATATCCCACAGTTGTAACACAAGCCTGACTTCCCCCACAATATTCACACAGCGTAACCCGTTTATACCTATGTCGCTTGCACTTCTGGAGTGCATCCTTTGTTTAAAGCCATTTGTTTTTCCTATTAAGTAATAAAACATTCAAAATTTCGATTTCTCTTCTGTGCTTACCCACCATTTGTACTCACGTATTTCGTTCAGGTGTTACAATTCATACATGTCTTAGGTAAAAATAAAGTGCTTTCTTTTATTTTGAAAAGACATTTAAAATTGGCTGTATATGTATTTAAACTGGTTGTATTTGAATATTTTTAAAGCAACAGGAGGTTTACATAATGATGTCTTCAGGAAAATAGTGACATCGTTTAATTCAGCATACAAATGAGTACAGAGTACAAATATGATTTTGTTCTCAATTAATTAGTTTGCAGTTGGTGTGTATTGTATGAAGTTTTGTGAATCATTGTTTATAGAAGACTTTGTTACTGTGCTGCGTTGATTTAGGAGAATGACTAATCAAGGAGAGTAATCAGATACTGTATGATACTGCTTTGTGTGGTTTTCATTCATTACATTTTAAACGGAGTCTCCAGGCCCCAGTGGTTTTTAAACCATTCAGCTGATAATTATAGACTCTTTATCATGCCTTGGTTAACAGATCAAACCCAGATCAGACAGCTCAAAGCCTTCCAGGGGTTGTCTGATCAGCGTCCCATCTGTTTATTCGTCAAATGTAGCTCAGATTGACTACACAGTCATCGTTCATTGTCTCAAATCCTATTTAAATTTCAGTATATTAATATTCATCAAGTTGTAAATTTGTTCATGAATAATCATGAGATACGGGGGTTAAATTTAAATATTTCCTTAAATTCTTGTTTAAACTTATTTACTTTATGTCAGTGGGGAAACGAGCAATAACCTATACTTATCCCTCTCAAAGTTTCCTGAGTTGGACCAGTACTTTGTGCCTGGGAAGGTCAGAAAAATCCTTGTCTCCAACAGGGTTCAAACCCACAACCTTTGGATCCACCATCAGGTTCGTTACCACTGGACCATGGTGCTTTTTTCAATTCATTTGGGAAACAAGTCCCTTTTTTGATGGTAAAAAGCTTTATAATGGATCTCGAGCTGCAGTGTATCTAAAATCCAAGGGGTTTTATCCCCTCTCAGGATGGAGAGTACTGGTTCCCCGTTTGTAGAAAATCAGGTCATGTATAAGTAGAAAATAGACTGAGTATAATGATTTAACTTGAAAGGATTAAAATTTATCTCTGTTGTCAATAATGTTCGACAAGTTTATCACTTTGTACAAAGATATAAGTCCTGAGGTTTTGGAGACAGAGAGATTAAAACAGTCCCACTAAGTCCTGTATGGTAAAATGCACTTAAGTGGCTTCCAAAAGTAGCTCAGTTTCCGCGTAGGTGTTTGTTTTATCATTCAATATAGAGACACTTAATCTTGTTCCACTTGATGCATTTGGGCTACCTCTGTCTTTATTGTGGGAAGGGGAAATGTCATGAACACTTCATTGTTATCAGACTGTTACATATTTAACCGGGGTTGTGACGAAATCGAAGATTGAGTAAGGATAAAGTGGGGTTATGTATGTGACAAGATACTTACGTAAAGGAAGTGTCCAACTCAAGTCAGTGTACAAAGTACATATTTTGCAGGGTCATTTGGTGCAATGCAGCTCTATTATAGAATTATATTTGGGGTCCAATACTAGATACGCTGCAGCACCCAAATAAAGCTTTATTTGGGGTCAGAATCCCAATAGAGTTCAGGGGCCTGTTTCGCTAAAGTTTTGTATGGAAAAAACTTTATACACATATATTCTCAGACATTAAATCGTATTTTTCCTGTGATAATTCTTTACAAATAGAGTTTGTTTAATGCAATAAAATGGGTCAACTTTCTTTTTATCATGCAAATTAAACATTATTAGACACTTTTTATAACAGCAAGTCTTAATACCACATTAATTCTATTGGACAGCATTCTGAAAGGTTAAATAAATCATGAAATATAGATTTGAGGTGAGAGGATGGACCAAGTTATATTGTCTTTTGTTCAGGTATCATAATAACCTATCCTGGATTCTTCAGTTTGAAAATCAACATATAAATAGTTTTCACTTAAATGTCAAAAGGAAATTCATATGAAGATTAATTCATATTTCTTCCAAAATTGACTATTTTTGGACATTTTTCGTTTGGTAATACTTTCAGTATGTCTATGATAATTGTATTTGAATATATCAGATATTTATATGTCATTATGATAAATGAATTTGAACTCAGTGAAACTGAATGTTTATTTCAGTTTTCAATGTCATTAAAATTTAGTGCATAGAAGAATCAGAATGTAAGTAATTTCTCATCAGTGCCCTGTCAGTGTTTACACTGGAGGGGACTAAAGGTTTGCCCTCCGTCTGTCGGTCCGTCCCTCTGTCCGTCCAGAAATATGTATCCCACTGGGTGTGGTATCATGCCACTTGTCTACAGTGAGATATTGCTGTATAGCAACTCTATATCCATCTCTCCAAATGACTGAAATATTGTTGGTGGGACATTAAACCCAACAAAACAAACTGACACATCTGTGGGAAAATATTCTCCTTACACACACAAATATCAATACTGAGGATTGCCTGCCTTTGTTAATGGCTTCATTTTCTCACTTATGATAAAGCAGTCTTATTTCTTTTCCATTAAAGAGCACTTCTTGAAACTTGAATCAGAATGTCTCCAGGTACAAAATGATTTTAAATTTATCTTTAAATAATGTCAGAGTGACATTTGGTTAAATCTAGAAACACAGGTATGTTTATGTTTCTCCAACCTCAAAGTCTTTAAATTAGTTTTCTTTTATTGAATTTTAGGGGTTGGCCAAACCTTTGTACTCCGTTCAATGCGTATCCAAAAAAATAAAAATAAATAAAATACAGCATTCATGTTACAAACTCAGGGAACTCCTTAAACCAATAATTCTTGACCATATCTTGCTTTTTTTTTTTTGCCTTTTTTCTCATCTTTGTAATTTTGTAAGTGTATTCAAGTGCATCATCTTTTCTGTCTGCATTTATCTCTTGCATTTCAAGAGCTTTGAGTGCAAAAGGTGTTATAACAGCTTCTTTATTGATATTTAGTTTAATATGTGTAACCGAGTCCTTTTTATTAATAACTCTGTCACATACTTACCAAGCTGTGAAAAATGCTTACTTAAAATGCACAAAATGATTTGTTGTTATGAATTTGTTTTATAATTTATTATGTATTGGAATATACTATTAGGATGGTGCCTTTTCCTGTAGATAGAGAAGGGACCTTTAATCTTGGAGTGTAAAACTCCATTTCTTTAAGTTTGAGGACAGAAAAAAACCTTGGATACAGTCATAGCAATTTTGAGGAAACTTGCATGAATTTAACCCTTTCCCTCATATAGACTTATTTTGACGCACTCAATAGGTACCACATAAAGCCTGATCTGCAGAAAACCACAGTTAAACCTTACCAAATTTAATTACAAAATCCTCATTTCCAGACCACTGAGGAGCAGCGAACAGCATAAAACCTGATCAGCCTGCAAGTTACTCGCAGGCTGATCTGGTTTTATGCTGTTCGCATAGGTCTTTTCATGGTGTCCTCTATGAGGGAAAGGGTTAAAAAAATGTCCATAGGTGAAGACCCCATATTAACAGACCCTGATAAAGAAGGAAAAAACAACAACACTGCTATGACAGCGTATTGTGTGTCCTGGTATATCATATCCATATCAGTTAGTAAGTTGAATGATGTCATGGTCCAATGGTTACATACCAGACTGTGGGTTCAAAGTACAGGTCCAATCAATGCATTGGTTGAGAGGGATTAGTCTTAATTGTAAGAACTTGTTTCCCAATCTGCTATAAGAAAAAAACTGTTTAAACTATCCTAGATAGTAAATTTGATTTTCCAGTAAAATCTAATTGTTTCATCTGTATTTGTGTTTCAGGGAGCCGAACAAAACACATCTAGTCAGCCTGATACAGCCGGATATTGGTGGCATGTTACCACGGACACTTGTGGACGGTGCTATACCATCATCCATGAGCACTTTCTTCTCTGAGTTAAAAGAAGCTTTAAAAAACGATGGACACATTGTCAGTTGAAGACAAGGTTACATAGGGTAGACACATGTCATTTTTTTGTTCTCAACTTTTAAAATGGACCAGTTCAAAAAGATCTTTGTTAATCAATAATAAACCAAAGCAAAAGTTTTGTATGGAGTAAATAAAATCAATGAAGAGCCTTGTATCAAGGGAGGTTATTCTATGGACATCAGATTTAGACACAGGACATACTACAAACTGAAAGACAAGAAATGGAGGAAGAACATCATATGCAGTACATCAGGAAATATTTGGTTCATTTGGGCATTTCATGTACCGGTACTTAACTCTTTACCTTATGAGTTTTCATACACAAGTTGACTTGATGAATTTCATGTACTTAACTCTTTACCTTATGAATATTCACAAACAAGTTGATGAATTTCATGTACTTAACTCTTTACCTTATGAATTTCACAAACAAGTTGATGAATTTCATGTACTTAACTCTTTACCTTATGAATATTCATACACAAGTTGACTTGATGAATAAAAAATTAATTTACAGAATATTATATATAAATGGATAAAAACTTCTTTGTAGTGCAGACAGTAAAGAATTTGTGTTGCAATAAAAACATACAGAGGAGAGCTTGAATAAAGAGTTTCTTCCATGAAGAAGCTTCTGTCCTGAGTCTACTCTGTTTGTAAAAGCATCAAAATGTATTGGTATGAGGATTAGTTGTGAAACACATTGGTTTATTTTCAAAGTTGACACCGGTAATGTGACCGTCAGACTTGGAAATCAACCTGTGATAGATTAATAAAAGAGACAACACATCTAGATTTACAACTTATAATACAAATTAACAAGGGAAACAATTTAGTAAACCAGCAGCCTTTGAAAAGGACTGTACTTTGCAGGAATATACAATTTGGCCAAAAAAAAAATCTGTTCTTTTTCACCTTCTGTATAGGAGTTTTGATTTCTTTAGAAAACAATTAATGTTGTTTAAATTTAAGTTTTAGGTTGAATAAAAGAAAAATCTTGTATCACAAAAGTATAACTGAACTTTATATCTAAGTTGTCAGCTATCACTAATTTAATATGAACTTAGAATCCTACAAATTGGAGTATCTCTTTCATTTTTTTTCTCATTAAATAAAATGCCTGTTCTATCTTTTTGTAATTATTATTGTTAAGATGTGAATTGTTTGTAATCTAAATGTTTAATATATTCATATCTCAGTTGGTTTGTTTGTATTAAAGAGGGGACTTTATTAATGTGCTATGAACAGTTCAACTGTTTAATGTATACGCTGTGATTTAGTTTTGGATTATTTCTATCCAATCATTGTGAGTATTGTATATGTACTGTCAATAAAATAGATCTATCAAGAAATTATCTTTGGGAGACAATATTTTGTTGGGGGTGGGGGGTAATTTCCTTGGGGACAGATTTTGATTAATTTCATGGATTTTTTCATTCATATGATTGTAATATCATATAACCCTTTCCCTCATAGAGGAAACCATGAAAAGACCTATGCGAACAGCATAAAACCAGATCAGCCTGCGAGTAACTCGCAGGCTGATCAGGTTTTATGCTGTTCGCTGCTCCTCAGTTGTCTGGAAATGAGGATTTTACAATTAAATTTGGTAAAGTTTAACTGTGGTTTTCTGCAGATCAGGCTTTATGTGGTACCTATTGAGTGCGTCAAAATGAGTCTATATGAGGGAAAGAGTTAAGCTCCTATAAATGTGTAACATTAATTATAAGAGCTTAGTTTCCTAAAACATCAATCCATGAATATTATGTACCCAAAAAAGTCTTTAAAACTATTTTGCTTAATTTATTTACAGAGGAAAATAATGAGAATGCTAAGAATGTTGATAAAGCTAACGGTGTGCAACCAGTATACTAGATTGCTGGCATGCTGATTAATGTTGTTTGCCATTCGCCATATTGATTTAACCACTTAAAGTTATGAATCTATTGTCAGTCTGATTTACTCACCAGAGAAAGACCGGGGTCTGGTCTTATACTGTCAAAAGTTAGATGCACACAGATGATCAGTTGTCTTGACTGCTATCTCTTGTTGTTTCTTTTCATTGACCTTGATGGTGACCTTGATACTGACCCCAATGGTGACCTTGATATTGGCACCAATGGTGACCATTATATTGACCCCAATGGTAACCTTTATATTGACCCCAATGGTGACCTCTGTATTTACTCCCAATGGTGACCTTGATATTGACCCCAATGGTGACCTTGATACTGACTTGCAATGGCTGAATTTCTGAAATGGAAGTTTGACTTTGATAGTGACTTTGGCCATGACTTTGATGGTGGCAAAGGCCAGTGATAAAGTTGAATTTAGACTTTCAGTAACTAACTTCTCAACAGGGAGTTTCTACTTGTATGTTGATTAGGGTTAATAAAGGACATTATTTTTGTTGTTTCTGATTTATTTGCTTGTCTGTTCTTTGTTACTACATGTGTATATGAAATCAATATTGATGGTTGAGTGGTAAGAGCATGGGTGTAAATAAGACCTTGTATATAAGTACATGAGCTGTATATCGAGGGGTGAGAGCGAAACTATGCTAAGTGCATTTAAATATAGAAGCACTCAGCCTAGTTTTACTCTCATCCCTCGATATGGTTTGTATGTCCTTTTGGTGCTTTTTCTTGGCCTATGCTTGCAAATATTAGACATGAATGATATCATTAAAAAAATTGTTTCGAAAATCTGCAAACTTTTTTATTTGTAGTTTATTTATAATAAATAAATTAGTGTATGAATCATATGTAAAACATTTGTTTTTTCAATTATTTAAATCCAAGAAAAAATTCCTTGTTAAGATCATAAAAAGATGAATATCAATATATCTGTACCGATATTTGCTAAAGACATTTAAAGTGCACAAGATATTTCTTTTACTTCCCCTCAATTGATTCTGTGATGAATGAGAGTATTTTATTAATTGAAAGATTATGTTGATTTATTCATTACCAAATTTAGCTTTGGATTTCTTTGTTTTTGTATTTTTCCTATTACACAGATATATTCCCAAAAATACTAAAGAAGTGCATTTATCTTTTGTTTTATAAATGATTGTACGCACCTGATCAATGGCATAAAAGACAAAGCCTTGCTGTTTACTGGACAGTCAGGATGCAACGCAAGAAAGAAAAAGAAATGCTGAAACAATGTATGCAAATTCTCCATTCTTGAACAACATGGAATTTCAACAAATAGTGTAATGAAAAATGTTATTGAAATCTTTTACTATTTAATAAGTTATAATATGAAATTATTTAACACAATTTATTTTGTTCCACAAAAACATTTGATATTATAACTGAAAACATTTTATTTTTTGGGTCGAATTTCTTGACTGTTTCAAAATACAGGCGGAGGGAATTAAAAAACATGAATTCTGAAAAAGATTTTGTCTGTCTAATGAAAAATTCAAAACACCCACCCACCTCCACAAAACAATGGCCTAAAGGTGGTATAACATTTTTCATTTGAATCATTAAGACACTAGTAACATAGCTCATAGACTGTTCTGATATAAGTATTTGTATAATTGAAAATAAATGTAGGTAATTGATCCCTATAGTACATCCATTATAATGCACTCCATTATAATGCACTCCATTATAGCGTGCTCCATTACAACATGAAATCCAATAACATGAGGTCCAATAGTGAACACAAAATCTTCATGCTGTTATTTGTCTGACCTAGGGAGAGTTTTGTCAGTTTTCACATAGATACCTTCGTTTCAATTATACTATAAACACAAACATTACAAATTGAAGAAATGTATTTTTATTTTGTATTTGATAATATCTTATATTAAGATCCCTCTTTGTGACAAGTGATAAATGCTAACCATCATAAAAAAGAGCAAACTGGTTATTAACCTGTTACCTCATGAATATTCATGTACAAATTTATTGCTTGATGAATACCGAATCATATAGGGTATAATTATGAAGCAATGGATATTTTTTGGCCATGCAGTCTGTCAAATAAGAGCTGCAATTTAGGATGAGCAAACAGAGCAGACCCAGATCAGACAGCTCCTTCCAGGAAGGCAATCAGAGCAGATCTGATTTCTCCTTCCTGGGAGGGAACTCTCTGATCTTGGGCAGCTCTGTTTACCAAGGCATCTAAAGTAAAGGGTTAAGACCGAGGGGTGAAAGCTAAACTATGCTAAGTGCATATATATATATATATATATAGGCACTTAGCCTACTTTCGCTCTCATACCACGACTGACATTTTCAATGAAATGTTTATATAAATATGTGCTTTGTTGTAATTAGAATCTTTTGAATATATACAGTATCATACCCCTGATTCACAGGAGTCTGGGCTCTTCCGGAATCACTTGTGTCGTGTCCTACACGCACAATATACCAAGACAATGTGGAATGCTGGGGTGATGATTCTAGTTTGCGCTGTTTTTGTTTTTTGTTATTTATTACAAACATTCATCTTTAAGTTTTTGTCAAATAGATCAATCTTACGTCAGAAAATTAAGATTTTGCTATAGTCAAGTATTTCTGTTTGTTTTCTTTGTGATTTGTTTGTGGTACGCTCATATGTCAGTCTGTCTCCACTGTAATTACAAATTGGCAATAACAGTTTTGATTGTCTACCGATTTTGTTTGTTTCTTCATTTCCCGTATATAAATATTAAAGCAGCTTGTTCACAGATGATTTTCTCTCCTTCATTAAGGTTGATGATGTCTTTGTTTCTGACAAATAAACTCAGCAAGTGTAGGTCACATTGCGTGGGAAAATGCTATTTTTGTAAATGCCCACTTTGGGGATATCAATGATATATAAGATATGGTATACCCTAAGCAGGTGCTTTTGGTACCACGTGACATATTCTGCAACATGTCGTCTTCAGTTTTCACTAAGTCGGGGCAGCAAAATCATAAATTCAGCCTTTGAAGTGAGTGCATACACAAAGGATGAATGTGATCAGTTACGTGATGGCAATCGATAATAGTAAATCTAAATATAGAGTATTTACTTCTAAATTTTGAAACCATTAGTAACGCTATTGCCTGTGCTGACGAAATCACCCATTTTTATACAATCATGGATGGTTGCATTTGGTGACCACACGTCTGTAGATCGGTATTTATAGACATAATACATACAAATAGTTAAAAATCATGTTTTAAATTAATGGCCATCTGTGAACAAGTAGTTATAAAAAGGTCATTCCATGAGAGAAATAACAGTGGGGTCAAGAAAAACAACACTAGATATACCTTAAAAAACTAGCACTAAACTAGCAAGGAAGTCTTCCAGCTGGCTTGTGGTAGTTGGGTGATTCTACCCAGGCGCCTCTTTGTACCAATGGTCTTGCTCTCCCTATATATATTAAGCTGGGTGTGGCTGTATCCCTGATAGACGGTAAACTGGATCTAAAATACTTTAATTCTTATAGGATTCTAGGACCAATACATTAATTCTTATAGGATTTTAGGACCAATACATTAATTCTTATAGGATCCTAGGACCAATACATTAATTCTTATAGGATCCTAGGACCAATACATTAATTCTTATAGGATCCTAGGACCAATACATTAATTCTTATAGGATCCTAGGACCAATACATTAATTCTTATAGGATTCTAGGACCAATACATTAATTCTTATAGGATTCTAGGACCAATACATTAATTCTTATAGGATCCTAGGACCAATACATTAATTCTTATAGGATCCTAGGACCTATACATTAATTCTTATAGGATTCTAGGACCAATACATTAATTCTTATAGGATCCCTAGGACCAATACATTAATTCTTATAGGATTCTAGGACCAATACATTAATTCTTATAGGATCCTAGGACCAATACATTAATTCTTATAGGATTCTAGGACCAATACATTAATTCTTATAGGATTCTAGGACCAATACATTAATTCTTATAGGATTCTAGGACCAATACATTAATTCTTATAGGATCCTAGGACCAATACATTAATTCTTATAGGATTCTAGGACCAATACATTAATTCTTATAGGATTCTAGGACCAATACATTAATTCTTATAGGATCCTAGGACAAATACATTAATTCATATAGGATCCTTAGGACCAATACATTAATTTTTATAGGATCCTAGGACCAATACATTAATTCTTATAGGATTCTAGGACCAATACATTAATTCTTATAGGATCCCTAGGACCAATACATTAATTCTTATAGGATTCTAGGACCAATACATTAATTCTTATAGGATTCTAGGACCAATACATTAATTCTTATAGGATTCTAGGACCAATACATTAATTCTTATAGGATCCTAGGACCAATACATTAATTCTTATAGGATTTGAGGACCAATACATTAATTCTTATAGGATCCTAGGACAAATACATTAATTCTTATAGGATTCTAGGACCAATACATTAATTCTTATAGGATTCTAGGACCAATACATTAATTCTTATAGGATCCTAGGACCAATACATTAATTCTTATAGGATCCTAGGACCAATACATTAATTCTTATAGGATCCTAGGACCAATACATTAATTCTTATAGGATCCTAGGACCAATACATTAATTCTTACAGGATCCTATGACAATACATTTATTCTTATAGGATTCTAGGACCAATACATTAATTCTTATAGGATTCTAGGACCAATACATTAATTCTTATAGGATCCTAGGACAAATACATTAATTCTTATAGGATCCTAGGACCAATACATTAATTCTTATAGGATTCTAGGACCAATACATTAATTCTTATAGGATTCTAGGACCAATACATTAATTCTGATAGGATCCCTAGGACCAATACATTAATTCTTATAGGATTCTAGGACCAATACATTAATTCTTATAGGATTCTAGGACCAATACATTAATTCTTATAGGATTCTAGGACCAATACATTAATTCTTATAGGATCCTAGGACCAATACATTAATTCTTACAGGATCCTATGACCAGTACATTTATTCTTACAGGATCCTATGACCAGTACATTAATTCTTATAGGATCCTAGGACCAATACATTAATTCTTATAGGATCCTAGGACCAATACATTAATTCTTATAGGATTCTATGACCAATACATTAATTCTTATAGGATTCTAGGACCAATACATTAATTCTTATAGGATTCTAGGACCAATACATTAATTCTTATAGGATCCTAGGACCAATACATTAATTCTTACAGGATCCTATGACCAGTACATTTATTCTTATAGGATCCTAGGACCAATACATTAATTCTTATAGGATTCTAGGACCAATACATTAATTCTTATAGGATTCTAGGACCAATACATTAATTCTTATAGGATCCTAGGACCAATACATTAATTCTTATAGGATCCCTAGGACCAATACATTATTCTTATAGGATCCTAGGACCAATACATTAATTCTTATAGGATTCTAGGACCAATACATTAATTCTTATAGGATTCTAGGACCAATACATTAATTCTTATAGGATTCTAGGACCAATACATTAATTCTTATAGGATCCTAGGACCAATTTCTTATAGGATCCTAGGACCAATACATTAATTCTTATAGGGTCCTAGGACCTATACATTAATTCTTACAGGATCCTAGGACCAATACATTAATTCTTATAGGATCCTAGGACCAATACATTAATTCTTATAGATTCTAGACCAATACATTAATTCTTATGGATCTAGACCAATACATTAATTCTTATAGGTCCTAGGACCATAATTATTCTTACAGGATCCTATACCAGTCATTTATTCTTATAGAAGCTTAGGACCAATACATTAAACATTAATTCTTATAGGAGTTTTGGACCAATTTGCAATGCATCATCTTATAGGAGCTGATAAAGACAAATACACAATACATCAAGTCTTACAGGAGCTGATTAAGGACCAATACACTACATTTCAATTCTTATAGGAGCTGATAAGGACCAATACACTACATTTCAATTCTTATAGGAGCTGATAAGGACCAATACACTACATTTCAATTCTTATAGGAGCTGATAAGGACCAATACACTACATTTCAATTCTTATAGGAGCTGATAAGGACCAATACACAATACATTTCAATTCTTATAGGAGCTGATAAGGACCAATACACAATATTTCAATTCTTATAGGAGCTGATAAGGACCAATACACTACATTTCAATTCTTATAGGAGCTGATAAGGACCAATACACATTAACTCTTGAAGGAGCTGATAAGGACCAATACACTATATTTCAATTCTTATAGGCACTGATAAGGACCAATACACTACATTTCAATTCTTATAGGAGCTGATAAGGACTAATACACTACATTTCAATTCTTATAGGAGCTGATAAGGACCAATACACAATATTTCAATTCTTATAGGAGCTGATAAGGACTAATACACAATATTTCAATTCTTATAGGAGCTGATAAGGACCAATACACAATATTTCAATTCTTATAGGAGCTGATAAGGACCAATACACAATATTTCAATTCTTATAGGAGCTGATAAGGACTAATACACTATATTTCAATTCTTATAGGAGCTGATAAGGACCAATACACAATTTCAATTCTTATAGGAGCTGATAAGGACCAATACACTATTTCAATTCTTATAGGCTATAGGCACTGATAAGGACCAATACACTACATTTCAATTCTTATAGGAGCTGATAAGGACTAATACACTACATTTCAATTCTTATAGGAGCTGATAAGGACTAATACACATTAACTCTTGAAGGAGCTGATAAGGACCAATACACTACATTTCAATTCTTATAGGAGCTGATAAGGACTAATACACATTAACTCTTGAAGGAGCTGATAAGGACGAATACACATTAATTCTTATAGGAGCTTAGGACCAATATGCAATACATTAACTCTTGTAGGAGCTGATAAGGACCAATACACAATACATTAACTCTTGAAGGAGCTGATAAGGACCAATACACTACATTTCAATTCTTATAGGAGCTGATAAGGACCAATACACATTAACTCTTGTAGGAGCTGATAAGGACTAATACACTACATTTCAATTCTTATAGGAGCTGATAAGGACCAATACACAATACATTAACTCTTGAAGGAGCTGATAAGGACCAATACACTACATTTCAATTCTTATAGGAGCTGATAAGGACCAATACACAATATTTCAATTCTTATAGGAGCTGATAAGGACCAATACACAATACATTAACTCTTATAGGAGCTGATAAGGACCAATACACAATTTCAATTCTTATAGGAGCTGATAAGGACCAATACACATTAACTCTTGAAGGAGCTGATAAGGACCAATACACATTAACTCTTGAAGGAGCTGATAAGGACCAATACACATTAACTCTTGAAGGAGCTGATAAGGACCAATACACATTAACTCTTGAAGGAGCTGATAAGGACTAATACACTACATTTCAATTCTTATAGGAGCTGATAAGGACCAATACACATTAACTCTTGAAGGAGCTGATAAGGACCAATACACTACATTTCAATTCTTATAGGAGCTGATAAGGACCAATACACTACATTTCAATTCTTATAGGAGCTGATAAGGACCAATACACAATACAATAACTCTTGAAGGAGCTGATAAGGACCAATACACTACATTTCAATTCTTATAGGAGCTGATAAGGACCAATACACAATACATTAACTCTTGAAGGAGCTGATAAGTACCAATACACTATATTTCAATTCTTATAGGCACTGATAAGGACCAATACACTACATTTCAATTCTTATAGGAGCTGATAAGGACCAATACACATTAACTCTTGTAGGAGCTGATAAGGACTAATACACATTAATTCTTGAAGGAGCTGATAAGGACCAATACACATTAACTCTTGAAGGAGCTGATAAGGACTAATACACTACATTTCAATTCTTGATAGGAGCTGATAAGGACCAATACACATTAACTCTTGAAGGAGCTGATAAGGACCAATACACTACATTTCAATTCTTTTAGGAGCTGATAAGGACCAATACACATTAACTCTTGAAGGAGCTGATAAGGACCAATATGCAATACATTTTTCAGTATAATACTTATTAACTATCTTACCGCAAAAGTAGTTTTGATAAATAATTATACATCTGGATATTAAAGTCAGCTTGTTATAATGTCACTCTCACATATCTCACATTATTATTCATATAAATATAGTTCACCATGTTGCATGCTTTGTATTTTGTATTTTGTTGCTTTTGTGACGATGAGCTTTGTGCTTAAGTCAAATAAAGATTATGTTCTGTTCTGTTCTGTACATTGATTCTTGTAGGAGCTTAGGACCAATACGCAATACATTGATTCTTGTAGGAGCTTAGGACCAATATGCAATACATTGATTCTTGTAGGAGCTTATAGGACCAATACACAATACATTGATTCTTGTAGGAGCTTAGGACCAATACAAAAACTCACATAAGAGCTAAGGACCAGTTCAATAATTGATTTTGGATCTTGAACCCCCCCCAAAAAAAATCCTTTGGGTTAAGGATGAAGGGGTTTAGGACCAGTACATACATATAATTATGTATTTGTGACAATGACCAGTGCAATAGCTTATATAGGACTTTGAATCATCACAATAATTTCTATACTATGAATACAGTACTGTTTATAAAGCTGACTTTTTCTATGCAGGATCATCACAGGGATTTATTCCTATTGTATGTACCTTACACAACGGATGGCCTTAGACTACATGACAGTTGTCTCTGCCGTTTGGCAAAAAAAAAATAGTTCCGTTTCTGGTCTGATCGACCCTTTTTTTTTAACACTTTATTTTCCTTGTAATAGAATCAATAGGGTCGAGGGCATCCCCATTGCTTCATACAATACAGCTGCATATAATTATATATATATATATATATATATAAACATACATGTAAATTACATCAATATCATATACCTAAAGCAATATTTGAATTTCAAACTTTGAGTCAATTATGAACAAAGCGGTATTTTAATTTCTAAAATATAAGTAACACAAACATTGGATATAAAGAAAAAAACATGTTGCCTTTCCTACATAGAATTATTTTTTAACGACCGACCCTTAAGTTTTTTTTTTACCTTTCCGCCTTTTAAAAGAATATTTCATTTTTTTTACCTTTCTTTTCATGTGAAATAAAAAAATATATAAAAAAATCCCGACCTACCGACCCTCTTTTTTATTTGCTGGAGACCAGAAACGTAACTTTTTTTTTTTTTTGCCCTATTGAAGTTTTCCATCATTTAAGACTTGCTCATTAATTTCCATGTCTTACATATAAAGGTTAGAATATGGTAATTAGGTAATTTAGCACCCTCATTTGCATATGACATTTGGAACTTGATATTCATAATTATACTGGCATTTCTCTCCAGGAAGAGCATATGTTAACATCATTTTATGCAGGGCAATTTTTAAAAACATGATTGGTGAATTTACATGTCTGTACTTTTTGTCATAATGATTTAAGTGACAAAAAAAAGGTATGTCATTTCAGCGAAGCAGAACTGACACAATAATGGATAAGTTAGTACTACTTTACTAGGTCATGGTTTTAATTAATATTTTGATTAATTATGTAAATAGGTCAAACTTTACACATCAATAAATATAAATCAATTATTTATACCAACTGGGTTCAGACAACAATGTTTCATCTTGGATGTGACTAATATATCTTTTTTAAGGTCAGGTACGAAATAAACTTGAAATAAACATGAACATGGTTTGAAGTTAGAGAAACAATTGGCAAGATATAGGCATTTATTTGTGCTGATATCATTCTGTTTATCAAATTTCAAAGTACTAGAAATGCTGTAATCTGAGGTCAATTAAAGTACATGTATTAAATATGTGTACTGCACTGTTATCATTTGACATAACATAGTTATTCTCCAAACAAATTTCAGAACAAGGGAAGTTGAATAAAATTTGGGGTTTCCTTTAACTGTTGATTCTACTCAAAATAAATAAGAAAAAAAATGAAATAAGTGATAACCTGCTGAAATGTCCTGGATGAGTATTTTCCTGGCTGATTTAGGTTTGCATGGGTATTACTAGGTAACGATTATAGGCTCTTGCAATTGAAAATATTGAATGGAGTTTTTATATTTTAACATCAGGAGCGTCATAGATATGACTCTGGATAAAACATTCGGATAAAACATGTAAAAACAGACCACTGCAGACTGCAATACAATTTGCAACAAAAAATTAATTAGCCAAATGCATTTTGCAATTAAGCACACTGCAAATTGCAAAATGCATTTTGACAAATAACTTCTTCGCCTTCCTTAATGATCCAACTTA
>CM037780.1:34584056-34634056 GCA_021229015.1 Solen grandis | reverse complement strand
AATAATAGATAGAGAGACCAATTACAGAAAAATAATAGATATGAGACCAATTACAGAGAAATAATAGATAGAGAGACCAATTACAGAAAAATAATAGATATGAGACCAATTACAGAGAAATAATAGATAGAGAGACCAATTTCAGAAAAATAATAGATATGAGACCAATTACAGAGAAATAATAGATAGAGAGCCAATTACAGAGAAATAATAGATAGAGAGACCAATTACAGAAAAATAATAGATATGAGACCAATTACAGAGAAATAATAGATAGAGAGACCAATTTCAGAAAAATAATAGATATGAGACCAATTACAGAGAAATAATAGATAGAGAGACCAATTTCAGAAAAATAATAGATATGAGACCAATTACAGAGAAATAATAGATAGAGAGACCAATTACAGAAAAATAATAGATATGAGACCAATTACAGAGAAATAATAGATAGAGAGACCAATTACAGAAAAATAATAGATAGAGAGACCAATTACAGAAAAATAATAGATATGAGACCAATTTCAGAGAAATAATAGATAGAGAGACCAATTACAGAAAAATAATAGATATGAGACCAATTACAGACAAATAATAGATAGAGAGACCAATTTCAGAGAAATAATAGAAATAGAGATCAATTACAGAAAAATTATAGATATAGAGATCTGTGAATTATAGAAAAATAAAAGATAGACCATCATAAGTTTCTTATATATCAGCTATTTTAGTTATAACCTTGTAATTAGTGTTCAGACAGTCTATAAATAACATAAGAAACTATTGGTATGAAATGGAAGGTCTGTTCAGAGCATACCTTGATCTAAGTTTTATACCAATCACAGCAGGCTTGAGTTCCAGAGACAATTCTTGAAGTTGACTTAAACTGTTACCTTAATATCTAACAATAATTACGTTCTAATTAAGAGATTACATATTTGGTTACTTTTCTTTAGAGAGAGAGAAAAAAAGATAAAATTAATTCCTAAGCATTTAAATATTAATGAATGCTAAGCTTGGTTGGCAAATTCAAGCCCGGTCTGATATATAAAAAAAAACTCCCCCAAAATTATTCCTTAACCTTTGCAAGTCTTCTGTTTCAGAACAAGGAGACAATCCAGGGTCATATCATTGTCAGTATGTATACCAGACACACTTACCTATAATACTTGATATAATTTTGCACTATGGGTACAAGTTGAACAGACTTGAATACACAGTATGGTGTGTGGGATTTAAAGAACTTAATCCTTTACAGCTCCATTATGTAAAGATCCATTCAATATTCTGTCCAAGACATTAAAGCTATTGATAGGAAATACAGTGTGTTAACCCTTTCCCTCATAAAGACTCATTTTGACGCACTCAGTAGGTACCACATAAAGCCTGATCTGCAGAAAACCACAGTTAAACCTTACCAAATTTAATCACAAAATCTTCATTTCCAGACCACTGAGGAGCAGCAAACAGCAATAAACCTGATCAGCTCGCAGGCTGATCTGGTTTTATGCTGTTCGCATAGGTCTTTTCATGGTGTCCTATATGAGGGAAAGGGTTAAACTCTTACTTAAACAAGAGGGCCATGATGGCCCTGGATCACTCACCTGGTATCATTAGGCTATGTAAAATCAAGTGACCCCTGGGGCAGAGCCAATTTTGACCCCAGGGTCATGATTTGAACAAACTTGGTAGAGGTCTATTAGCCCATGTTACATACCAAATATATAAACTCCAGACCTTGTGGCTTTTGAGAAGAAGATTTTTCTAGTTTTTTTTCCAATATAAGTCTATGTAAAATCAAGTGATCCCTGGAGTGGGGCCAATTTTGACCCCAGCGTCATGATTTGAACAAACTTGGTAAGAATCGACTAGACAATGCTACACACCAAATATTTAAACTCTATGCTTTGTGGTGTCTGAGAAGAAAGATTTTTCAAGTTTTTTTCCTGTATCAGCCTATGTTAAATAAAGTGACCCCTGGGGCGGGGCCAATTTTGACCCCAGGGTCATAATTTGAACAATCTTGGTAGAGAGTCATAAGATCATGCTACATATTAAAAATCAAAAGGCTAGACCTTGTGGTTTCTGAGAAGAAGATTTTTCAAGTTTTTTCTATATTAGCCTATGTAAAATCAGGTGACCCCTTGGTGGGGCCAAATTTGATCCCAGGGCCATGATTTGAACAAACTTGGGTGTGATCTACTAGACAATGCTGCACAACAAATATCTAAACCCCAGGCTTTGTGGTTTCTGAGAAGAAGCTTTTTCAAGTTTTTCCTATATTAGCCTATGTTAAATCAAGTGACCCCTTGGGCGGGGCCAATTTTGACCCCAGGGTCATGATTTGAACAAACTTGGTAGAGATCCACTAGACAATGCCACACACTAAATATCTTAACTCCATGCCTTGTGGTTTCTGAGAAGAAGATTTTTCAAGTTTTTTTCCTGTATCAGCCTATGTTAAATCAAGTGACCCCTGGGGAAGGGCCAATTTTGACCCCAGGGTCATAATTTGAACAAACTTGGTAGAGAGTCATAAGATCATGCTACATACCAAATATTTAAACTCCATGCTTTGTGGTTTCTGAGAAGAAGGTTTTTCAAGTTTTTCCTATATTAGCCTATGTTAAATCATTTAGTGACCCCTGGAGCGGGGCCAATTTTGACCCCAGGGTCAAAATTTGAACAATCTTGGTAGAGAGTCATAAGATCATGCTACATACCAAATATTTAAACTCCATGCTTTGTGGTTTCGGAGAAGAAGATTTTTCAAGTTTTTCCTATATTAGCCTATGTTAAATCAAGTGACGCTGGGGCGGGGCCAATTCTGACCCCAGGGTCATAATTTGAACAATCTTGGTAGAGAGTCATGAGATCATGCTACATACCAAATATTTAAACTCCATGCTTTGTGGTTTCGGAGAAGAAGATTTTTTCAAGTTTTTCCTATATTAGCCTATGTTAAATCAAGTGACCCCTGGGGCGGTGTCAATTTTTACCCTAGGGTCATAATTTTAACAATCTTGGTAGAGAGTCATAAGATCATGCTACATACCAAATATTTAAACTCCATGCTTTGTGGTTTCTGAGAAGAAGATTTTTCAAGTTTTTCCTATATTAGCCTATGTTAAATCAAGTGACCCCTGGGGTGGGGCCAATTTTGACCCCAGGGTCATAATTTGAACAATCTTGGTAGAGAGTCATAAGATCATGCTACATACCAAAAATCAAAAGGCTAGGCCTTGTGGTTTCAGAGGAGAAGATTTGTTCAAGTTTTTCCTATATTAGCCTATGTTAAATCAAGTGACACCTGGGGCGGGGCCAATTTCGACCCCAGGGTCATAAATTGTACAATCTTGGTAGAGAGTCATAAGATCATGCTACATACCAAAAATCAAAAGGCTAGGCCTTGTGGTTTCGGAGAAGTAGATTTTTTAAATTTTCATTTTTAAAATCTTTTTTTAGCTACTGTGACCTACTTATTCACCCAATCAAAATAATTTGAACAACTTTGATAGAGGTCATGATAAGGATGATTCCTGTGAAGTTTGGTCAAAATCCATCCAGTGGTTTAGGAGAAGTTGTTTAAAGGAAAAGTTGATGCAAGACGCACGCACAGACGGACGCCGGACAAAAGGCGATCACAAAAGCTCACCATGAGCACGTTGTGCTCAGGTGAGCTAAAAAAGCAATGAAATTCATAAGTTTCTTTCAAAAGTCCATTAATATCAATAATTGAATAATTGTATCATCTATAAGCAGCAGGGCTAAATGTAAGGAGGGCCAAAATGGTCATATATCATTATCATACACCTGAGTGCCAGGTGTTGAATGTTAGGAGGGTCAAAATGGTCATATATCATTATCATATACCTGAGTACCAGGTGTTGAATGTTAGGAGGGCCAAAATGGTCATATATCATTATCATATACCTGAGTACCAGGTGTTGAATGTAAGGAGGGCCAAAATGGTCATATATCATTATCATATACCTGAGTACCAGGTGTTGAATGTTAGGAGGGCCAAAATGGTCATATATCATTATCATATACCTGAGTACCAGGTGTTGAATGTTAGGAGGGTCAAAATGGTCATATATCATTATCATACACCTGAGTACCAGGTGTTGAATGTTAGGAGGGCCAAAATGGTCATATATCATTATCATACACCTGAGTACCAGGTGTTGAATGTTAGGAGGGCCAAAATGGTCATATATCATTATAATATACCTGAGTACCAGGTGCTGTATGTAAGGAGGGTCAAAATGGTCATATATCATTATCATATACCTGAGTACCAGGTGTTGAATGTTAGGAGGGCCAAAATGGTCATACATCATTATCATACACCTGAGTACCACTGTTAATTACCATCCCCAAATATAACAGGAGGATTGCAAATAATACACTAGTCAGATAAAGGTAGTAATGAAATTATAATGTACTTATAAGACATCAAACTAGAGGCTCAAGGGCAACAGCTCAAACACACGGCCCAAGATGAACCTTTCAATTCTAAGAGTGACCTTGACGATAAAGCTAGGGGCCCAACTCTTATGCGACTAAATGACAAACATTATTGCTAAGTTATCTGAAAATCATGCAATCTATTTCTAAGTTAATACTCAGACAAATCCAGCACCATGACCTTTTCCCTCTAAGTCATTAGTGTGACCTTCACCTTGGAGATAGGGACCCAAAACTCTTGTGTGAGACACTTTGTCTTAATGAGACTGCCTCTATGTCTAAGTTACAGCCTGGACAAGAAAATCTGGTCAACCAGAGGCACTAACACACATATACACCATGCCGATATTAAAGCAACTATGCTCAGTTTCTGAATGCTCACATGACAAAAATAAATTTACTTAATTTATCTACCAATAACAAACTGGCCTTACCTTTTAGAACTAGTGTCTTTACTGGAAGGGGAGGTGGTGGTGTAGTCACCAGGGCTACCAGATATCAAGCCAGGCATCCCTGCCCCCGGGGAAAGGGTGTCAGCCTCAGTCTCATAACAACTTTCTTCCGGCACAAACTTGAAAGATTCTGAAGAGGGCGTCGCTGGCAGACTAGCAGATTTCCTGCAGAAAGAAATGGAATACATGTGTAAACTAGCTAATTAAATTACAACAGGTTTCCTATCTCATGTAGGTCATAGATCCTATATCCTGGAAAATCAAGTTAGTCCAGTGTAAAAACTCACAAAGGATTTGCTTCCTGATATGATTTCCTGGAAAATAGTCTGGAAAAAAAGAGTGTTAGTATGCCCGAAATGTTTCAAGTATTAGCAAAATAAACTGTGTATCAAGCAAAATAAACTGTAATCTAAGAAAAGTCCCGATCCAAATAGAGACTTAATGATACAGCTACTACCATATGCACACAGATTAAATGAACACTGCACATAAAACTGTCTAAGGTTTTTATTACCTCTAGCCATAACGTAGTATAGGAACCTTCCTCTTGTAGATAAAGCTGAGAACAGCAAAAAAAATTGTGCTGGGTCAGATTTATTATTTCGAACATCATTATCATCATCTCAACTGGACATCATCATCCAGGAAATCATCATCATCTATGTTGGTCATCAACACCATCACTCTCATTAACACCATCACTCTCATCAACACCATATTAACACCATCACTCTCATTAACACCATCACTCTCATCAACACTATCACTCTCATTAACACCATCACTCTCATCAACACCATCACTCTCATTAACACTATCACTCTCATTAACACCATCACTCTTATCAACACTATCACTCTCATTAACACCATCACTTTTATCAACACCATCACTCTCATTAACACCATCACTCTCATTCAACATCACTCTCATTAACACCATCACTCTCATTAACACTATCACTCTCATTAACACCATCACTCTCATCAACACTCTCACTCTCATAAACACCATCACTTTCATCACTTTTACAATGCAAAAGAACCTAAGAGGATTTCAGACATCAAATCTTTTCGGTTGATTAACATTAAAATAATTAGGAATCAGACGATCCATACAGAATGGCCCTTCAATGTCACATTTCAAGGTCAGATTTCCCAGACCAACCATGCAAACAGGACCCCCCACAGACTGATGCAGCATGAGTCAGGCATTTTATCCTGAACCATGAAACCAGTCTCCGTTGATGTGAGTAATGCAAGATGTCAGGCACTGCAAGCTATGGCAACTGAGTCTCCTTAGAGATGTATGTATCACTGCACCACTGCACTGTACATGCATTACAACATGCGCCATTTATATTCCAATACCAATTTTTTACAATTCATACCATTAGGAATTTTAGCTGTTATTATAGATGGAATTTGGCTATATTCCCAATGTTTAAAATATGATATCTATTTTCAATTCGAAGTAATAATTCTCAGCAAACACTCAAAAGAAATCTAAACCAAAAATGATGTCTTTCACACAGTCAGTTTATAAACAGCAATTGTTGATATATTCAACATATCAATATATCCTTTGCATTCATTCCAAAGATTTGCTTGTTTTTGGGTTTGTTAGTTTTTCTTTAATATTTCTCCCAATTAATATCATCTCTGCATGAAAATTTCCATTTTTTTTTCCAATTTAAAGTATATAGGCCATCCTCTCAAAAGAGCAGAAAAAAATCCTTTGTCCATGGACCCTAAATTTATCATCTGTATCCCAATATTACAACAAAACATTATAACAAAATATAGAATAGATCAAGACCATTTTTGGGGATATTTTGGGAAAAAAACTTTCCCCAATATCAAGAAAAAAGTCACGATAGGTTCAAAATAGGGAAAAAAAGTATTCACTTTAGTGTTGCTTCCAACAGGCCTTACTTTATTTTTAAAGATGTTTAAGATGTTCTGACATTGTTTAGATCATGAATTTATCATCCTCAGACCGGGTTTTCATACCATTTGAAGTATGAGAAATAATATTCATCATGTCAAAAATGTATGCATAAACATTCAGGAGTTAAAAGATGGAACATGACAACCACGCTAGAAATAATATTAGTAATGTCCTCTTATATCAACAAGCATACAGTAGATTGTTTTATCATTTAATCTGATTTTGTATTTATTAAAGATAATTGAGTGATTTCTTCCATTTCGAACAGCACAAAATAATGCTGACACCAGTCTGTACATTTATAAGTCTAAGGCTGACTGCAAAACTGTTATATCTCCTTATATTTCTAAATGAATTTTGAATAGTATTGTATTCAGCCCTTGAATCTGTGTTCATGAAAATGTATTGAAGAAAACATGTCTACAATGACTCACAAATCAAGATTATTTACATGGCCTGTCTCGATTTCATTGGTTGGTACAAGAGCAACTTTTGCTTAAATGAGAGAAATTGTTAAAGAAACCAATATCAATATTATGCCAACCAATGATTTCCATACATCTGATACGACTTTTGACGATTTATCAGTAGCATCTATGCATATTTCCTTCAATTTGGAGGTTACATGGGAGATTTCCAACGTAAACTTTATTACATATATATACTTTAAAATATGCAGTATTTCCAATGTCAGAGCAGTCTCTCTCTCTCTCTACATATATACATAATATAAGCTACATAAGATATATAATTATATACCTTTTTAGGCCTTAAAGGGCCTTTTTGGTTTTGATTTAAAGACCCTTGCCAAAATTGGGAAAATTCAATCGTGAATTATTCAAAATGCGAAAAAAGTAATCATCATTTAAATTTTTTAAAAAATAAAATGTCCCACTTTCATTTTTTTTTTTCTCTCAATGATTTGTAATTTGTATTTTGCATGTGCAACATTTTGTAAGATTAAGCAATCAAATAATTCAATTACTAGGTCAGTGTATCAAACCAGAAATGGATGCCATACTTTTTTTCTATAAGCTTCTGCAATATTTTGTTTGTTTGTTTGATTATTGGACTTAATATAATTAACCACTGACAGTATTTCAGTCATTTTGAAATTATGTCTTCTTTAGACAGATTTAGTGCTGCCACTATGCGTTATCTTGCCGTAGTCAATTGTGGCAAACCACACCCAGTCACATTATCCTGACACCAAGCCACCCAAGTCCTGGAACTACCCTTAAGCAAGGGACGTCCCCTATACCATACAATATTATAGTTGACTGATTTTTTCCAAGGAAATGGGGGAAAAAAAAGGAACCTCTTACTGGCTTTGGGAATAGGTCTGACTCTCTGACCCATAGTATACGCCCTTTACCATACATCACCAAAAACATCCCATTTTACATTGTGCTGTTCAAATAAGAAAAATAAAACTTGACGATTCTCAAACCAATCACCCTTTTTGCTGACACAAAATTTGTTTGGAATAATGAACCATTTTGTCCTATCCTCAAAGATGGATCCAATACATCAGATTGCTTGAAATTCTCATTGATTTCCAATGCCACTACTGGTACTTCTTTTCTCATGCCAATATTTACAGCATGGTGAGAAATATAGACTTCTGCCAGCCTGTGCCTGATCCTCAAGGGGGCTGCTCCTTGTGACATTTGTTGACTTTTCTGGAGTTTTTGTCTTTACATCTTGGGTTTTCAGTGTCTGCACTGTATCTCTTTAAATCGTGAATGTATGACCTTACGAATATTTACGTACAAAAAACTTTAATTTATGGCACTTTGAATGAACAGTAAAGAAATAAAAAGGTTTTCTTTGCCATGCAGGCAATAAAGAACATCAGAGCTACAAATTGTAAAGGATCGTACAACAAGAACACATCTAAACTAACAAGAAAAAGAAATGCCTCATTCCAACTCAGTATACAGTTTTTCATTATTCATGATTCAGAATTAGAAAAGAACAAATCCATTCGCAAATTTGATTATTTAAAAGAATATATGGCCATTAAAAAATTATTTTATTGTCCGAGTATGCTTAAAACATGAAATTTAATAGACCGGTTGGAGAAATTTAATTAGCAAAATCAGTAGCATGTGTGGCCACCTCTACTGGCAACAACAGCAGCAAGGCGACATCCCATGGAACCGCACCAGTTGCATAACAGATATTGTGGGATTCTGCCCCACTCCTGGTGCAGTGGTACTATCAGTCCCTGGGAGTTTGCTGGCTGGGGTTGACATTGACATAACGGTTGTCCAAGGTAACCCCAAACGTGTTCAATCGGATTGCAGTCCATTGAATACGCCGGCCAAGGAAAAACATTGATGTTGCTCACCTATAAAAAGTCCCTTTTGACACATGCAACATGAGGTCGCGCATTGTCATGCTGATAGACCAAGTCTTGACGTCGACGGAATATATGGACAACCACAAGACGTAATATCTAATTGATGTAAAATCTGGCTGTGACATTACCTTGGCAAACAACAAGTTGGGACTTAAACCTATAGTTAATGGCTGCCCAGACCATAATTCCGCACCCACCATAAGGATTGTTCTGCAAAACGTAATTGTTAGTGTAGCGTTCATGGTGTCGTCTGTAGACATGGATACGTTTGGCAGCGTTCCACAAATTCAAACGCGACTCATCACTGAACACTATGTTCTGCCAACACTGGCCGCCATGGTTGCGGGGCCCAAATTAGACATTAGTGACAGTGGCGTAACGTTAGAACTAGACCGTGGTACGGCCTATGGCAGGTAATTCCCTGTTCTCTAAGTCGCTTTCTGACTGTATGTCAACTTATTGGGCATCCATGGTTACCTACCACTATATGTGACGTAGATTCTGCCATCACAAATCTGTCACGCAAATGGCTTTGACGTATATAACTGTCTTGTCCTACTGACGTTACACGCGGTCTACCTGAATGTGGCCTATCGACAAACGTTCCCGTGTCTCTAACTCGTCGATCAAGGCACAGAATTGTCGAACGAGAGATATTAAAATGTCTAGCGACTTGTTCTTGCGTTTGCCCACATTTAAGTATGGCCAAAAACTTTAGCTCTCTATTCCGAATTTAGCCTTGGCATTATCAAAAACCGATGTTTAGTCAGAATATCTCTGAAATTATAGTTGTATGTCAACTTACACATGTACTTGTGTAAAATTCACTCAATCTAACCACATAGTTGACATGCACGGGTTGCACAAGGAAAGCATGAGCAGACACAGGAAGTGGACAATTGACTGTACAGAATTGCACAAAGTTTTGTTTGCCGTGTTTGTCGGTCACAACACATATACATTTACTACATTTCACTATAATTTAAAATGGTGTACAGAAAATAACACCAAATTTCAATGAGGCGTTTCTTTATCGCGTCAGTATATATAAGTAACTAGAGTATTCATGTGTCACCTGCTGAAGTGTGATGGAACTAGTGTGACGGACAGAAGTGTGACAGACAGAAGTGTGACGGACAGAAAGACATTGGAAAATTGATCCTTATGATTGTGTCACCTCAGCTTATAGCAGGTGACATAATCAAAATACTGCATGCATGTGGGGCAAAACTTCTGATTTTCAGCCTATGGTAAAAACCAAGATCTATCACTGAAGCCAAAGGTGATGAATCATAACCCCTCAATACCAGCTTGACTAAACAATATAAAAAGATACTAAGTCTTGATTCCTTTATAACCCTACCCATCTTGTAGAAGGTAATTAAAAAAAAATAATAAAAAAAAAATCCTAGAATATGAGATCATATCAAGATCTTTTACAATACAAAATACACACATTACTTAAACCAACTTTGTGCAAATCCTAAAAATTTTAAAGAAATGAAAATCTCAACCACAACTCATGCAAAAGTATTGACAAAAAAAAAAACCCTTGTACACTGGCATGATTCTTGTTTTCATTCTGATAATGGATCTCAACAAAAAAGATAAGATTTTGTTTCCTCAGATTTGGAATGCAAACTAGCATTTTTATATTATTCTGATTTTATAGGTCAATACTCCTCAACAAAAGTACTAACAAATGCAATATATGCCTGATTATGGAATGCTTACAGGACCTGTAACTCTGGAGTCACAGGAAATTAGTAAGTAGCATATTATATCCATCCAGTGGCTGGGATATTGTCCCAATAAACATCAGTGACCAAAAGTTGTGATGTTAAATAGTCTATATTTGTTAAAACAGTTACTGGTAATCATGATCGGTCATTTCAATTCAAGGGTCATAACTCAAACATGACTGCTTCTTTCCGGTTAGTTATCAAATTTGGCATAGAAATTGTGCAATCAAATTTGGTAAGGACGAATTAATATCAGCAAAAGTTATGGAGAAGAAAACATAAACTGATGTTGCTAGTTTAATATAAAGGAGAATCCAAAATGCAGACTGATTTTTTTTTTAAATATTGACTCATATATACAACCAGAGAAAACAGCCTGATAGGGCTGCAAAGAATTAACTCATCAATATACTGAAGTCTGAAAAGAAAATGAAACCCTGGTAACTCAAAATGAAATAATTAAATTTTTTGTTAAACAAATAAGCCCAGACCACCTTGCAACTGTTGAAAAAATGATCAATCTTCTTAAATTATGTTCTATGGTGTTTTTGAACTTTTGTCAATATTATTTAAACATCATCTAAGGCACTCCTCCAAATGACAAAAACTGTTTACCCTGCATTTTTTTTTTCTCTCCTCTAGTGATCTTCAAGATTCCCTACCTCACTATCAATATAATATGTCTATATTTCTATTCCTGGTGGCTAATTTCTTATTCTGTAAAAGACTTGTGCTGTCTTCGATCTATAAAGCTGGTGTAGAAAAGATACAACAAGCACGAAGCTATCGAAAGAGAATAGGGAAACAATACCATGTACATGATGTATCAGCATAACACCATACACTTATCAGGGAATATTCAAATCATTTAACCCTTTCCCTCATAGAGGATACCATGAAAAGACCTATGCGAACAGCATAAAACCAGATCAGCCTGCGAGTAACTCGCAGGCTGATCAGGTTTTATGCTGTTCGCTGCTCCTCAGTGGTCTGGAAATGAGGACTTTATAATTAAATTTGGTAAGGTTTAATTGTGGCTTTCTGCAGATCAGGCTTTATGTGGTACCTATTGAGTGCGTCAAAATGAGTCTATATTAGGGAAAGGGTTAATGTAACAATGGAAATCTACTTGTTAAATTAATTGGGAGTCAGAATCAGGCAGCAAAATTAAGACAAAATAAACATGTATGTGTATTTGGTTTACTGCAAAACTGATTATATATCTTCAATGAAAAGAACTGACTAATATCAGAATTTGATATTATTTAAATCTGTGAGCTGATACAGTGCAGCTCCATTATAAAGCTGTCTTCATACTGCATACTATGTCATTTCAAAGTACACTGTACATCATTCTGTCTTCCATTAAAACATAAAACCTTGCCCAAACATTATCATCTACAGGCCATTGGGTTTTTAACCAGTATATCGTTCTTTTTATATGTGCCATTAACTTCTTTTTTAGTTTTTCTAGTTTATACAACTTTCAAACCACAACACCAAAAAAACTTCATTGATAAGGCATGTTTGCATTGGTTGATATTTGGTCAACAACTGCTGTAATACACAGTTTTTCTTGCCTACTTCTCCATAGAATTATGTCATGTACTGAAAAGTCAGCCAGGGATGTCCAACAAAGCTATTAAAATTCTAGGGTCCAAACCTATTAAGTCTCAGCCTTATATTGGATCTCATTGTGAGGTACACTACAGGTCCATTACAATGGTGAGGTCCAAACCTAGTCTCAGTCTTATATTGGATCTCATTGTGAGGTACACTACAGGTCCATTACAATGGTGAGGTCCAAACCTAGTCTATGTCTTATATTGGATCTCATTGTGAGGTACACTACAGGTCCATTATAATGCTACATGAGGTCCAATTTACTTTCTGTGTTGTTCTTCACAAATTTTGTAATTGTCTGATAAACACTTGGTTTCCATGATATAACCACTGTGTAAATATTTTGAACTTTGCATTAAAGCTGAGCATAAAGTTATATTTTCTGTACATCTCAAGTACATTCTAAAAAAAAAAACATCATCATCATCATCATCATCATCATCATCATCATCACTGTTTCTAAAAGGCTGATATTAGGATATCCTGGGTTAACCATTGTTCAAAAACATGGCCAATCTCAATCTATATATATCCTTGTCTTCCACTGTGCTGAGGTCTCACATGGCAATTGATACTTCCATAAAAGGTTTAAACAGACTAACATGTAAGATAAGGAATTTTAGGACATGACCAAGTTGTTTAAAAAATGGTGTTGAATGTACTCTTATAAAAAGTCTTTTGTACTTACAAGATGTTTAACTTATCGTGACCCGGTGTTTACCATATAATCTTGCTTAAAAGCTCCCCCTCAAATAAAGCATCTGGTGCCCACCTACCCTCAACTTATTAACTTATTTTGTAGATTACAATCACGCAAACATTCCAGTACAAATGAACTATGTTTATATAAAGATATCCAGTCATTGTTCTAACAAAAAATAAACTTAACCTTAATCCTTGTATGAAACAATATCCAAAGCTCAATATGTACTTTTAAATTTGCTGGTGAAAATACTTTTGAATAAAGGCCTAAATCAGAGTTTGTTTTGCAACCTTGGTTTAATAAAGGATTTTTTTACTGTAAAGCTCAATGGGCATTTTAAATAGGGTCATAGAGAAGAATTTTCAATAACTCCATCATTCAATAAACTATGATAATCCTAAGATTAAAGTTGTATATCCTTACCATGATAATTTCTTATTTAAACTTGTCCTTTCCTAGATTTTGGACTGTACCATTAGTTGTTTATAAGGATGCCTGTTGAAAATTTATTGACTGAATAACAAACAGTTCAGACCATGATCAGACTGCATGGGTGTGAAGGAAGTCACAAATGCCCATTGCATTGTAAGGGTTATTAAACTCTACTTTCATCATGACAGATCACCAAGACCTACCACTGCTAAAATTTGATATGACCCACTCATATTTGAAGAGGATTTTCTTACATTTTTAATCGAGTGACTCTCCAATTTCTGAAAGACCTGTTAGTAATAACTGTCTCACTGTCAAAAATATATTTAAGACACTGATAACATATACTGATTATTCAAGTTAAATTACAACTGACATTGTATTTGTTTTGTTTGTTGGTTTTAATGTTCCACTGACAGTTATATGAGACAGATATATGAGACAGATATATGAGACAGATATAGAGGTCTAATATGCTGAAGACATATACCACACCAAGTCACATTATCCTACCATATTTGGCATGATACAACACTGAGTCAAAATATCCTCCCATATATGGCATGATACCATACCAAGTCACATTATCCTGCCACACATGGCATGATACCACACCAAGTCACATTATCCTGACATCAGACCTGGTACTACCCTGTGTGTATAAAATATACTGAGCCCCAAGCAGGGAGCTACCAGTCTTATTTTTAATATGTCACAGTCTCTAGGGATTGAACCCATGACCTCTCGCTCCCCATCAGATGCTCTGTAGCCCCGGGAGACAGAAAAAATGACATCACAACATAATTTGCTAAATTACTCAATTATTGTTATAGATGATAAGTACTTAACAAAGGATGATGTTCATTTGGCCATTATAAGGCTTATCCCCACACCCATTCCCTAGTCCCATTTTTTTTCTTGTCAATAGCTGTGTGGGATCAAGGTCATCCCCATCCACAGCGTAAAATTTAGAAATAAGCTAAACATAAATTATCCAATATATGATCTGTAATTACCAAAGGTCTGAAAAAAAGAATGTTCCTCTGTAGTCATTATATTTTCTGAAAGTAATTTCTGGCGCAGTTTATAATAATTATGCAATGCATAATAGTTTTACTCAAGCTAAACCATATTTTATGGTTTTCTGACAACTGGAAAGACTTGATTATTGTCGAGAAAAAAATCCTTTGATGTTGTCACCTTTATAGATTTAAATTACAAGGAAATATGGCATTCAATATGTGTAATTGTAAGGAAAATATTTGATATCCGTCAGCAAATGTTATCTCACTTGGTAACTGCTTTGAGTACCGGAAGGAAGAAATCAATAAACATTGGCTAACAAATTGATTTAGAGATCATGTTTCATAAAAAAAAAAAAAAAAATTTTTTTTTAAAAAAACAAGAAATGTTTGTGAAACATATATGCCCCCCTCATATGCCATAATATGTATATAGCTATATTACATGCAAGGAGTTTGCCTTCATAATGTTGGCTTGTCACAAAAAATTCTCAAACTTCAAAAATTTGAGTGAAAATATAATGTGCTAAAATGTGGAACTAAACATTTTCTGAAATAAATGGGCTGGAGAAATATTTACACAAGTCCACAAAGGTTTAAGTGAAAGAACATTGTCAGTTATAAACAAACAAAACATTAAGACTAAGTGCTCTAGGTTTATTATAAAAATTAACAAATCAGCCTTGCTAGCCATAAGCACAAACATCCGAAATAATGAAAGAAAATGATACATCATCCTTCAAATATCTCAAACTTTAAAACAAAACAACATTACAACATAAATTATGTTATCTTGATCTAAGTAATAACAAGGCCAAGTCATCAAACATATATACAAATGCAACCTTGTGACCTTGACCTTTGAGGTATTGACACCAAAATTGATACCAAAATGATAGGGGTCATCTACTAATCTAGCAACAACCACAGAAGTTGAACTTAAAGGTCAAATAGAACTTAAGTTATCACTCGGACAAGGTCTGGTCTACCGACAGACCGACGGACCGACCTACGGACCGACCGACATGAGCAAAGCAATATACCCCCTCTTCTTCGAAGGGGGGCATAAAAAAAGATTAATATAAAATCTATAGTTTTTATGACTGTTTTAATCTATTGGACTATGTTCATCATTTCCTTCTCTGTTTTCAAAATGGATTAGCTTTTATCTGCATGCCTGAGAACGGAATTTGGTTGTAAAGTGAACATTAAAATTTTGATCCATTTACATATTGGAATTAAAAAACACCAGATCTGATGTATAGTTAAGAAATCCAACATACAGAGTTTCCATGCATGAAACATAATATTTCAGCATGTAGTTGAAATATGATTTTATGACTTTGAAGGGGGGGGGGACAGTTTATATCCACAAAAACAGTCAATTTAGTATAAGCATTAGGCTTTCTTACATGAGAATCCACAATTAAAGATATCCACTGAATTACCATTAATTCAAAGTCACTAAAGAAATTTAATGTAAGCAAGCTATGTTCGAATGAAACCCATGCCCACTTTGACCTTTGAGGGTCAAGGTGATTTGAAGGTCAATTAACCTGGATGCTGCAGGTGGAAGGACTTCTGTGATATATATAGTCATGGTTAAAGTTTTGTAAAAAACAGACAGACAGACAATTTGCCTCCGATCTATCGATGCAAGGGCATAAAAATAATAATTCAATAGCATTCTGTTCCACAATCTGGCTGTCATTTCATATTGGCTAAGAAATGCTTTGGGGTTTAACCTTGGCAGAAATAGTATTTCAGTTAAATAGTCAATTGTCTATCATATGTTTTTCAGATGGAGGAACTGGAACACCTTAAGAGCAGAGAGACCTCATTTAGGACTCCAACCCACAGCATGGAGAGACTAAGTGATACTAAGTCAATGGCTTGTTACAGAGGTCCACCCATTAAAATCTCAATACTGACTTCAACCTTTTGCAAACTAAAATTTATGTTATTGCATATTTTTATCCTTTTCTTAACACAAACCATAAACGTGCGGCTTCTCAACTCGACCTCTGAATCAGCCATTCCTAACTTTAACAGCAATATTCTACAGAGCATACAGAGCAAACAAAAAACAATCAGCGAAGCAAAATTCCCGAGATAGCCACAGACAGTATAAGGAGACTGTTATACAATAATGACCCTGCAGACAGGTCACTGTTGAGTTCCCAGTAAGATGCCACATCCAGCAACAATGACATCAGGAATTGGTCGCAGGCTAATGGAAGTCTAGCTGACGGTACCTATAGAAACCATGACATTACCTCTTCATTAAGTCGCATGTCTTATAGACTTAAGAAAAGTGTGCAACATCCGTACAGCACAGTAGAAATTTGCAGTACTAAAAGGTATTGACACAAATATCTGGATCTATAGGGCAGCTGCATTGGCAGAAGTGTCTTGTTCTACCCAATTATCTAGTGCCCAATTAGATATGGGTGCTCCTTACAAGAGACTGATGTAAAACCATGGTAACTGCTTCTTTATTTAAATATAGTTATCATAGTTTGTAAGAAGCCCTCCAAATGCATATCCATGATTTTTCTTCCAGATCTTAAGACTTTCCAATCTAATCTTATATAAATTATTTTGTTGAACAACATCATTCATCTTAATATGTATCCTTGTTTTAACCCTTTCCCTCATACAGACTCATTTTGACGCACTCAATAGGTATCACATAAAGCCTGATCTGCAGAAAAACACAGTTAGACCTTACCAAATTTAATTACAAAATCCTCATTTCCAGACCACTGAGGAGCAGCGAACAGCATAAAACCTGATCAGACTGCAAGCCTGCGAGGCTGATCTGGTTTTATGCTGTTCGCATAGGTCTTTTCATGGTTTCCTCTATGAGGGAAAGGGATAAACTCTGATAATATTGATTGGTTCAGAAATATATGATGTTATATCATGTAAAGATGCAGAGATGCAATGATTCAAACTAGAACTGCCATTGTCATGGCACAAATACCCCTCACATGCTGCTTTGTCACAGGGATTTTAAAATGACCTAATGAGGGTTACACTTTTTGGACACTGCACTTCCCATCAATGCATAAAAATTTACAAAGGGCAAAAACTCCAAAATTACGCAAAAGAGAGTTATGGTTCTATGGTTCTTGGTCACTGAACTTCCACTCAATAAGATCTAACCACATATGAAGTTTCATCTTGATACCTTTTATACTTCTTGAGTTTAACAGTTACAGCCCATATGAAAATTTAACAAGAGGGCCAAGATGGCCCTAGATCGCTCACCTGAGAAAAGTATCATTCATTGCCTGTACAAAACAGATTGCTTTAGAATTAAGATGATGAGGTGAAACAATGTTCAGGAATTTTCTGACCCCATCCACAAAAGATATCATCATGACAATCATTCTGCCAAAGTTTGAGGATGATTGGACCAAAAATGTTGCCCTCAGAGTATAAACAAGATTTTTCTAAGATTTGACCTACTGACCTACATTTCTATCCAGCCCCACCCATTTTCAAACTGGTTCGAGATATCATCATGACAAACAATCTGACCAAGTTTGAGGAAGATTTCATCAAAACTGTGGCCTTTAGTGTGTTAACAAGATTTTTCTAAGATTTGACCGATTGACCTACTTTTCGGTCCGGCCCTGCCCATTTTCGAAAGGGTTCAAGATATCATCAAGACAAACATTCTGACCAAGTTTGAGGAAGATTGGATTAAAATTGTAGCCTCTAGTGTGTAAACAAGATTGTTCTAAGATTTGACCTACTGACCTACTTTTTGATCCAACCTGACCCATTTTCGAAAGGGTTCAAGATATCATCAAGACAAAAATTCTGACCAAGTTTGAGGAAGATTGGATCAAAATTGTGGCCTCTAGTGTGTAAACATCAAATTGTTGACGGACGACGGACGACGGCCGACGGACAATCAAGTATCCCAAAAGCTCACCCTGAGCTATGCTCAGGTGAGCTAAAAATGGACAATAACTCCAAAATTACTCAACAAAGAGTAATGGTTGTTGGTCACTGCACTCCCCATCAATGAGATCTATCCACATATTAAATGTCATTTAGATATCTTTAATTCTTTTTCAGTTATGGTCAGAACAAACTTTAAGTATGAAAATTTACAAAAGGCAATAACTCAAAATTTATTCAACAGAGAGTTATGGTTCTTGGTAACTCCCCCACCCCCCACCCCCCTGCCCTCAATGAGATCTGCATATGGAATTTCATTATCGTCTAACAAAAAAAACGACAGACGGCCGGACAGACAGTCAAGCTGAATCCAGTATACCCCCTTACACCTTCACTGTGCAGTGGGTATAAAAATGCCAAGGTACAATATGTACCGGTACTAATCTGCTATACCTTTAGGGTTTTTTTCGACACCAAATGTCTAATTTACTGATAATCCTACGAACAACCACCATGTTTTGATCTTGCTAAAAAAGTTCTGGAGGATTTTCTGTACTATTCAAGTGCATTTGGAGTACCCTTCCTTTTTAGCATATTTCAAATTGGCTTCCAATAGCAAGCTTGATGCAGAGGAGTATTAATTTATTCCGAACAAAATTGCAAAAAACAATATTTAGGAAATCTTTAAAGTTAAAGAAAAGTTCAAGTTAACTCCAATACATATTGATACTATCACAATAAAGAGGTTGTTGTATTGCAATATATCGCAATACGATATTGGAGAACAACTCTCAGCCCTGAATAGTATGAGAATTGTGTGGAATAGGAGTACTAAAACAAGAACTTCCAGCACCCTTAAAAAGCAAAGCTAAAAAAAGCTTTTATTTTATCACAGATATGAAAACAATAGGATTCTTTCAACCTTTACCTGATAGCTTCACGTTTCTATACCTTGGAAAAAGGAAACAATCCAGGTCAGACCACTCTTGATTACAAACACAAGAAATGGTAGTAGTTTTATAAAATGGAAGCAATATCTTTAATACATAAAATGTAACTTAAGGTAAAGTCCCTGTCATGGTTCCGCTACATTTCCAACCTGATGGCCTTTCAAGGATATAACCAAGGTTTCCTGTTTCATTAGGGTACCTTGGTCATCTTGGTAGAGGATAAGTGGTACAAGACATAGCGCAGCAATTACCGGGACTTTATCTGAAGGTAATCCATCCCTCATTAAAGTTGTGATTATGGTCCATCAAGTTATCAAGTGAATTTTATAGTGAATGTAACTCGAATAAAGTCAATGGATGCTTGCATCTGCACAGATTGAAGTCTTTTTAAGCATCTGAAAGACCATGATTACAATTCAAAGATGGATGGATTACCTTAATATCAATATCCATATATCCATAGCTAACAATGAATAACAAATGCTTAATTGTATCAAAATTAAAGGTGAGGACTTAATTTTTTTTTTTGTGCAACATTACATAAATTCAACCATAGTCAACAATAAATACTAGGTGCTTAAATCTTATAAAAAAAAGATAAAAACTCTTTTGTCAAACATTTTCTGTGTAAGTTAACTCATATGACCAACTCTCTCGCTCAAAACACACCTTACATTAGGAATATTCAGGTGTTCATAACTGGCAGATATTAAATATAGCTCTCTCTCTCTCCCTAAATACAGAAACTGCCTCAAAGGCAATGCATCAAAAATCAATCAAAATTGACATTTTCTGAGCTGCATATACTTCTGTGGTGTCATTAGTGCCACTATCTCCTGTTTACTGAATTAACGCAATCTCCATGATCATCTTTTCCTCCCTTTTTCTCTCTCACTGAACATACACAAATTGTGATCGACATATACACACTTTAAGGACACACAACTGAGACAATGTGCTGACAAGTGTAATTAACATTAGACAAGTCATTTACACACATCAATACATGTCTACATCTCCAGACAAACAGCTGTCATGGATATACAGAGTACATGCTCCTCCAGTGTGAACTGTCCGCTAGGTGATGTTTCTGTCACCACAGTTAAAATGTGTCCATTTTCTTGGCCATTATAATGTGTAAGAGACTGTCTACTTTTCTTAACCCTTACAATGCTGTGGGCACTTGAAGCAGACGGCAGGCCTGCGGTTATGCTATAAGCATTATTAGATAACTCACATCTTGTGCATAATTTATTATGTCATTACTTTTGAAAGATAATGCTGCAGTAAATATTGCATGCTTTATTAAATTTGCAAATTTTGGGATCACCCCTCTTCCATGATGACTCACAGCCTTTCGACCAGTGCAGACATGAATGTCAGCCTGCACATCCATGCAGTCTGATCATGATCTACACTGCACGCTATATTCAGTCAATAAATTTTCAGCAAGTATCCCCATAAACAACTAATGGTACAGTCCAAAATGAGGAAAGGACAAGGCCAGTTAGGAAATTTATCATGTTAAGGGGTTCAGTATGCGATTCTGAGACATGGCCCAACCTGGCTTACAATACCGGCCAGTTCTGATACCAATCTCATTTTTCGGCGTAGCTGTATAATTTCGATTTCAACTCGCATCTTAAACCAATCAAATGTACGCCAACAGCGGTAAATAATTCTAAGCTGAATAAAAGGACTCTTGTTATTGGTTAACGCATCGTTATGGACTATAAAATTACTGTAAATAAGGGGTGCAGCTTGTATATATCATTCAGCTTGGTGTTATTACTTTTCTTTTTGATGTAAACATGAAAGTGATTTCAGTAAGTTAAATACAATCCTTTTCCATCAATTGAGGAATGCTACTTTGTGAAAATGATTTAAAACAACAAAAAAGAATCCACCGTGTTATGACATGAAACCCCTTAATTACTATGTATATTGAATTGTTCCAGCCTGCCGAGATGCTCTCAATGAAAATTAATTCGCCAAAACCAAAACAACTAATAACGCTTTTATATCATAATTGTCATATGCAATAATGATATGAACAAATATCAAACAAGCCTATTTACAGATATAATTTTTTGTATTACCGTCTAAAATATGTATATTTCATAGAAAAAATACTGAACTATTTCTAGAGCATACTAAATTTGTTGTGCGTCGGTCTTTCGCGCGCTTTTCCTGGGAATGTTCTAAAAGACTGGAAATCTCGTTTTTCTTTCATCCTACGCCGAATATCTTTTTTAAAGATATTTCTTGTTCATATTTGTTTTAGAAATCCTGACAATTGATTTTTGTTGATTTCACTCAGTGATGATTAAATAAAATTTATTAAGAGCCCTAGTCCAGAGTTAGCTAACATGGCTGCAGATCCAATGGTTCTGTGTTCGAAGCCTCGTTGTGAACGACTATTGCTATAATTCCCTTATACATAATTATCTTATAATAATAATCACACCTACTCATACAATCATATATCACACATATTCACATATATGTCACACATATATTACATACTCATGCATGTGTATATCCACACATATTTAAACAAAATTATCCTTCAACAGCCATATATACCAGCTTTGAAATATAAATCTTACAGAAGTTTTGTAAGCAATTTTAAAGCTGAAATCAATATTTGTTTTAGAGAGAACTTATTTCCTTTCAGATATTGCTTGACTGTCGCGGCTTATTGGCTATAAAAGAACCATAATTTTTCAACTTTTGTAGAATGAACTTCCTTAAAAATAAATAAAACAAGACCTGTCACAGTCACCATGACAAATGCCCCAAAGGAAATCACCGGCATCAAAACCTGGGTCATGTTTATGAAAGGATCATGTTCTCTTTTTGACTATTAAGGCTACGGACGTGGATCTTCCAAGAGCCACATATCTGGAAGCATATTTGTGCCGAGTTATTTTAAAATTATTATTTGCAAAGCAACATTAAGAAGCCTGAGCACAGAATTAAAAAGGACCACTTTTCAGCCTTTGACCTGTGATTATGACCTTGACCTTTGCAGATGACAAATTGTCTTCTCTAGAAGAGTGAGCCTGGACAGAACAAAATGTTCCTCTTTTTGACCCCAGACTGTGACCTTGACCTTTGAACTACAGACATGGGTCTTACAAACGACATATCATCTCAATGTCACCAGGTTATTCAAAATCCACTTGTGCACAACATTGTATGTCAGTTACAGAATAAATATGAAAACGACAGATGGATGGACGGACAATGCAATTACTAACTATGCCTCCCATTGGGAGCATAATAAAAAATATCTGATGAAATATAGCAGTTCAAGGATCCTTTTAATCTTTTTTATGTTAAATAACATCAAGATCTAACACCTTACGATATTAGTTCCTTTTAACACTTTCTGAGATCAGATAGATTAAATTTAAACTTACAATAAATGGATCAAATGTTTACCCAACTGATCCTCATTCCTCTCAATGCTTCCAGGGTTGGACCAGTACTTTGAGCCTGTTAAAGTCTTGAAAAAATTCTCACTCCCTGAGAGGATCAACCTGAATACAAACTACCTTCACATTCAGACTGGCTTGCAGTAGATCAGTGCTCTGTGTACTCAGTACTTTCCCAGAATATATCAACTATATACCGTATACACTGGCAGATTAGCCACACCTTTTTTCCAGATAATTCAGGTGTATAGAGGGGGTGCGCCTTATACAGACACTGTGATATAAGGTTTTCAGGTGTTTTTTTCCATCACCAAAAAGTGAAATTTACTAGTATATGATCTCCAAAAATGGATTTACTGAAAGCTAATTAATATGATATGCCATTAAGTCTATACAAAATCAAATAAACATCACCAGGTTATTGCTTTTGCTCTTACTAGTTATCCTACCAGTAAATTTTATGATACAATGATTGCAAGAAAGTGAAACATGGTGGAAGACAGTTTTGATACAAATAAGTATATTTTATGGGACCTGACCTGATGTACAGGATTGGAGATTTATGACAGGTGACCTTGGTCCCCAGTCTGTTCTTAGAATGCAGGGCACAGTTGAGTAATGCCATGTTATGAGAATGTGTCACCTTTAGCCTACCTCTGCTTATTCCTATGACATATACAGTAGAACCTCGCCAAACCGAACATCATTAAACCGAATTCCTCGCCATTTCGAAGTTTATTTTCAGTCCCGATTTCTTCCCTTTTTATTTTAACTAAATATAAAATGTTTAATGCGAATTTCGCTATTTCTAATTTTTAGTTATTTCGAAGTAAAAAACCCGGTCCCGAGGTCACAATTCATGTACATTTTTCAATTTTTATTTCGAAGTCAAAATTCATAAATTTTTGTGAACTAATTATCGTCCTTATTATCAATCTTATCCGGATCAGTAACCAAGTTGATTTTGCGGAGGCACCTGGAGTGAAGGCTTAGGCAAGTTTTTCACACCTTTTTTCGAGATTGGGTTGGGCAACGTGTGTCCCACCGGAAATGTTGATTATTGCTAATCGATGTCTGACAGGTTGCATAATATGCATGTGCCAGCAGATAAACCCAGGTGTCAGATCTTTAGTACATTACATATCATCACGTTTGTCACCGGCATGCGACGCTACCTGAAGCAGCAGATCGACGGTAAAGATATGTATCATTGTTTGACATGGTAGAATGATTATGTTCATCAGAAGCATCTAAGTAGATCATGATATATTTTCATTACTTTTCATAACTTGAAAATAGTATATACGTACACCTAATAGGTGGTTTTCACAGCATAACGATTTCCACAATATGCACCGGTAATGAAAACGCAGACATGCACGCTCACAATTTTTTATTCCGAATAATTTCGAGTTTTTAGCTTGTTCCAAAGGACTTTGATTAAGGAGGTTCAACTGTGAATAAAATGGATCATTGTATGATTAGCCACTGTGATGTACGGATAGATTAGAGTCTGTCAAAATGTCTGAAGGCACAACTTTCAAAAAGTATTTTGTATTATAAATTGCAATAAGTGTTGTTGTTTTTTTCAAGTAAGTTACCCTGAAAATTAAGGTGCGTCTTCTACTTTGCTGGGCCTAAACTACCTGTGCATACAGTAGCTTGTTCTTTAAGTGCCTGCATTCTTTACCAAAATTGGTTTGAAATTTGCCATCTGATCATCAAATTCAACCTTAGATATAAATTGTCCCCAAGTGTGACAGCTAGAGACTGATGCTTGAGTGTAAACAAAGTAAGGTCTTGACTATCAAGAATTGATAAAATTGTCCAAGGTAATGATTTCAGAATGATCTCATCACAAAGATGAAAGCTTTTTTTAAGCGAATGCACCTAGGCCTAGGCTGGCCCAATTAAATGCCTTTAAGTTGCAAGCCTGACCTTTCACTATAAAAATGAAAATTGTACTTCAGGATAGTACACATATACTTGGGCTTAATGTGCCATTATTGTATATCGTCCAATTTGGGATGAGGAAGGACTTACCATACTTTGGTGGTAACAAGACCATTTTCTTTTCATTGGGGCATGAAAAAAGTAAATTTGGGAAAAACTGCATGGATTTTTAGAATTTCCAGAGGGGACAAATACTTATGTTCAGCCCCTGATAAAAAAGGGGGAAAAAAGGACCTAAAAATGGGAAAGAACACAAACAATGAAAACCTATAAAGAGCTTTACCATACTTTAGCAATGAAGACAAAGCTAAAACCGACAGTGTATTGCAAGAGTTTGTAAATTTTGGTGCCAGTGCAAACCATACTATTACCAGGTTGTTGTCAGTTGTTGTCATCAATATTTAAAGTCTATCAGTGCATTTTGGAACTGGGTAGCCATTCCTCATTCAAAGCACTGAGCATCACCATGGCCACATCTAAGTACATCAATTTCTGTTTATCAATAATATAGAGCGGTACCTCCTGGTTCTGTCTTCTGTGGCTACTATCAGGCCCTGTGGGGTTTAAGTTCACCCTACATCCAGTGTGTACCTTCACTTTATATCCATTTTATTGCAGTTAATCCCGTCCTCTACACTCAATCCAGAAGCAAAAATGCGTCTTACTAATATAGACTAAACAAGCCAGAGAATGGCCAATAAAAACAATGAACTAGCATAAAACAGATCCAATAAAAACACTGAATTGAGGTGAGCTGGGAACCATCACTATGAAACATTACTGTCAGGCAAGCACTGGAAACAAGCACAGCGAGACTTAAGCCGGAAAGAATATTTGATTCGGTTTGTCATTTTATCATATATAATGGTTTTCTAATCTAGAGATAGTTTCAATACATGTATCATTTATTTATTGTATTACCCCGTTTAAAAGCCTGACCTTCCTCCACCCTATTCCCTAAACTTTATAGAGAACATTGAAGTGCTAAGTTCAAATGACCACCATGCCCCCGCAAATGCCTAAGACCTTGGTGGTCAAGGTCATTTGAAGGTCAAGGTCACCTGGTGGGTAGAGCTTATCAAGGTGCACACACCTGTGAAATTTGGAGGCTACAGGTGGAAGGACTTCTGAGTTATGGTCAAGGTTAAAGTTTTGTGACAAACAGACAGTCTGACCAAAAACAATATGCCCCCCGATCTATCGATGCAGCTGGGCATAAAAATCAGGTATCCATTACAGGTATTATGTAGGCTGTGACAATGCAAGCGGCTTGCTGCTTTGCCGGGGCCTTGATAAGGGTGTAGTTCCGGTTGGACTAGGGATCCTGGGAAATTCCTGTGCGATTTTCTAAATTTAAAGCTGTAAAATAGTGCATTCTTGTGAGTTTTTTTAGGGTTTATGTCTTCATTTATGTATGGTTGGGAAATTTTAGAGGGGGCGGGCACTGGTTGCACCCCCCCAACCCCTACTTGAATCCCCCACTGACTTCTTAAAATGTGTTAACCCTTTCCCTCATAGAGGACACCATGAAAAGACCTATGCGAACAGCATAAAACCAGATCAGCCTGCGAGTAACTTGCAGGCTGATCAGGTTTTATGCTGTTCGCTGCTCCTCAGTGGTCTGGAAATGAGGATTTTGTAATTAAATTTGGTAAGGTTTAACTGTGGTTTTCTGCAGATCAGGCTTTATGTGATATCTATTGAGTGCATCAAAATGAGTCTATATGAGGGAAAGGGTTAAAATGAGTCTATATGAGGGAAAGGGTTAATTACCTAAATGTGTTTACTGTCAAGATTGAAAGAGAGTTCAATCTTTAGAGCTATATACCACAGAATAATGCAATATGCTATGTTCAAATGCTTTGTAATTAACCATCTGCACATCCAAACTTAACACTGTGGATTAATATTCTGCAATACAGCTCTCTATACTAAATCACCAAGTTGAACAAGTGGGTTTACTCAAGTCTGTTATGTAGCCTTAGTTTCATTAAATTAAGTGTCTGACTTTCAAGGCCCTGAAAAATATTTGCCTTAACTATTCCTAACTGCAAACTTGAATTGGTTTACAGTATGAAAACTAGAAATGTGTTCAACTAAACATCAATGACCCCACAATGCACCATTCTTAAACAATGTCTGAGGCAATCTGCTATGATTTCAAAACAAAGACCCCAGTTGTACAACTTCCCATGCATGTTGACATTCCTGTAAAATCTCATAGTTCTTTTGATAATGCACAAAACAAGATTCTTTCAAATTCTATTACGATCAAACCTGCCCATTATGCCTATTTACCCCCTGCAGAGAGCCTTTCACCCCCAAAACTGCATGGCCATGTACCTTAAAAATTGTAGGGTCTCTCTATATGAAGGGGTAAAAAGTTATGGAAAAACAACAATTTGTATCCCAAGTTACAAAACTCAGTGGGCACCCTGCTGTCTTAAGTGGTCAATCAAGAAAATAAAGCAACCCCTTCACAGAGGTGGCCGCTAAATGAAGGTTGTACATATAACAAAATGCTAATTGAGTATGAAAAATAAAACTGACCGCATAATACAGGTTGACCGCTTAATACAGGTGGCTGCTAATACAGATGCAACTGTATATATACCTCCAAACACCTTTTCTAAATTGAGTCTCTTTTACATTGCAATCATTGGCTTAACTAATACAAATCTGATAGATTGGAATTCAATTTACATACAATATAAATACCAGTATGCTGGTATACCATATGTTTTTTATCAGTCCTACATATCCATTCATCCTGGGATCTGCCTTAATTCCCTTCAATTGTAGATTTCTATTTCCTTTCACTGGCATCTATAAACAATTTACATGAAGTTAGAGTAACTAATGCAAGGTCAAGAAATCCAAAATTCCAAAGAGTTCCATGGTCAAGTGGTACCATTTTTTTTTAATTTTTTTTTTTAATGACTGCAGAAATAATACCAGTGCTAGACCAAAAAATGTTGTTTGATATGTTACCAGTTCCAAAACAACATGGGATTAAGCTATTAACAACAGTGCTCTGAACAACAACTATTGTTTGAAATATTACCAGTGAGTACTTGACCAAGAAATGTTGTCCTCAATGGTAACCATGCCAGAACAACAAAGGCTTAAATATTACCAGTGTTAGAACAACAAAATGTTATTTGAAATATCACCAGTGCTAAACCAATAAGCCGGGCTTTTTCAAGACCTTCACAAATGCAAAATATATGAACTTATTTGAGTTGACTGCATCCAGGAACCATCAAAAGGGATTCATTAAAACAAGGTGTAAAAGTGTTTCTTGATTGATGCAAAGGCAAAGAGATAACTTAATGCATGGTGTCTCCACCAAACAACAATTTACAAGAAATCCCTGCTCACTTGAGACCTCCTCTATTTCAACATCAATAGCATTAGGATCAGACTGCAAGGTATCACGGGAATCACTTTGTTCCAGCGACTAATCAATAAGGTAACACTCAGTAACACTCAAACTTCAGGCCTATCACCTCTCATTTCTAACAGCTCCACGCAATCTACCATTATATCTCAAAGGTGCTATACATGTCAATGGGCATCATGGGGGAAAAACTTGATGGTAATCAATAAAAGCATCAAATTCTTTCAACTTAGGCTAGGCCAATAAAATATGATAAAAAAAAGTTGTGATTCAGATGCCATGTCCAACCCCCCCCCCCCCAAAAAAATACGAAAGTTGAAATCTTTTTTCTTAGAAATGCATAGTAATTCATTCAGGCTAGAATACCACAAACCATACTAAGCTCCGGTACTATTTAAATCAACTAAAAAGAATGGTTAAATGTATTTCAACCTATTTTATGATTGTAAATTTTACTTTGTGCTAAGTGCTTATGGTGGAATTTGAGCCTGGTAGTAAAAAATGTAAATATGAATTATGATTCTTTTTAGCTGGTTCCTGCTGGAGTGCACATCAAGTCACATTATTCTGACACTGGGTCTGGGCCAGTCCTTAGTTAACTGCTATATATATTATCACTTTTTGCTGCTATATGCTGAATGCCAAACTGAAAGCTACCAGTAAACTTATACAAATTCAGCTTGTCACAGCAAGGGATCAAGCTCATGACCACTTCCCCATGTAGTCTTGCCAAATGGTGACAGTCACTTTTCTATTGTTGTCTTTTATGTTGTTATGAGTGAATTTAAATTGACACTGTAAGAGATGACCTCAAAATTCAATTTCAAAGTCAGCCAAAAATGGAAAAAAACTTAAAACTTATTTATAAACCAATTTCAGAGCATACATTGGTAACAATTAACATGCCCAACTTAGAATCCCATGGTTGTGGGTTCAAACCCAGATGGGGGCGGGGAATTTTCATGACTTTCCCAGGGGACGAAGTACTGGTCCAACCCAGGAACCATCGGGAAGGGTTGGTATTAGTTGCAAGAACTCAATCCCAGTCAACATAAAATACATAAGTTTGAACTTAACTAATTGGCATTAATTCCTGTAGCACTCTTCCTATAATGTACTGTTAAGGCTGCATATGTCCAATAATTTTTTTTGGACATTCATTATTCAGAGATTCCACTCAGCAAGAAATCTCTGCTACTTACTCAAACTTCTGAGATACATCTATAATGTATGAGGGCCAAAGGCTAAGGGCTGTTGATGGACAAGTAAGTAATAACTCACGATGGCACACTGAACAAACCGTCTTATTGCCTTGTAATCAGTTAAACATTGATTGCAACTTCAGTAAAATGTAAGTGAGAACTGTTTCAAGACAAGGTCAACAAGCAAACAAAACAGGAGTTTACTAAACAAAACAGTGATGTTGATAAGGAAAGGAAGTTTTAACTGCATATCTTCTCAAATCACCACTTCTATGTCGAGTGGATAATCCATATAGTTACTTACTATCACAGCCTTAGTCTTTCACAGCCGTGGGTTTGAGTCCCACCTGAAATTTGAAAATGACTAAGCCTTCTAGTTGGCTTGTGGAAGGTCAGTGGTTCTACCAGGTTGTCTCTAGTACAGTCAAGAGTTTTCCTCCACTTTTGATAAAACGGACATTACAACATGACCGAGATACTGTCAAAGCAAAGGTTTATTCCAAAATAACAACATATCACCATTGTACCATGGTCCAGGATAGCAAACATGGCTGTGGATCTGAAGGTTTTGGGTTCAAACCTCATTAGGGGCAAGAAAATTTGATGAATTCAGGCACTAAGTACTGGTCCAACAAAGGAAGCATCAAGAAGGAATTAGTACATATTAGATTAGAAGAATTTGTAAGGGCAAAGCCAGCCATTTTTCAACTTGTAGGCCCATAGAAAGGGTTCTAAGGGGCAGTTGCCCTTTATTAAGGCTGAGATTAAAAAGAGCAAAATGCACGTTCTAAAGTATTTTCTGGGAAAATAAACTATCAAATAAATCTGTTAAATAGAACTATTTAAAACTATACATCTGATTCAATGCAAACTGTAAATAATGCATAAGGTTTGAAAACTCCCCTTCCAGTTTTTATTGCATTTCTGGGACTTATGAAAATGTCATTTTCTTGACCACCTAATGTAGGCCCCAACCTACACAGCCTATTAGTAGCTACACCACTGATTTGTTTTCCAACTGACATATAGAAAGAAATAAGTTGCAACTTAATTAACATAATACCACTAAAATATCATCATAAGCAGCAGCAGCAGCAAAGAGATTATTAACAGACAATTGTGTACCTGTAAATTAAGATATATATAAGCATTTGTTATAGTCACAGTTGATTAGCAGATGTCCCAAGTGACCAATAATTGATTACTAATTAATTACTCACTGCTGACAAATGTGTGCCTTTCAAATAGAACAGGTTAAATGACATCTCAGGATCTGCCCTATCTACCACCTGTGCCAGAAAGCACAGGGGTCTGGCAAGAATGGCGAGTCATTTATCACTATATATAATACTAAAAATAATATATATACAGTGATATATGACTAGCCTTTTATTTAAGACCCCTGTGCCAGGTAGTGTTTTGATAATTTTTAACTGCTTAATATTAAATCTTACTTTATATTTTCACCTCAATTACAAACCTATACTTAATTAATGAAGGGGCAATCTTTATAATAATTATATAAAATTGGTGTACATAATATTACATTCCCATGCGCTGCAAAATAAAAGGCAATAACTACATGTATAATGATGAACATGTGTATGATGTAATAATAAATACTCTGATTTGACCATTGTTATGCATTTTATATAAATATATTCTAATTATGTTGCCAAAGGATTTGTTTTGTTTATTATTTAAACATAATAGCCCCAATCAGACCTATTTTCATAATTATTATTATTATTATTATAATTATCATCATAAATTGGGAAGAAAAGAATTTAAATGTTAAACAGGAAACAATTAGAATCTTAATTACTTAGTTGTGCCAAGATTGATCAACTTTAAATCAGGGAAAACTGAAGAAGGCATGTTTTAGCTGCAAAGCTGGCCCTTTTTGGTTTTCATAGCCTAAATACCCACAAATAAACTATCTCAATATCAGCATATTAATCTATATTCTCTTGTTTTGGGGTCACATAATTACAGCATAATTTTATTTTCAACCACTAAAATCATTCTGTACATAAAATTTACAATAAATTCTCTATCTTAAAGCTTTCTTTAGAAATTGAAATACTGGAATAACAGAAAGGAATAAATGTTTAATCAATCAAGATTTTAGAATGCTCAACCACATTGAATTAAATTAAATTGGTTCATCACTTTTTAAAGTGTATTTATTTCACAAACATTACTTTCAAATGAATGTCTTTATTTACACCTCTTCAGCGTAACTGAATTCCGCAGAAAAATACATAAACACATATTTCATATTTGCAAACCATTCACGTCCCTATAGACAGTGTAAAACTGCATTCAGAAGAGGACTTACAGCTACTACAGCTTTTAGCAATTAAGGTTTTACCTGTAATGGCTCCGCTACATTTCAGACCACTTAATATCTACCAAGAGAACCAAGATATCCTAATGAAACATAAGGAAACCTTCAGGATATCTCCGTGAAAGGCCCTGAGGTCCGATATGTAGTGGAACCATTACAGGTATCTTACCTTAAGTGTCAGAGTAGAAGGCATATTCTAAATTGTAGGTGGCAAGGGGTCTGGGGGTCTGACATTTTCTTGTGATTTTTCTTTCCATTTTCTTTGAGTTATCCCCCCCCCCCCTTCACAATTTGGCAAATTTAAGCCAGCCAGGCATTGGGATTTGAGACAGTCAAATCTGCTGCCAGCCACCTCTTAAGAAAAGCCCTGAGCACTTACAGATAAAGAAAAACATGTCAATAAATCTTTACATGTTATATGACTGTATATTTTTTTGTATATTCATTTGAAAATATTATACATGCTATGTATAAACCATTTAAAAATTACAATTCTAACATGATAAAAAAAAAAAATGCTTTATATAAACATAGCTTGTGGAGCGCAAATTACTCAGATGAGTCTATGAGTTTTAAACTTAAACATAATAAAATTAACAGACACATTATATCATTTTTAAAACTTTGCAGTCTAGTCAACATGTACGTCAGAATGGAAAGAGAGATGTTTTTTCCTTGCTATATTGCAGAATAATGTTCAATGTTGCATTCAGATGCTTCGTATATTAACTTATGTTAAGTTGGACCAGTACTTTGGGCCTGCAAAGGTCATGAAAGATACTTGCCTCCAACATTGTTTGAACCCATAACCAGATCTGCTATGTACCTTTTGACAAAAAATGCAAACAAGATTCTAACACCTGCAATTTCAAGGAAGTATAGACAGTATCATTTAATGATGAAACTGCATGGAGTTATGAGTGTATCTGTACATGAATGTCGATATAGCCACTTCACAAAGGTGGTTATTTATGAGGGCCATAACTTATGGGGCGGTATAACAAAAATAACTGCAATTTATGGTTTATATGATTGCAGGATTTTTTTCTCTCTTTATCAGTGGCAGTCTAGCTTCCCCTCTGAAAATGTTTTTAGAAAGACTGGAAAAAAGCGCTGAGATTTAACCTATAAATTTAAAGAAGTTGATGAAGCCGCTAGCAGATGTCTAAATTATACTAAATGTGCAATAAGAATCATACTTCAGCACAATTAACTCATTTAATGATCTATTCGACATATAATTTTGTTACTTGAAAAATTCATCTGTTATATGAAGCTAGATGCTGTATTCAAGTTGCATTCAACAACACTTGACTATTTTACATGATAGGACACTATCTCAGTATAAATATATAGGACAACTCCCAACTTTTTGTAAAAAACTTTTTAGAAAAGACTTTCTAGAAATTCCTTAAAAAGTAAGTACATTAGGCAGCAGAGTATATTATTATTAACCCAAAATATGAATAGAATCTGCATTAAAATGATCCTGTTGTATTAAACCCTCTACCTCATGAATATTCATGTGCAATTGGATGACATTATGAATATTAATTGACTTAAGATTTTATTTGAGACAACGGTTTTTTCTTTGCCAAACAGGTGTAAAATCTGAGCTTCAATGTTGTATAGGCTAACAAAGAACCTTTCTGAGCTGTCTGATCTGGGTCTGCTCTGTTCGGTTAAGACTATTTTTTTTATTTTCGAGAAACTAAACAGTGCCTCAGTGCTTTTATAATCCATACAGACTCATCAGATTTGATAACATTTTTCTTCACTTAACTGGTGTTTGCTCATACAATACTGTAGTTAAAATTCTACAATCTGCATGACAGAGGTTCATATACTATTGAAAGTTTAGTAATTGATATTCATCAAGTCATGAATTTATACAGGAATTTTCAGGAGATAAAAGGTTAAAATAAAGGTAGTATCATTAAAACAGCCAGTACTGCAGGGCAATAAAATTAGCTCTGCATTACGATTATGCCACCATTATTCTAGACATCTTGAAGTGAAACAGACCAACAAACGAGAAATCATTCTAAAACTAGGGCGAGCCATGACCTAGTTTTACCCAAAACAGTCAAGTTCACCGTGATCAACTCAAGCCTCTAATGGATTTCTATATCAGTGTCTGTGGGGCATTGTTTTTGTGATTCTAGAAAGTCATAAACAATGAAAGATTAATCAATATGGATTTTTCCCAATGATAGCTGAGATCTACAGGTGTAAAGATTTTTTACAGCTTAATAACTGGTCTCGATCATACCTTGGAGGTCCTGAGTTTGATCCCTGACTGCCATATATGAACCTTTTTCTTCATAATTATAGACTAATTTTAACACATTGGCAAACAGAGCAGACCCAGTTCAGGTAGCTTCTATTAAGCTGTCTGATCAGGGTTTTCTCTGTTTGCTTAAACAACATTGTAGCTCAGATTCTATACAGTCTACAGAGCAAAAAAGAAATCTGTTTCTTATACCATTTACAATTCAGTTAAATATATTCATGAAGTCATAAATTTGTATATGAATAATCATGAAGTAAAGGGTTAAAACCAAAGAATTAAGAATAGTACTGATATATTACCCTTGTTTGGAGCTCAATACATAAGGTTAGGTCCCTGGACAAGTCTGACCTCTGACCTCAGAGGCTGAGGATCATGTGATGGAGTGTGGTATCATATTACTTGTCTATGACATGATATCACCTGTGGTAGCACTCTATCTGTCCCAAGAATAGAAGGGGGTTTCAATGATGAATTGGGAAGGAAACTTAATATCATATTTTATAGAGGAATGTGCCTTTTTCTTCTCATTGTATTAATTAAGAAAAATCCTGGGGTATATTTACCCCAAAAAAATAAAAAAAATTGGAAAATGCCTACCTATGAGAGGCCCATAATAAAGAAGGGTAAACAACCCTGGGGGTCATACTCATAAAACAACCTAGCAGCAGGTGGCTTAATTTTGATAAAATTTACTGAAATAATGTAATCTCAAACTACCGTATAATGCTACTTTACCATGCAGGACGTGGAGGGAGCAATATATTTACCATTATAGATGTTTCTTTCATCAAAATTCAGAAATGATAAATCAGGTACATGTATACCTCTAATCAAATCAAAACCGATTTTTGAACAAAACAAATCAAAATGCTTAGTGATACAGCTGACCTCAGCTGGTCATTGCATGGAATTACTGTTATTCAATTGTTTCCCAAAATGAGGTCATTGCATGGAATTACTGTTATTCAATTGTTTCCCAAACATTCTAACCATTTAAAACCATGAACAACAGATAAGCTTAATATTATTTGCCTACTGAGTATTATTTGATTTATAAATAATTGAGAGTTTTATTTAAATGAGTGCTGAGATCAGAAATTTAATAGAGTCTAAAAACAATTCTATGGCATTTAAGTGATTAGTAGCTTCATCTTACAGTTTTCAGAAAACAAAGAGGCAATGAATTCAGAAAAAGAGGAAATCCTATAAAAAAAAAAAAAAAAAAAAAAAAAAAATCAAGAAATATTAGCACTGGGTATACTGATGGCAGGATATTAGTAATATTACCAAAAGCTTGTAAACAGAGTTGATTGAGTCTAAAAATTTTAACTGAGTTTTTTAATATCAACAAGATTGGATATTAAAATGTCCATTTTTAATGGTGTAATTACATAAATACTCAGTATATCAGCCTTCCACTGAAAACCAATCAGCCCCTCCCCTCTGATATTACTCTATACTAACACTAACATCACTTTAACAATTTCATATGGAAAAACACACACACACACCCATAAACAGAGAAATTACTTTAAATACCGTTACTGTAGAAAAATCATAGACATACCATTATTGCTTTCCCAGGGAACCAAAAATATCCGATAATTACGAGGCAATCTGGTCAAGATCGAAGCGTCTTTTCCACAAGAACTACTAAGTACTGCTGTGTCAATTTCTCCGAATAGATTCTATTGACTTATCGTTTCACTCGAAACAATAACAGCATGTGAAAAACATGAGAACGGATTCAGCCATGTTAAAAATAAACTCTCATTCCATGGAAACGGTTTAAAAACTATCCCAGCTTATTTCGAAGAAAAGCTAGACCCAATCATCTCTGCTCAGTGAAAACCAATTAATTTGGAGTTTTCACCCTTGGCGATGAGTGAAATATCACTGAGCCACAATTTCCCTGAATTAAAGTATCAATTATTCATCCACACAAGGAATGTGCATCAAAGGTTCAACGTTAACGAAAGCAGTCATCAAGTCGTCAAACAATATAAAACTTGGTAGTATTGTCCCTATTAAGCCTGATGATCTCTTGACCACACAGTTACCATATATTCAAGGCTTCTTTTTTTCCATTTTTTTTATCAGGAGCCATTCAAAGCCCTCTTCTCCACAGAAAATTTACCAGTTTCAAAATTTATACCGTTCCTGAAATTAACTTTTCCTAAAAAAAATAAATCAGAACCTATTTTTTTTTTTTTTCTTCCTTGGTTAATTTAATTAAATTGTTTCCAAATTAAACATTTATGATATCAAACATGATATTTAGATTCAAATGATATAACTTGAACTAATTTCTCTATATATGTTTGTTTGTTTGGTGTTCTGCCATCACTAGACTGTATACTTGAGACAGATATAGTGCTGCCACTCTGCAGTATCAGGCCGTAGATATGTGGCATGATACCACAACCAGTCACATTATTCTGACACCAGTCCTGGAACTACCCTTATATGATGACCACCAAGTAAGTTAGCTATACCAGTACTATTTTTTACAATATTGATATATTGCGACCAGGGATCAAACCCACAACCTACAGTTTCATGGGCGGATTCTCTAACCACTCAGCATCAGAGACCTATAGGCTGACCTTGAGGATAGGTAATATTGAGTAGCTGACAGAAATTCCATAAAAAAAATTAAACCTATAGTTTAATATGTGACAGTTGAAAGGTAAACCTCAAACACTACATGCTTAATCTTATTAAAGTGATTTAATTAGTTTGATTACAATAGTATATTTACCTGTTATCAGATTAGTTTAAACTTATTTATTTTTACGTCAATTGGGAAAAAAGTTCTCACAACTTATACAAATCCTCTCAATGGTTCCTGGATTGGACCAGTACTTTGCACCTGGGAAAATCATGAAGATTTCTTGCCCCCAACTGGGTTTGAACCCACAACTTTCAGATCCGTACTCGAATATGTTACCACAGCACCCTTCAGATTAATCTCAGATAATCATTGTAGACATGTACTCAACATGATAATCATTGTAGACATGTACTCAACATGTTAAATTTAACCTGATAACAGCAGGGAGAGCCAGATATAGTTCTGATAATCTAAAGTACAGACATGTTCAATTAGATAAGGTCAAATCTAGGTAAACATCATTGGTTTAACTGAAATTTCTTTTTAAATCCATTGGGAAAGAAATTCTTACAACTGAAACTTATAATTATCTAAAATAACCCTGGGTTGGATCAGTACTTTATGCCTTGGACAATATAATGCAAGACTTTTCAACCCCAACAGGATCTGAACACATGACTTTCAAATCCGCAGTTATTTACACTATCACTGAACCACCCGCACCCTCTATATCAATTCTACTTCTCGATTTGTGACAACACGAAAGGCTTGACCTTGCTGCACCTTTTGCCTCAGCAGAAAGTCACACTGGAGTAAACTGATAACAATGAAGTGCAACCTGGATGATTATTTACAATTTACACTGTAAACTCTTTATAACGCGGGTTTGGGGGTCCAAGGTGGTGATCCGCGCTCTATGTGAATCCGCGTTATTGCTATTTCAGGTTAAAATCCCTCCCCATCCACTTATACTGTATGCTATATCGAGAAAAGCCATCCCGCACCCACCCGCTTACACTGTACCGGTAAAATCGGCGGTCAGTTTCTGTCTTATTCTTATTGTGCTTAATCGATAATCCGTATCAAAATGTGTGTTAATTTATATATTTATTAACATAGATCTTACCATAAGAATGTGTATCTTTATTAGTCCAAAAAGACACGTGCGAAGTGCGAAAACATAACAGGTTCATGTCATTAGTCGGGGGAAAAATAGCCGATATTGGCTTCTTAACTGTTTGACTTATGACAGTTTACCATTGTTCACGCACCTAAGTGTACTAGTGTGACTGGTTTTCAGCCTACAGTGAGAGAAACTAACACGTATCAGGTAATCGGCGGATAACCGGAAACTGCTGTTTGTAAACAAAAAGGCAGCTACAATAGAATGATACATACGAAAAATACGAAAATTGCTATTTTTTTCCAAAAAAAAAGGGGTCTATGGACATCCGCGTTACATTGGATACAGCGTTGTTCCGAGGAGCGTTATAAGGAGTTTACAGTGTAGTTAGTAAACTACACGTAGTTGTCTATTAAGCAAATTTTCACTAGTCGTTAATTTCATGATTTGATGAAGAATTTGAACCAATAAACATGAGCCCTGCATGCGGATGCCAACACCTGTCTGTTATTTAAAAAAAAAAAAAAGAATATAAATTAATTCAAAATTGACTAAAAATTAAGAGTTATGGCCCTTGATGAGAATGTAGCCCTTGTGATAGTGAACCAGTGTATGAAGTTTAGAAGTTATGGCCAAGGTTAATGTTTTTCACAACAACAACACCAGAGTGATGACAATACCTCAACTTTTCTTCTTTGAAAAGCAGACAAGCTAAAAAATAAGTTAATCACTTAAATGTATGAACAGTCCAGTATACTGAATATCTGTGGTGCGAGTGGTTGGGAACAATATGTACCAGTATGAATCTTTCAAACCTGTACATCCTGGTTAGAATAGTGTTCCTTGAAAAATGGCATTTAATGACAATGCAAAGTACAAATTCAAACAAGACCATAAAAAGCAATTTCTTGGCATATAAAAAGAAAATGATGCAAATACATGGATAAATTTGAGGTTGTCGGCATGCTATGTTGCGAAACCAAACCGATTCTCTTCATGATCATTAGCTTTGTATGTAAAAAAAAAAAAAAAAAAAAAAAAAAAAAGCCCCAACAGTCCCTAGCTTTAGAATAATGACATTACCATACCTTGTTTCAAATAACTATAACAGATATACAGGTAAATCTTTAGCATAATTTCAAAAAGAACAAAATTTTTAACATACCTTTAAGGATATTACCTAATTTAAACACATGAACCAAAACTGACCAGATCATGCTTCAGCATTTCACAAGGCTTCAAACACTAAATAAAAAAAGTAAACATTTGCGTGTATTAATAAAGTGACTACAATAAAACCCTGCCATAAAATCATACCTAACACATTATATTTGACAGCACCTTTTATCTGCAAGGTTTAAGTCTTGAAGCAATCTGTCCCATGAATGAGGCTCAAATGTTGGCTTGTCATGTTTACATTTCCTGCTTCAGGAGCATCTGTGTATTTACAAACTGCGCTTTAAGTTTTTAAACCAGCTTACAGGATGGCCTTTAATCGAATAGGTAAACATTCTTCTAAGTAAAATATCTGACAGGCTGGCCAAATGATATCGATTGTTTAAATATGGCTAAACAATATTGTTCTTTTGTGACTTGGCTCTGACCTACTTTTCTAATGCAGACATCAATACAGTGTTCTTTAGCCACATTAACAAAGGATCTGAAGTTTAAAGTTTGTCACATCGATGAGAGAAAAAAAAAAATCTGCAGCAACATTCCAAAATTCTGATACAAATGGTCTATCATAATGCTGTCCTTTGATCTTGAAATTCAGGTTCTTTCAATTGTGAATTTCTTTTTTTTTTTAAATATATGATGAATAATTTCAAGGACTTGGTTCAAAACTATAGAAACTACATATAAATAAGGAAGCAGTTACAATAGTTTTGCACCAAATACTTGATTCAGGGTTCTCTCTTACTCCTTAGCAAGAGTCCCCAGATTTCAGTTTTTGGGAGGACTACTGGTCTCCATAGCAACCCATTTATAGACATATATATCGAGTGGACTCCAACTGCATGGCAAATCTTTGTAATGCCTGACTACCAGGATTTTTAAAATGCCAATTTTATAGCCATTATTGGGTTAAATGTTCCTAATACTCAATAGTATATTTTTTTCCTTCTATCCAAAATTTTGAAGAAAAAATATTTCTTCATAAAAAACCTGTTTAGCTATGATGACAACTAAGTTATCAAGTCTGATGTATTATTGCATAATGTGTAGACTAATAAATGTCCCAAGTGTTATTTAAAGCATTTATAACTTTCAATTTATTACTGGTATATATAAAAAATTCCCAATTTTATCCAAAACGACTTGAAAATTCCCAATTTCAGAGGTGTAGGTCATGTTCCCAAAATACTGAAAAAATAACCCTGACTCTGTTGATTGGTATAATTTCACTGAATTTAAGAAAACATTGAAGATTTTTTTTGTGAACATGAGCTTTGTACGATATCTGAGCACAGATAACAAGAACCATCCAAATTTCAATTTCAGTAAACATTTAACTGAATTCTTTCAGATTAGGATATTGTTGTATTAAGTTTTCATCTTGACAAAAATGTTTAAAAAAAATATACTGAGAGCAGGAGAAACAAATGGAAGATAGCAAAAAAGATTTGAAAATGATGGAAAAGAGATAACGTCAAACTCATAACATAACACTGATGAGCTTGTATGGATTTTAATATACCGCAACTGACAAGTAGAAAAATATTTGCTATGTGTTGCTATGCAACTAAATAGAGATATCACATGTCAGCTCAATATCATAATGGAAGACGATACCAAAAAACATTATTCCACTTACATAATTGTAGACTGTATTATGGTATACCTATATTGTATACATATAATTTTAACCCTTTCCCTCATAGAGGAAACCATGAAAAGACCTATGCGAACAACATAAAACCAGATCAGCCTGCGAGTAACTCGCAGGCTGATCAGGTTTTATGCTGTTCGCTGCTCTTCAGTGGTCATGAAATGAGGATTTTGTAATTAAATTTGGTAAGGTTTAACTGTGATTTTCTGCAGATCAGGCTTTATGTGGTACCTATTGAGTGCGTCAAAATGAGTCAATATGAGGGAAAGGGTTAATCAACAATTTTATGGAGAAAATAGTCTGGACCCACATTGCAAATCTTTGTTTCATAAGGAGATATTCCTCTCCCCCCTTTTGTTTTTAATTAGGCACCAGTTTCCCACAATTATGGTGTATCAATCAAATGAAGTCATCTATTAGTGCTTTTAAATAACGAAGATACATCTGTTAGTAACTGACAACTTTCCTTCTTAAATGTCAGTCAAGAACTTGAAATATATTTTTTTTTTTAAAAAGGAAAAAATTTGCCAGCCTGAAACTGTTTTGCTTGAATGGTTCTATAATGACAATGGTACCAAAGAAAAGAAATCATAAAATTGTAGGTGATCAAGCTTTAAATCTTTAAGCTTAATGGCCACAATTAGATATTTTTACATATATAAAAGGATCCATTTCTCAAACAATAATGGTATCTTTTTTACTAACAAATGTCAAAATATCCCCTATGAAAAAAATATCTGACAAAGCAATTCCTTAATTTCAAAATAAAGATTAAAGCAACATTTATCTCATTTAAAAGATTTTTTTTCTCAGTTCTGACGTCACATATCTCTGGTTTTAATATTAATTAGCAATGTAGTGTAGCACAGAAGAAGTGATTTCACTAAACAAGAGGGCCAAGATGGCCCTGTGTCGCTCACCTGATTAAGATGGCTGTGTTAGGCAAAATGACAAAAAATCTGGCATCTAAAGTGTTTTTCTAACATTTGACTAAGTGGCCTACATTTTGATCCTACCTGAATTTACCTGGTGACCTAGTTTTTGACCCCACATGACCCAATTTTGAACTCATCTGAGATATCATGTAGACAAACATCCTGACCAAGTTTCATGAAGATTGGGCCAAAACTGTGGCCTCTAGATTGTTCACAAGGTTTTTCTAAGATTTGACCTGGTGACCTAGTTTTTGACCCCACATGACCCAATTTCGAACTCATCCAAGATATCATGCAGACAAACATCCTGACCAAGTTTCATGAAGATTGGGCCAAAACTGTGGCCTCTAGAGTGTTCACAAGGTTTTTCTAAGATTTGACCTGGTGACCTAGATTTTGACCCCACATGACCCATTTTCGAACTCATTCGAGATATCATGTAGACGAACATCCTGACCAAGTTTCATGAAGATTGGGCCAAAACTGTGGCCTCTAGAGTGTTCACAAGGTTTTTCTAAGATTTGACCTGGTGACCTAGTTTTTGACACCACATGACCCAATTTCAAACTCATCCGAGATATCATGTAGACAAACATCCTGGCCAAGTTTCATGAAGATTGGGCCAAAACTGTGGTCTCTAGAGTGTTCACAAGGTTTTTCTAAGATTTGACCTGGTGACCTAGATTTTGACCCCACATGACCCATTTCAAACCATCGAGATATCATGTAGACAAACATCTGCCAAGTTTCATGAAGATGCCAAAACTGTGGCTCTAGAGTGTTCACAAGGTTTTTCTAAGATTTGACCTGGTGACCTAGTTTTTGACCCCACATGACCCAATTTCGAACTCATCTGAGATATTATGTAGACAAACATCCTGACCAAGTTTCATGAAGATTGGGCCAAAACTGTGGCCTCTAGAGTGTTCACAAGGTTTTTCTAAGATTTGACCTGGTGACCTAGTTTTTGACCCCACATGACCCAATTTCGAACTCATCCGAGATATTATGTAGACAAACATCCTGACCAAGTTTCATGAAGATTGGGCCAAAACTGTGGCCTCTAGAGTGTTCACAAGGTTTTTCTAAAATTTGACCCGGTGACCTAGTTTTTGACCCCACATGACCCAATTTCGAACTCATCCGAGATATTATGTAGACAAACATCCTGACCAAGTTTCATGAAGATTGGGCCAAAACTGTGGCCTCTAGAGTGTTCACAAGGTTTTACTAAAATTTGACCTGGTGACCTAGTTTTTGACCCCACATGACCCAATTTCGAACTCATCCGAGATATCATGTAGACAAACATCCTGACCAAGTTTCATGAAGATTGGGTCAAAACTGTGGCCTCTAGAGTGTTCACAAGCAATTGTTGACGACGGACGACGGACGACGGACGACGCACGACGCACGACGGACAAAAGGCGATCACAAAAGCTCACCCGAGCACAAGTGCTCAGGTGAGCTAAAAAAGTTGTCCTGAAAATTAAAGTGTTAATTAAATAAAACACTCTCCCTCTTTGCTTAAATTTTCCCCAGTTGAGAAGAGGATGCATAAAAAAGGACCAATGAGCAGTGTACAGTTAATTTGAGTGAAACTTGAGCTTTGATGCTACTAACAGCCACCTGAAATAAATAGCAAACCTGCCTTGAGCAGCCAAGATTCTAGAATAGCTGACAAAAAAAACAAAAACAAACAAACAGGCTGACATTCATTTATATATAAATCCTGCACTCAGCAACCATTTAACAGCAACCTGCACTCAGCAGCCATTTAGCAACGTCCTGCACTCAGCAGCCATTTAACAGCAACCTGCACTCAGCAATCATTTAGCAACAACCTGCACTCAGCAGCCATTTAAAAGCCACCTGCATTTAGCAATCATTTCATAGCAACCCACACTCAGCAGCCATTTAACAGCAACCTGCACTCAGCAGTCATTTAGCAACGTCCTGCACTCAGCAGTCATCTAACAGCAACCTGCACTCAGCAATCATATAAAAACAACCTGCACTCAGCAGCCATTTAAAAGCAACCTGCACTCAGCAATATTTCATTGCAACCTGCACTCAGCAGCCATTTAACAGCAACCTGCACTCAGCAGCCATTTAGCAACAACCTGCACTCAGCAGCCATTTTATTCTTATTCCCTTGACTGGCTGTTTAAACCAGGTTTTAATGCAGTTACAGCTGAGTGAAATAGTACAGTTAAAAAAGTAAACATTGAAGGCTAATGATGCAAACTACGGTAACTACTGTTCATATATAGTACAGCTACTAAGTCACTTAGTCAGTGCATTTTGGAAAAATTAAATTTCCAAAAATATACCTTGAAAAATGTTCTTGACAAAATTAATATGGTCACCTTGAGACTGTTGATTGTCCTTGAACATGGTGTCTATACAATGATGATTGATATACAGTATTCATAATCATTCCACCATCATCATCACGTTTAGTTATCACAGGACCCCCTCTTATAAGAGTAATCTTGCCACTCTGCTTTAAAGACAACCTTTTTTTTTTTCTAACATTCTGAATTCCATGATTCTTTGTATATTGACAGCATATTATTTGATCTACTAAAATATGAAATAAAAACAGGGGTCACCTTAGCCTTAGAAAAAATATATCCATGTTTTCATCAGTATACCCTAAATAGCAGCAGTTTAGGATGAAATTTCACCTATGAAAACTAAGTCTATTTTTTTCCCTTCAAATTAATTACAATTATTAGTAAAAATGTTATGTCATTATATTGTTGAAACATCGAATGTAAGAAATAAAATGAATTTAGGGTTTATTATTCATACATATATTATTAAATACCATTACATAAGGCTAAAACACCTTAATTTTGAAAAAAGTATAAACAGACAGTATTTGTTTTAAATTTTATTTTTTCTTATGTTCAAACATTCAGATTTTTCTTATTTTTTCTATAAATATTTTTTAAGGTACTTATCTATAAGATAAAAATTTAAAACTATTGGTCGCCAGGCTTTTTTTTTTTTTTTTTTTTAAAGGCTTTTTTTGATTGTGGGTGGTTGTGGGTGGGGAATATATTTAGGGGATATCTAACTTCTTTGGAGCAGATAAATATTTATTTCAATAAAAATTTAGATAGGCCTATAGACCTTCTACCAAAATCCCATATACAATTCACACAGGAATAATGCATAAGCACTGCAGTTTCTGTTCCTGTTAATCATTTTAAACATTTTTTTAAGTGCATCAGGACAGTCATCTTGATAAATAAGTAGGGCAATATCTATCCTAACATTGGTCCAAATTTGCGGTTGGTAACAGAAATAAAATTTTTGCAGCTAAAATATAAGATGCAACTCTTTTATACTCTTGACTTTCCATTATCTAGCAGTTTCTTTTGAACAGAAACTGTTATATTTGCATTAGTGGTGATACAGATAGTATAAAATTTACTTGTGTGTGATACAGAAACTGTTGTGATCATCTTCAAAGTCACTGCGAAAAAACATTTGTAGTCTATATTATATGACCCTGGAACAACAGCATTGGTTTTCACCGAATACTCCCTTCTTGCAATTTTATCAATTCAAGGGCCATAACTAAGGATTGTCTGGGACATTCTGGCTGGTTATCAAACTTGGCAAAGACACACTGTAACAAATTATTGTTAAGATGAGTTCATTTTTTTTTCTGAGCTACAAAATGGTCTCTCTTAATTTTGCAGTTCTTCATAAACTCAAGGACCATAACTATTGAGTGTCTGTAACATTCTGTCTGGTTATCTAACTTGGTTGAGATATTGTGCAAATACACATGGTGATAAAGTTTTGTTGAGGTCACTTTACGCTTGCTGGGGTTAGAGAGTAGACATCGCAAGTGGGTGCTGCCAGCTACGGATGAATCCATAATATGTCCCATCATTCAACAGACACATAAAACCTGTGTTGTACCAATGTGTCAACACCGGTCTGAATGACCTGTGTAAAAGCGCTCTAAGAATCGTAGGTAAAACATGGCTGCACCATCAAGATCTCCTGCGTTTGAGATTGCATTGAACTGGATAAGTAACGTAAATACAATATTTAAACATGGTATTAAGTTATTTTCAATTTATTATGCCAGTGTACAGTATTTTTTACATTGTATATTACATTTTGGGAGAAAAATACTTATCTGCAAATTACACACACAACGTTTTCCAAATATTCATGTGAAAGTGAAAGTAGGATCATAATTCTTATTTACATATATTGCTCAATCTAAACTAGAAGTGTCTAAATTACAATATAATGTGTCGACAATGATTAAGGCACATTTAGTAGTATTCAAGCATGCTCATGTTACTAACCTTTGGTCATATTTATATAGAACTTGGGTCTATTTGCAGGGAAGCACAATTCACAGTTTTTGGGTGAATCCTACGATCTAGTACAGAGACTAGTGCAAGCTAGTGATGTCACAGTCCCTATTTATAGATTGGTGTTGTACTTGAAACATGATTTGAGAAATAAAACTGCTAGAGGTTGCTTTGACATGAGAATATTAATCAGACATACTGGAAAAAACTGACTATTGATATCTTAGTCAACAACACCAGTAAAAAGTGACATTTTCCTATTTTTGGATTTCAGTACCCACTTCAGGAAGTGTGAGAGCCAGAAATCACAAAAGTGTCTCATTGATGAAACTAGTGCTTTCTATTCTTAGTCGTCTGAAAATGCTTATTTAGCTTTTCTATTATTTAGGTAGTCTGAACGTCTAGTAATATTCATAGCTGCAATGATTTTGTTTGATTATTGAGTTTAAAGTCCCACCAACAGTATTTCAGTCATTTTGAGACAATGTCTACTTGAGACAGATATAGTGCTTCCACACTGAAGTATCACACTGTAGACATGTGGCATGATACTACACCTAGTCACATTATCCTGACACCAGGCCAATCAGTCATGGAACTACCCCCTTTGCTCAGCATTGCCAAGCAAGGGAGCTATACCAGCACCATTCAATACAATTTTGGTATATCGCCACCGGGAATCGATCCCACAACCTACTGATTCCGGGGCAGACAATCTAACCACTCAGCCACCGAGAACAAAGAATGATTTTGTAGTAGAATAAGACTTGACTATTTGAGTTTACCATCGCTTCGACAGTATTTCAGTCATATTGCGACGTCCAGCTAATTACAGGAGGAGGAAGACCCCGAATGCACGGAGGCATCCGGGTAGAACCAACGACCTATCGCAAGCTAGCTGGAAGGCTTAAGTTCCTCACATGAAAATCCGAATGACCCTGACGGGATTTGAACCCACATGGTGAGGAGTAGAATAAGACGGCAACAATAAGTGCCGTGTTTACATAAAATAAATAAAAGCAGATACATAATGGGATTACATGAGAAATAGTCTCTTTCTCTCTCCCTTTCCCACTCAAGTAGACAAACCTAGCAGGATTTGTACAATTTTTAGTCCTCTGTTGTTCATTCATAATTGCTCAATTACTCACTCGTGCATATTCATTAAAGGAGCATGCATGAATGACAAGTTGTCGTGAATGAGGGATAAAAATCATATACAGGTCAACTCTGTAACTGTCAAGCCATAGCAGTTTTGAAATATCGAAGATTATCTGAAGAAAACCGGCTTGACTTTAAGAAAACGGATATGTCAAAACATTGCTTTGCAGACACCGATTTCATAGATAGAAATAACAGGAGGTATACCAACAATAAATATCAAAATAATCGTACCTTCAGCATTAGTGCAAGTCCCAAAAGTATCGTACGATAAATAACACAATCCCCTTGACCTGTCACTGTTTTTGTTTGTAGTCTGCCATTTTGGATAAGGTGATGTATTGCGCTCTCCCATTGGTTAGTTAAATGAGGCGCATAAAGGGAGTGTCAAAATATGTAACGTAACGTAAGATAACAAAGTACCAAAAATACTGACTTATTGTATGTCATCAGTTACTGATGTTGTCACTTGTTTCTATTTTACCAACTTCAGAACTATTTCTAATATTAAGATAGGAAACTATAACAAGAATTGTGTTGGGGGAGGCGTTTGTTGGGTGCCAGAGAAAATAGGTAAAACAACATTTTAAATTTTAGGTCTTGATGCCTGTATACATATATACATCATAACATTACGGTATGCATATTTGGACCACAGATCTACTTGTAGGTCGATTTGAACTACTTGGTGCACATTATGATGTGTGCCTTCTTCTTAAATTAAAAAGTCTGATTACCTGAGATCGCCAGTGCTCTTTTTCCGAAGACGAGCGCCTTTCAAACCTCTTAGATTGTTTGATGACACAGAACTGAAAAAAAATACTTTTGTTTTTAAGGGGTAAAACAAGCGAGAAACTTAAAAAGCACAAAATTTTATGCGAGATAGAGTCGAAGCAAATTTAAAATAGAGTCATCCTGTATTTGTGGCGACACTTTATATTATGTATATAGTAAAATAAATCGAAATACATCGGGGATAAATTTGATTTTCAGAGCCTCTGGTCAGATATATCAGAACTGAAAACACGTTAACATTTATACTAAACCTCACCAATATATGTGTGTGTTGTACGGTAGAAAAAGAAACCAGATCCTAACCACTTTTAAAAATACCCGTATGTTAAGTAACCGAATATAACTATTGCAATTTTTATACTTCACACATGACAATGTAGGTCTAAATGTGTACAGTCAAATCGGAACACAGCGACGACGAACGCCATGTTCATAGTATAGAATAGTTATATATTAGAAAAAAATATCTTAAAGATAAATACAAAGCTACGGTAGCATAAAAGGGGCATGGGAAACATTTTTTATAACGCGTGCGCGATAACTAATGCTGCAAACGTGCTATTCCGTGCGAAAGAGGTGGCTATCGCGTGCGCACGCGATATAAATAATATATCCAATTTCCCCTTTTACAATGCTTCAGTACAAATCCGAATGAGTGATTTAGGTTAGATTCCACCATCATTGCTAACTTATTATGATAAGTCTTAAAATTGTAAATAAAAGCTCATTCAACCAGATAACTTTGTAAATATCTGAAACGTTTACTTAAGTACTTATACCTTTTGGATAAAAAGTGAAATATTAAATTTGTTATCCACCCACCATTAAATTGTGATCATTGTCCATCAAGTGATCAGGGGAATTTTATACTAGATTCAAATCTTTATAGAGCCTATAACTCCACGTCAATGGATGCTTGCATCTGCACTGAAGTCTTTTTTAAGTATTTGAGGGACCATGATTATAATTTGATTATGGATGGATGACCTTATAAGATGTTTTATTGGGGTGGGGGTCTATGTTTCACATAGTTTCCATAATAAATAAAAACCGAATCGTAATACCTGAATCGTCTCTGCAACTTCTCAGCAATAAGACTTTTAGGAACATCCATGAGTCGTATCTACACTCGTATATCAGAGTTTATATAGACACTGTATTACAGTCACTTCGTCCTTCAACGCAGTGGGTTCGACTCATGGCCTGGTCACTCGAATTGTTCATATCAGGAAGAGCGGTATTTGGGTGGCTCTACCCGGGCGTCTCTGTGCTCTCGGGGTGTTATTCCACATACAACTACTTAGCTAGAATTAATTAGCTATACTGTCTGAAACACTATCACAGCCACAAAATAACTTAATCCCTTAATAAAATAAGCTGTTACTTTAAACGTGTGTCTTGTGTCTTTTTACGTCGTTAAATTGCTAATGCATGTTTCATGACTGACTCTATAAATGTAATTTTCAAAGCCAGTAAGAATTCATATTTAATCATAGCGATAGCTTAGCTATAACGGTTTCGAAATGATAATACTTAAATATGCATGGTTTGTTTTAAGATAACACTCACGTGATATTTACGCTTTAATCATAATATTATGATACGGGGTGTCTTGTCCACAGAGGTTAACCTCACACCATATCTCGCTGACGTCGGTTTAACAAGTGCTGAGTCCACAAATGATCATCTTACATTAAAAAAAAATAATGATCAATAACACACAATGCATCAAACCTTGGCTGAAATGCTAAAAGCCGTTCGAATAGATCATTTCACTCCGAAATGAGACGTAAACCTACGTAAATCAACGAGCATTTCCCGAACACATGATCTACATGCTGGTATATAAATCCACACATTGTTCAATGGGAAATAAACATACATTTGAGATTTTCCCCCAGTCACAGATTGGTCAGTTTAAATCCGCGGAT
>CM037780.1:34533956-34583956 GCA_021229015.1 Solen grandis | reverse complement strand
ATGTTCATTATTAGCTATACATATAAACCTATCTCAAGAACTATAAGATCACTAAATTTTATGTGACATTATTCTGTTGATTCAATAAATTTCACTTTTCCTGAAAAAAACGTTTTGATGGCTTAGCAAACAGAGGAGAACATGACTTCTTGCAGGATCTCTTCTGTTTCCTAGCTAAGATTCTACTCAATCTTCCTGGCAAAAAAAAAATTGTTCTTTCATATACCATTTAAAGTTCAGAAAATTAATATTCATCAAGTCAAAAATGTGAACATAAAACTAAGAAGGTCAACTGCTCACAAACAAACCCTTGTTTTTTTGCATAAAGCAGATCATTCATTGATCACATGATATTCCCATTGGTGCCATTGGCTAATCTGATAAGGTAAATGAATATATATGTAAACATTGAAAGAACATTCATGAATATTCACTTTAAGATGGGTATGCTAACATATGGTATAAATGACCTACCCGCAGACACGGTTCGACATTCCCCGGGGTTTGTGGTCAGCGGAGAATCCAGGGGGTCATAGGCCGATGCCCAGTTGACAACACGCTACACAGGAAACCAAACAGCATAATTATCCAGATAGCTATAAACCTGGTCTATGTTTAACAAAACATCTTAAACTGAGATTTTCCTCAATAAAAAATCGTAATTTCTGTGACACAACAAATGATACAGTCCATTTAGGAGGATTCAGAATGCATTTTTCATTTTGACTGTAACATTTAAATAAATGGAAAGTTTCCGTCATTATCTTCTATATATCTAATATTAAATAAACGGAATAATTCTTTTTAACCCTTTCCCTCATATAGACTCATTTTGACGCACTCAATAGGTACCACATAAAGCCTGATCTGCAGAAAACCACCGTTAAACCTTACCAAATTTAATTATAAAGTCCCTTTCCAGACCACTGAGGAGCAGCGGACATCATAAAACCTGATCAGCCTGCGAGTAACTCGCAGGCTGATCTGGTTTTATGTTGTTTGCATAGGTCTTTTCATGGTTTCCTCTATGAGGGAAAGGGTTAAGATTATTCTGATAAATGCGGCAATTGGAACTTTATAACAGGTCCCACCAGCAATCAAGCTAAAAAAAATCAAGAATTTAGAAACTGTGCAGTTAAGAGAGTATCCCAGTTTATAGAGGGTGCGGTTTAGAGAGGTTTCTCTGTAAATTAGAACAGAAATGATTTATTTACATTTATATATTAATATCAACATTTTCTATAAAATAATAAACTACCATGTTACATTAACAGTGATAATTCAGCAATGAAATTTACCTGGACAAAACTTCAGAATACAAGGGGCCTCTGTGGCCAAGAGGGTAAAGTCGCTGACTTTAACACTTACTCAGCCCCTCATCATGTGGGTTCAAATCCCGGCAGGGTCATTCAGATTTTCATGTGAGGAAGCCTTCCAGCTGGCTTGCGGTAGGTCGGTGGTTATACGGATGCCTCCATGCATTCGGGGTCTTCCTCCACCTGTAATAAGCTGGACGTCACCATATGACTGAAATACTGTCGAAGCGACAGTAAACTCAAATAGTCAAGTCAAGTCAGAATACAAGAGGAGATGTACAGCAAGATGGTGCATTATTTTGAATACTTTCAAGGTACTCTCCGCAGACAGACTTACCCGCTTGTAGAAATCCTGAACTGGAGAATCCGCCTCTTGTTGCCGGAGACCATGGACAGAGTCCGTCAGGGCGATGGCATACACGCGTTCCTCAAATTCCGCAATATGTTTCTTGGCCTAATAATATATAGAAGCATGTATGAATGCATTATAGATCTTGTCATTTCTTGCCATACACTCACACAGGGAACATATAAACTGAGGAATTTTAATTTATAGAGTATTCCAAGACCTATTTCAAAATTAAAATTATCAAGGTATTTGTGAATTTAAATGTCAGAAATGCATATTTTACAATACAGTCATAAACAAGGTTCTGTTCTATAACTGACTGTAATATTGTTGATAGTGGGCTGGACTAGGACTTGTCAGTTTCTTGACAGAGGAGGAACTAGGTTGTTAAACTAGGCTGAACTCTTCAAAATAATGCTCCTTTATGTTGCTATCTATTGTAATGTTAATCCATATATCCCCTTGCCCAGTGGTCTTAGGTTTTCAGCACTATGTAAAACAAATGACGTATGTAGATTGAAAGAGCATATTTTTTTGATATTTGAACAACTTTAAAAAGATAAGTTTATTGGTAAAGCTGTTAAAAGTTACTTATGTAAATAAGATGAGTTCATGAATAACTAAGAAAATCTGGCATGCATCAGTCACCAGTATGCTCTAGTAACAGGGTAAGGGACAATATCAAAGTACCAATTCCAGTGTGCAGACTCCTCCGTAACTATGGGCGACAATGGCAATATTTTTGGCTGGACTCTGCTGTACATACTCTCTCCACAAGGACTCTGTGTGTTCTTCAGGGGTGGAGTTGCCCTGGAAAACAAAAGCATGTCTGTTCTCAGCAAAATCATATCTCATTTATCAAATATATACTGGTAGAATATGAAATACAAATAATTGGCATATAAACAGAGCTTTTCCTTTAAAACACAATCCATTAAAACTCAAAGGCCAATATACATAGTCAACATTGCACCTGCTTAGTTACTTTTAGGTGCAGTCTGATGTTGTAAAGAATTGTGACTTGGACCTATATAAAGCATTATAGTGTAGCTGCAGTGTGGTCCAATATAGTGTGGTATCTAGACTTGGACCTCAAATATAACATTATAATGGACCTACAAAGTATAACAGAGTATTTAGAATTGGAAACTAAATACAGCATTACAATGTAGAATCACTGGGGTGTTTCATACCAAATATAGCATTATAATGGAGCTGCACTGTGATGTGGTATCTAGAATTGGAACCAAATATTGCATTATAATGGAACAAATATTACAGAGTATTTAGAATTGGAACCTAATACAGCAATATAATGGAGCTGCACTGTGTAATGTGGTTCAAAATAAGGTAGAATCTGGACTTGGACCCCAATTATAAAAGTCACTTTTATTTAACTGCTATTACAGATCTGAACAAGGCAGTCCAAAGGACAGCTATATCCCCCGCCGCTGGCCAAATATTAGAATTTGTTTGGTCATAGGATTATGTTCACCTTAACCTGGCATGGTTGTAGCAGACATAGAAGATCAGTTTAAGACAATTTAAATTTCTGGAGTTATGTATGAATCTCAGAATTCGGAGGCACATATATTAAAAGTTTACTGACAAGTTTTACATGGGAAACAGTACAAAAAGTGAACATCAATGAAGTATAGGATGTAACCACAAAATACATGTGTAACTCAATTAAAAACTTTATATATCATGACATAATTTGTATGATTGTGAACATGACATACTATTATTTACCGAGTACAATAAATCACTGTGGAAGTGCAATCCAGGTCAAGAAGTGGTCTGTGTAAGGCAAGGGGAACACTCCTGAATGAGATATGGAGCGGACACGAAAATAACATTTGACCTGCAAGTATGACCTTGACCTTGAGCCAGCGTTACCGCCTCATGCCTTCTGCACATCAGCTCAATGAGGTTAACATTTTAGCCGAGTTTGAAGAAAATGTGTCCAAGCGTTTATGAGATATGGAGCGGACACGAAAATAACATTTGACCTTCAAGTATGACCTTGACCTTGAGCCAGCATGACCGCCTCATGCCTTCTGCACATCAGCTCAATGAGGTTAACATTTTAGCCGAGTTTGAAGAAAATGTGTCCAAGCGTTCATGAGATATAGAGCGGACACAAAATGTTTCGGACACACTGACGGACGGACGGACTGATGGACGGACGGAAAGGGCATTCCTATAACCCCCCTTCCGCTTCGCGGTGGGGGATTAACTAAGTTTGCCTCATTTTACTGAGTCAATTACCATTAAAATCACAAGAAACAAGCAGGCCTGAGTGAACAGAGTATAACAATATCAGACCTACCCTGATCTTGACAGACTTTTTTCGCCTGCCTTCTCCAATTTCTCCGGTATTGATGTTTGTATTGGCAACAACAATTGCATATCCATTGTCTCTCGCCCACTTGATGTAGGGAAGCTGTGTTCCTTTCTCCAAGTTGTCATTGATAATCAATCTACAGCAAACAATACATAGGTCTTAGATACTAATAGTGATTGCTATATTCATACTTTTTCTTGATTATAAAAGAAGTAGGTAAGTATTAAAAACAGTCTACAGACAGAATTTATTGTCCAGAATTTAATTGATTATTTGTTTTCTTGGGTTTAATATCCCATAGTTTTTAAGGTAATCCATCCATCACTAAATTACAATCATGGTCCTTTGACTGCTTAAAAGGATTTTAGTGCAGATGCATCTACTGACCTAGGAGTTATAGGCTCTGTTGCTCAAAGTCTATAAAGGCTTGCATTTACTTTAAAAATTCCAATGACCACTTGATGGACCATGATCATAATTTAAGGATAGATGAATTACCTTAAGTATGAATTTTCATACTCAGCCTCAAACTCTGCCTATTACTTTCAATAGGGATTGAGTTTGATACTCAAATCTGAACCACAGATCATACTTGCATATTTTCGGGAACACGAGCACCTGGACTTCAATTTTTGGAAAATGTCTCCTGTATTACAGTTAAACTCAAGATACTTTGTGAACGCAGCTCTTAATTTCTCCTTCACTTTTACTTATCTGCAAGCTAGTCTGGTTTTATGCTAGACACAAAGGTCATTTTTCAAACACAGCTATCGCTTGGTTAAGAGACCACACCCACCTCCTGGCCCACTGGCCCGCTCGTACAGCTCCTGACCCATGTATGAGCAGCAAGAGCTTCTCTTGGTTGGTGTAGAGGTCCCCACTCATGAACACAAATGTTTGAGGCTCTCCTTCCTCGGCATCCATCTGTTTTAAAACAAAGCTACTTAATCAGGCTATCCTGTATTTATACACAAAATCCATTTTCTATATAATACATGTATTCACAGGTATTTGGCTCGTATTTATATCCAAAATCCATTTCCTATCTAATACACACATGTATATCCACAGGTATTTGGCTCATGTTGATATCCAAAATCCATTTTCTATACAGTCTATTCACGATGGAACGAAATGCAATGGAGCGAAATGATGGTGTAATGCGAAGTAATTGCCAGGTCCCAGCAATATTTGTTCTTTATTCAATGTAAAAAAGATGCGATGGAACAAATAGGATGGAACGAAAGATGCACTGGAGCGAAGTATGTATGTGGTCCGATTTGCTAATTAACAACTTATAAATGACGCGTTCGAACGAAGTGTCGGTCAGTTTTCACACCTACCCGAGTGACACCTGTTGCTTACACGCGTCTGCCATTATATTGTCTGTAATCAGCCTATTAGCACGCCATCCGTTTTATTTATCAATATCATCGTATAAAAATAAAAAAATATAGAGAATCAAATAATGAAACAACATCACACTTAACATATTACGACACTAAATCTTTACGACAGTACATGGTTTTCGGCAATACATACTAAAACACGACATAAACAAACGAGTGAGCACATACATAAAGGGATTCTCAATCGTCAATATGAAAGATGCGATGGAACGAAATACCCGATGAAACGAAATAAATGCGTTGCCCAGGGCTACTTCGTACCATCGCGAATGGACTGTATAATACATATGCATTATATGGAAATGGATTTGGGATATAAATACGAGCCAAATTCCTGTGAAATTAACCATGTTTGATTTCATTGTAATTTTGGAGTTTAGCATCCCTAAGACAGTATTTCAGTCATTAGTTACATCCAGCTAATTACAGGTGAAAGAAAACACAAGAGTGCACAGAGACACCCAGGCAGGATCACTGACCTACCGCAAGAAAACTGGAACGCTTTCTTTCAAGAAAATACAACGGAATAGGACTTGAACCCGCAATGATGAGAGATTAAGTGACAGCAAGTCAACTACTATTAACACTCAGCCATAAAGGCCCCCTCTAATTTGATAATTTTATATGTGTTACTGGTATCATTAAAACAACTTAATCTTAACCCTTTCCCTCTTATAGACTCATTTTGACGCCCTCAATAGGTATCACATACAGCCTGATCTGCAGAAAACCACAGTTAAACCTTACCAAATTTAATTACAAAATCCTCATTTCCAGACCACTGAGGAGCAGCGAACAGCATAAAACCTGACCAGCCTGCGAGTTACTCGCAGGCTGATCTGGTTTTATGCTGTTCGCATAGGTCTTTTCATGGTGTCCTATATGAGGGAAAGGGTTAATCCAATCTCTTAGGCTATGTAGTCACCTTGCAATAACCTCTGATTACTGATGACAGCTCCAAAATTAATGTTAGATAAAAAAGTTCCTTGATAAGCTTTTATCATAGAGAATTTATATATAAAATGTTTGATTCACATTAATGAATTAAAGCAAGGGCATGGCATGTGGATGACACCGCTTGTCTGTTATTTTTTGTTGTTGTTTTATAAACAAGAGCTGTCAGAGGACAGCACGCTCAACTATTCAAAATGCTTGTTGGTAAATCAAATGAAATCTATTTCAATTCTTGCCCTTCACATACCCTGTACATAATAATAGTCAAAAATGATATACCTTGATAGTCTGATAGCCCTTAATATTCTTATGAAGCTTAAAATCAAGTCCATGCCTAGTTACTGAGACATAAGCATAATAACACTGTGCATGCAAAACTTTAACCAAAAATCCAAGCAAGAAAAAGGCCATAATTGGTATAAAATTCAGTCCAAAAGTTATCCTTTCTAGTTTTCTGATGCCCCAGAGGACACTCCTTAACTTTCTAGTCAATTCCACAAGCAATTTCTGAGATATAACTGGATAGTAGCTTGATGCAAAAATTTACCAAAATTAAGTTAAAAAAATTTTTAATATATTCCATCAAGTGTTATCTTCCTTTATAGTATGATACCCCTAAACATATTAAAGATGTTTCAAATCAATCCCATGCCTGGACTCTGAGATATAAGCATGAAAGTACCTTGCATGCAAAACTTAAACCAAAATTTCTAAGTTAAAATGGGGCCATTACTTGTAATATATTCCATCAAAAGTTATCTACCTTGATACTCCTAAACATATTAAAGATGTTTCAAATCAATTGCATGCCTGGATAATGAGATATAAGCATGAGTATCTTGCATGCAAAACTTTAACCAAAATTTCTTAAGTTAAAAAGGGGCCATAATTTGTAACATATTCTATCAAGAGTTATCTACCATGAAAGTATGATACCCCTAAACATATTAAAGATATTTAAAACCAATCGCATGCCTGGATAATGAGATATAAGCATTAGAGTATCTTGCATGCAAAACTTTAACCAATTTCTGAAGTTAAAAAGGGGCCATAATTTTAACATATTCATCAAGAGTTACCTACCAAACCCCTAAACATATTAAAGCCTGGATATTGAGATATAAGCATGAGAGTATCTTGCATGCAAAACTTTAACCAAAATTTCTAAGTTAAAAAGGGGCCATAATTTATAATATATTCCATTAAGAGTCAACTACCTTGGTTGTCTGATGCCCCTAACCATATTCATAAATTTTCAAGTCAATACCATGAATGGTTATTGAGATACAAACTAGATAGTAGCTTGCATGCAAAACTTTAACCAAAATTTCTAAGTTAAAAAAGGGCCATAATTCATATTAAATTCAGTTAAGAGTTATCTACCTTGGTTGTCTGATGCCCCTGGAAATATGTATTAACTTTCAAGTCAATACCATATATGGTTATTGAGATATAAGGTTGATAGTAACTTGCATGCAAAACTTTAACCAAAAGCTGCAACGCCAAAGCCAGGGCGACTACAATAGCTCTCATATTCTTCGAATAGTCGAGCTAAAAAGTGGATATAAATTAGGTTAAATGTACCTAAGAGTTATGGTATTTGATGAGACAGTGGGCCCTTGTAATTGTGAACATGTATAAAAAGTTTGATGACAAATGGTTTAATACTTTAGAAGGTATGGCCAAGGTTCACCACGCCAAACAACAACACTAGAGATGACAATACCTTGACTTTTTGTCTTAGCAGAACAGACAAGCTAAAATACAGTTCAAGTAACTACTAACACTGCTGCAAATTCCAATGTGAAACATTTGATTTTGTGTGTGTGTGTGTGTGTGTGTGTGTGTGTGGACTTTGCTGAATCTGAGATTCAAGATTGTATAAGCAAACAAAGGAGACTTGATCAGACAGCTCCTGGAAGGTGCGAAATTATCTGGGTCTGCCATGTTTGTTAAAATGTACATACCGGCAGGTAGGCCCTCTGTAACTTGTGGTCTTTTCATATGTAATAAATCTTCATTGATTGTGTATTATACAATGTTAGGGTGATCAAAATCATCATCAACATCTGCCTTATTACAATCATCATCATCATCATCATCATCATCATCATCATCATCATCTGCCTTATTACAATCATCACCATCATCATCATCATCATTGTAATTATCAATATCATAATAATCATCAGCAACATTATGAAGTATCAAACAAGAGGGCCATGATGGCCCTGGATCGCTCACCTGATATCATTAGGCTATGTAAAATCAAGTGACCCCTGGGGCAGAGCCAATTTTGACTCCAGGGTCATGATTTGAACAAACTGGATACCAAATATCTAAATTTTTCTAGCTTTTTTCCAATATAAGTCCATGTGAAATCAAGTGATCCCTGGGGCGGGGCCAATTTTCACCAAATATCTAAACGCAAGGCCATGTGTTTTCTAGTCTCCTAGAAAGAAAAATTTTCATGTTATTTCTATATTAGCCTATGTAAAATCAGGTGACTCCAATGGCGGGGCCAAATTTGACCCCAGGGCCATGATTTGAACAAACTAAATATAGATCCACTAGGCAATGCATAATTCATGATTTGAACAAACTTGGTAATGGTCTATGAGGCCATGTCACATACCAAATATCTAAACTCCAGGCTTTGTGATTTCTGAGAAGAAGATTTTTCAGGTTTCTCCTATATTAGCCTATGTTAAATCAAGTGACCCCTGGGGCAGGGCCAATTTTGACCCCAGGGTCATGATTTGAACAAACTTGGTAGAGATCCACAAGACAATGCTACATACCAAATATCTTAACTATATGCCTTTTGGTTTCTGAGAAGAAGATTTTTCAAGTTTTTTTCCTATATTAGCCTTTGTTAAATCAAGTGACCCCTGGGGCGGGGCCAATTTTGACCCCAGGGTCATAATTTTTACAATCTTGGTAGAGAGTCATAAGATCATGCTACATACCAAATATCTAAACTCCAGGCCTTGTGGTTTCTGAGAAGAAGATCTTTCAAGTTTTTTTCTATATTAGCCTAAGTAAAATCAGGTGACCCTTTGGCGGGACCAAATTTGACCCCAGGGCCATGATTTGAACAAACTTTGTAGTGATCTACTAGACAATGCTGAACACCAAATATCTTAACCCCAGGCCTTGTGGTTTCTGAGAAGAAGATTTTTCAAGTTTTTCATATATTAGCCTATGTTAAATCAAGTGACCCCTGGGGCGGGGCCAATTTTGACCCCAGGGTCATAATTTGAACAATCTTGGTAGAGAGTCAAAAGATCATGCTACATACCAAAAATCAAAAGGCTAGGCCTTGTGGTTTCGGAGAAGAAGATTTTTTCAAGTTTTTCCTATATTAGCCTTTGTTAAATCAAGTGACCTCTGGGGCGGGGCCAATTTTGACCCCAGGGTCATAATTTTAACAATCTTGGTAGAGAGTCATAAGATCATGCTACATACCAAAAATCAAAAGGCTAGGCCTTGTGGTTTCGGAGAGGAAGATTTTTTCAAGTTTTTCCTATATTAGCCTATGTTAAATCAAGTGACCCCTGGGGCAGGGTCAATTTTGACCCCAGGGCCATAATTTGAACAATCTTGGTAGAGAGTCATAAGATCATGCTACATACCAAAAATCAAAAGGCTAGGCCTTGTGGTTTTGGAGAAGAAGTTTTTTTAAAATTTTCATTTTTAAAATCTATTTTTAGCTCCTGTGACCTAGATTTTTGACCAATCAAAAAAAATTTAACAACTTTGGTAAAGGGCCCCATAATGAACATTCCTGTGAAGTTTTATCAAAATCCAGTGAGTAGTTCAGAAGGAGATGTTGTTTAAAGAAATTGTTGACGACGGACGCACGGACGCACGGATGACGGACAAAAGGCGATCACAAAATTAATGCTCACCATGAGCATGTTGTGCTCAGGTGAGCTAAAAAGGTGATTAAAACCTCCATCACAAAGCCCTGTCCAAGTCTATCCCACAAGCTGGGAGTCTCCAAAAGATCTATCAATTACCAGTTGTTGTTTTTTTCTTTATTCATAAACAAGAGGGCCATCATGACCATAGAACACTCATCAGATAACTTTAGTTTAATTAAACAATTCAGGCCACTTATTTGTACATGGTAAAACCTTCAGCAGCAACCAGATTCAGATTTTCAAATACAAGTTTCTAAACATCTAAATAAGAATACTAGTCAACCATCTGCAGGCCTCATTATTTAAAGGATAAAAACCACTTAAGCAAAAAGGATCGCTCACCTGGTATCATTAGGCTATGTAAAATCAAGTGACCCCTGGGGCAGAGCCAATTTTGACCCCAGGGTCATGATTTGAACAAAGTTGGTAAGAATCGACTAGACAATGCTACACACTACCACACTCTACTTGGTAGAGGTCTATTAGCCCATGTTACATACCAAATATATAAACTCCAGACCTTGAAGATTTTTCTGTTTTTTTTCCAATATAAGTCTATGTAAAATTAAGTGATCCCTGGAGCGGGGCCAATTTTGACCCCAGCATCATGATTTGAACAAACTTGGTAAGAATCAACTAGACAATGCTACACACCAAATATCTAAACTCTATGCTTTGTGGTGTCTGAGAAGAAGATTTAATTTTTTTCCATGTTAAAAAGTGACCCCTGGGGGTGGGGCCAATTTTGACCCCAGGGTCATAATTTTGACAATCTTGGTAGAGTGTCATAAGATCATGCTACATATTAAAAATCAAAAGGCTAGGCCTTGTGGTTTCAGAGAAGAAGATTTTTCAAGTTTTTTCTATATTAGCCTATGTAAAATCAGGTGACCCCTTGGTGGGGCCAAATTTGATCCCAGGGCCATGATTTGAACAAACTTGGTTGTGATCTACTAGACAATGCTGCACACCAAATATCTAAACCCCAGGCCTTGTGGTTTCTGAGAAGAAGATTTTTCAAGTTTTTCCTATATTAGCCTATGTTAAATCAAGTGACCCCTGGGGCGGGGCCAATTTTGACCCCAGGGTCATGATTTGAACAAACTTGGTAGAGATCAACTAGACAATGCTACATACCAAATATCTAAACTCTATGCCTTGTGGTTTCTGAGAAGAAGATTTTTCAAGTTTTTTTCCTATATCAGCCTATGTTAAATCAAGTGACCCCTGGGGCGGGGCCAATTTTGACCCCAGGGTCATAATTTTAACAATCTTGGTAGAGAGTCATAAGACCATACTACATACCAAATATCTAAACTTGAGGCCTTGTGGTTTCTGAGAAGAAGATTTTTCAAGTTTTTTTCTATATTAGCCTATGTAAAATCAAGTGACCCCTGGGGCGGGGCCAATTTTGACCCCAGGGTCATAATTTGTACAATCTTGGTAGAGAGTCATAAGATCATGCTACATACCAAAAATCAAAAGGCTAGGCCTTGTGGTTTCGGAGAAGAAGATTTTTTAAATTTTCATTTTTAAAATCTTTTTAGCTCCTGTGACCTACTTATTCACCCAATCAAACTAATTTGAACAACTTTGATAGAGGTTATGATAAGGATGATTCCTGTGAAGTTTGGTCAAAATCCATCCAGTGGTTTAGTAGGAGAAGTTGTTTAAAGGAAAAGTTGACGCAAGACACACGCACGGACGGACGACGGACAACGGACGCCGGACAAAAGGCGATCACAAAAGCTCACCAGTGAGCTAATAACCCACTGACTCATCCTTGACCTCTAAGCATGACCTTGGAAATACATGTAACTAAGGACCTGAGTCTTGTGTGCTGCACATGGTCTCATGATGGTGAACATATGTGCCAAGTGATTTTAAAATCCATCAATGAATAAAGAAGATCAGATATGGAAACAAGAGAGCCATCATGGCCCTGGGTCGATCACCTGAGAACCAGGTAGTGGAAGGAAAAGAAACAGCAAATATCTTATGATATTGTGGAAAATGGGCTCTGTCCTCTGCCAGCTATAAACTGAGTGAGTACTTTTAGACAAGAAGATTTTTCAAATTTTTACTCTGCCACCTGGCAGCCATGTTTTTCAACCGATCAAAATAATTTGAACAATCTTGGTAGAGAGTGACCTGAGGAACATCTGTGTCAAATAACTTTGAAATCCAGCCAGTACTTTTGGAGGAGAAGATTTTTTACATTTTTACTATATACATTTAGGGAAAACGGGCTGCGCCCCTTGGCTGCCATGTTTTCAACAGATCAAAATAATTTCAACAAATTTGGTAAAGAGTGACCCAAGGAATATCTGTGCCAAATAACTTTGAAATCTGACTAGTAGTTTTGGAGAAGATTTTCAAAATGTTTTTTCTTTCCGTTGCCATGGCAACCAGAGTTCCGCATGGAATCAAATTCTTTGAACAACTATGAAAGGGCTTCACCCAAGGAACATTCCTGTGAAGTTTCTTTAAAATTTGCCCAGTGGTTTAGGAGGAGATGTCGTTTAAGTTAAATGTTGACGACAGGAAGAATTTTCTAGTATTTCTTATATAAAAAAGTGACCCCTGGGGCGGGGCCAATTTCGACCCCAGGGTCATGATTTGACAAATTGGTATGTCCATAAGACAATTCACCACAAATATCTAACTCAAGTTTTCTGACCAAAATTTTTTATTTTTCTTATATAAATCTAAGTAAAATCAAGTGACCACTGGGGCGGGGCCAATTTCGACCCCAGGGTCATGATTTGAGCAAACTTGGTGATGGTCCATAAGACAATGTCACTCACCAAATATCTAGACTCAATGCCTTTCTGACAAGAAGATTTTTCTAGTTTTTCTTATATAAGTTATGTAAAATAAAGTGGCCCCTGGGGTGGGGCCATTTTCGACCTCAGGGTCATGATTTGAACAAACTTGGTAATGGCCCATAAGACAATGCAACACACCAAATATCAAAACTCCAGGTCTTGTGGTTTCTGACAATAAGATTTTTCTAGTTTTTCTAATATAAGTCTATGTTAATTCAAATGACCACTGGGTGGGGCCAATTTTGACCCCAGGGTCATGATTTGAACAAACTTGGTAATGATCCATAAGACAATGCCACACACCAAATATCTAAACTCAAGGCCTTGTCGTTTCTGACAAAAAGATTTTTTTATTTTTTCTTATATAAATCTTAGTAAAATAAAGTGACCACTGGGGCAGGGCCAATTTTGACCACAGGGTCATGATTTGCACAAACTTGGTAATGGTCCATTAGACAATGTCACTCACAAAATATGTAGGCTCAATGCCTTTCTGACAAGAAGATTTTTCTAGTTTTTCTTATAAAGTTATGTAAAATCAAGTGGCCCCTGAGGTGGGGCCAATTTCTACCCTAGGGTCATGATTTGAACAAACTTGGTACATGTAATGGCCATTAAGACAATGCAACACACCAAATATCTAAACTCCAGGCCTAATGGTTTCTGAGAAGAAGATTTTTCAAGTTTTTCTTACATAAGTCTATGTAAAAGCAAGTGACCCCTGGGGTGGGGCCAATTTTGACCACAGGGTCATGATTTGAAAAACTTGGTAATGGCCTATAAGACAATGCCACACACCAAATATCTTAACTCCAGGCCATTGTGATTTCTGACAAGAAGATTTTTCAAGTTTTTCCTATATAAGTCTATGTAAAATCAAGTGACCCCTGGGGTGGCGCCAATTTCTACTACCCCAGGGTCATGATTTGAACAAACATGGTAATGGTCCATAAAACAATGCCACACACCAAATATCTAAGCTCTAGGCCTTGTGGTTTCGGAAAAGAAGATTTTTGAAGATTTCACTTTAAAAATCTATTTTTAGCTTCTGTGACCCAGATATGCAATGGACCAATGTGTCAGTACCGGTCTGAATGACCTGTGTAAAGGCATTCAAAGAATCATGGGAAAATTATGGCTGCTCCACTTAGATCTCCTGCGTTGGAGATAGCATTGAAATGAATAAGTAACGTAAATAAAATATTTTAACATGGTATTAAGTTATTGTCTATTTATTATACAGTGTACAGTATTTTTTGCATTGTAGATGACATTTTGAGAGAAAAATACTTATCTGCAAATTACACTCACATGACAACGTTTTCCAAACAAGAGGGCCAAGATGGCCCTGTGTCGCTCACCTGTGTAAGATGGCTGTGTTAGGCATAATGACAAAAAATCTGGCATCTAAAGTGTTTTTCTAACATCTAAGTGACCTACATATTGATCCTACCTGAATTTGCACTCAACTGGGAATTCATGCAGTCATCATTTATATCAAGTTTAATGAAGACTGGGACAAAAATGTAGGCCTCTAGAGTGTTCACAAGATTTTTCTAAGATGTGAGCTGGTGACCTAGTTTTTAACCTCATGTGACTCATTTTAGAACTCATCCAATATATCAATTAGACAAACATCCTGACCAAATCTATTGAAGATTGGGCCAAAACTGTGGCCTCTAGAGTTCATGAAGATTGGGCTAAAACTGTGGCCTCTAGAGTGTTCGCAAGGTTTTTCTAAGATTTTCCCTGGTGACCTAGTCTTTGACCCCATGTGACCCAATTTCAAACTCATCTGAGATATGATGAAGACAAATATCCTGACCATGTTTCATGAAGAGGGTTAAAACTTGGGCCTATAGTGTGTTCACAAGGTTTTTCTAAGATTTGACCTGGTGACCTAGTTTTTGACCCCACACGACCCAATTTCGAACTTATCTGAGATATCATGTAGACAAACATCCTGATTAAGTTTCATGAAGATTGGGCCAAAACTGTGCCTAGGGTTCACAGGTTTTTCTAAGATTTGACCTAGTGACCTATTTTTGACCCCAATATCCTGACCAAGTTTCATGAAGATTGGGCCAAAACTGTGGCCTCTAGAGTGTTCACAAGCAATTGTTGACACCGGATGACTGACGACGGACAAACGGCGATCACAAAAGCTCACCTGAGCACTTGTGTAATCTTGTAAAAATCATGTGAAAGTGAAAGTAGGATCGTAATTCTTATTTATATGTATTGCTCAATCTGAACTAGAAGTGTTTAAATTACAATATAATGTTCACATAGTATAGAGACTAGTGCAAGCTAGTGATGTCACAGTCTCTATTTATAGATTGTGCAATGGACAGGAACCATTTGAACAACTTTGGTAGAGCTTCATGCAAGGAACATCACAGGCAATTTTCATCAAATTTGGCCCAGTGGTTTCGGAGGAGATGTCATTTGAAATAATTGTGGACAACGGACAGCCATTGATCCTTAAAGCTCACATGAGCACTACGTGCTCAGGTAAGCTAAAAAGAGGGTCGGTTGGGAGACCAGAAAAGGATTTTTTTTTTTTTGGCCTAAGGACTTATAATAAGTTTGATAACTATAGTCTGACCTGGGAAACCAGTACCAATCAGTGGTATCCAACACATGTCTACAATAATGTTAACTTCCTTTACAGATAATTAATGCATGTGTATCTAGGTGGTAATGCAGCAAATATAAGGAAACTTAAAATTGGTTTGGGGGCTATTATTGTTGTTTTTATTGATTTTGTTTTATTGATGTGTATATATTTTTGCACTTTTTATTTGCTTTTTTGGGTTGTTGTTTTTTTGCCTCAGTTTTTTTTTTGGAGGGGGGGTCTATTTGTTTGTTTTGTTGTTATTGTTTTTTACTTGGGAGGAGGGAGGTCAGTATTATGGTCTACTGGATCTATGATTATATAGGGAGAGCCATATTTCATGAAGATATAAGTGGGTGGGGAAGGGACCCCATGATTCCCTCTCTAGATCTGCATATGTAAAGTATAATGCTAATATAAACATTGTTCCTGTGCAAAGGAAAGCGATATTTAGCTAATTAAGTTTTCTCTTTGCCCTATTTTTCAAAGATCTACATAACTATGAAGTAATTGTAACATACATCTCCAAGAGCATTGTATCTCTGCTGATTGAAGTGAAAATTCCCCTCTTTTTCGTTAAAATTGAACGGCTCATCAGTTTCTATGTTGCGCAACTCTCCAGCTGTAGCAATAAAAATAAAATTTCAACATTTTAAAATGCAAACTTAAAAATATTGACATGATTTTAGGATTACATCAAAGTATTTTTTTTCTTTCAAATTGAATTTAGTCACATGGAACAGTGTTAGTAATGGACATTAATGCTATATATCTCCAGCATGAGTTCAATATTCTTACACACTGCTGATAAAAAAATATGAACAAAATTTCTCTTCCTATATCCCCTAACCCCCTAGAATGGGACAAAGAGCACTATTCTTATACAGGCTGGATTTAGCTATGAATCTTTACAAGTTAAAATAGATTTTGGAGTCAAATATCTTACCTTCATTGAAAGTAAATCCAAATTCTTCAAGCGTTTTAGGAAATTCATAGTTTTCTGGAACAGAATTATCTTTTTTATAATGAAGGCAAAAGCAGTAATAGTGGCATAAAGAGGCTATTAAGGTAAGCCATCCATCATTCAACCATAATCAAGGTCTTTCAAATGCTTAAAAATACTTATGGGCAGAGGCAAGCATCCAATGACTTTGGAGTTACAGGGCTCTTTTTCTCTAAGTCTATGAAGGCTTGCATATACTATTAAATTCCCGTAATCATTTGACAGACCATGATCACAATTTAATGATGGGTGTACTACCTTAAAACAAAGGTGTAGAACAGGTCAGAAGCTTTCCAAATGTCTAATTCAAGTCTTCCTCACCTCAAGGAATTATATTTGAACATATTCTCTACATAAGTGGGCTGTGAAATGAAATGCTTAATCAACCTTAAATAATTATTTTCCCCAAAAGAAACTGAAAATTTCCTTACAATTTTTCTCAATATTTTATTGAATTTATGTGGTATAAAAATGTATCACTTGATCTTCCTGTATTAAAATTACATAGAAACATCATAAGGAAATAATCATAGTCATTTCATAATTTTAAATGCTAACTTCACATGCCTTAAAATATCTGTTATCCTTATCCTGCAAGGCTTAAACACTTGTTGAAAAGCATGCAACTCCAAATGCTTGTCTTAATGCAATGACAATGAGACAAAAAATTGTTTTTAATGGCCATCAGTGATTTACAATTTTTCTTTTTTTGCATAATAAAATAAGTGTCAGACACTATTGGTTATGACAGTACAAAGTGTCAACCCTTAAAGGAAATAAAATAAAACTTAAGGTAACACCATGGCCAAGTTCTAGGGTTAACCTTCTATGCTAAAACATATTCGTCTTCTGTCACAGTGAAAAACATATTAATCAAATCTCAGGCTTTGATGTTGAATAAGAATGGCTCTGCACAAAATGGGTGAACAACAAATCCAATATTGCATGCTCATGAAAACATTCTTGTAAAAACTGTGTCTCTTACACAAACCTTAAGCTTGGTGCAAGATAACAAGAGGGCCATGATGGCCCTGATTTGCTCACCAGGGAAATATTGCCTTCATTGCCTTTTATATAACAGTCATAGTGAATACAAAATCCATGAAGTACAGCAAAATAATTGTAATTCAACACAAAAACTATACTTGTTGTCCAAATTTTGATGGTCATAGCTATCAAAATCAAGTGAACCCTAGGGCAGGACCAACTACTGGTAATACCCAAGAGCCATGATTTTTCTAGATTTTCCCATATATGCCCATGAAAAATAAAGTGCCCCCTGGGACAGGGCCAGATTTGACCACAGGGCCATGATTTAAACAAACTTGATTCAGGTCTTTAAAGCCATGTTACATACCAAATATTTAAACTCCAGGGCTTGTGGTTTCTGACAAGAAGATTTTTCTAGATTTTCCTATAAAAGCCTATGAAAAATAAAGTGACCCCTGGTGCGGGGCCAATTTTGACCCCAGGGCCTTGATTTGAACAAATTTGATTCATGTCTATAAAACCATGTTTCACACCATATATCAAAACTGACCAGACCTTGTGGTTCTGACAAAAAGATTTTTCTAGATTTTAACCATATATGCCTATGTAAAATAAAGTGACCCTTGGGGTGGGGTTAATTTTGACTCCAGGGCCATGATTTGAACAAACTTGATTCATGTCTATAAAGCCATGCTACACACCAAATAACTAAACTCCAGGCCTTGTGGTTTCTGACAAGATTTTTCTTGATTTTCTCATATAAGCCTATGTAAAATAAAGTGACCCATGGGGTGGGGCCAATTTTGACCCCAGGGTCATGATTTGAACAAACTTGGTAGAGGTCCACTAGACAATGCTACACACCAAATATCTAAGCTCTAGGCCCTGCAGTTTTACAGAAGAAGATTTTCAAAGATTACATTTTTAAAATCTATCTTAAGCTCCTGTGACTTACTTTTTCAACTAATCAAAAAAAATTGAACAATTTTGTTAGAGGGAATCATAAGGATCAATCCTGTGAAATTTGGTAAAAATCCATTCAGTGGTTTAGGAGGAGATGTTGTTTAAAGGAAATTGTTGACTCTGGATGCACGCAAGAATGGTCGGACGAACACACGGATGACGGACAAAAGGCAATCACAATAGTTCACCATGAGCATGTTGTGCTCAGGTGAGCTGTAAAGCTAACAAGAAAAAGATTAAAGTTGTTAAATTGTTTATTTATTTGTTTCATTGGTTTTAACACTTGTGCGCAATGTCTAATTTCAACAAATTTAGTGCTGCCACACTTCAGTATCGTGCCTTGGACATGTGGCATGATACCACATCCAGACACTATCCTGACACCAAGCCAGTCCTGGAACTACCCTGTAATATGTATTCTAAGCACCAAGCAGGGAGCTACCAGTAACAATGTTTAACGACTTTGGTATGTCATAATTTGGGATAGATCCCACAACCTCCCCTACTCCCGAGGTAGACCCTCTAACCACTCAGCCACCAGAATGGTAAAGTTGTCAAATACCAACATGGTCATCAGTCAGATTGGCTCAGGACACTACAACTAACATAACAATCTCATTAAATCAGCGCTTTGTTTTAGCTCCAATACTCTACACTATAAAGATCTGATAACATCCCCATGAAAGGTCATCTCAAGTCGACCTTTATGTCATGAATATTAATAAGAAAATGATATCCAATCAGAATGTGTTTCAAAACAAATTGAATTTGAATACCCTGGCGATATCCACAAAATTGAAATTTCCATTCACTGCCATTGATTTTACAAAGCTATACCCAAGCATTTTGAAGCCAACAATTTGAATGGCTAATCAAAGGTCAATTTGAGTCGACATTTCATACGATGTCATCTGATCCTACATAGCGAGCATCAGTCAGTTTGGCTATGGTTTTAATGAGATTGCCTTCATAGATACATGTACTAACCCTCTTCTGCCATAATCCGCTTCTGAAATAGAAAACATTGAAGACGTTAATATCACAGATCCACCTTACACCTCATACAGAGTAGTTTCAATGCAATAGCAAACAGAGCAGACCAAGATCCGACAGAAGAATCTGTTGGATCAGGGTTTCCTCTGTTTGCTTGAGTTAACCCTTTCCCTCCTATAGACTCATTTTGACGCACTCAATAGGTACCACATAAAGCCTGATCTGAAGAAAACCACAGTTAAACCTTACCAAATTTAATTATAAAATCCTCATTTCCAGACCACTGAGGAGCAGCGAACAGCATAAACCTGATCTGCCTGGTTATATTATATGTAACCAAGGAATATTACAACAAGAGGGCCATAATGGCCCTGAATCGCTCACCTGAGAAACATTTCCTTCATCGCCTATTATGAGTCATACTGATTACATAAACCATGCAGAAGTATCTATAACCCTTTCCCTCATAGAGGACACCATGAAAAGACCTATGCGAACAACATGAAACCAGATCAGCCTGCGAGTAACTCGCAGGCTGATCAGGTTTTATGCTGTTCGCTGCTCCTCAGTGGTCTGGAAATGAGGATTTTGTAATTAAATTTGGTAAGGTTTAACTGTGGTTTTCTGCAGATCAGGCTTTATGTGGTACCTATTGAGTGCTTCAAAATGAGTGTATATGAGGGAAAGGGATAAATTCCACACAAAAACTGTACCTGCCATACAAATTTTGAAGTTCATAGCTCTAATAAGTCCTCAATTCAGGCCTCATGTTCTCAAAAATACTTTCCTATAAAAGTCTATGTAAAATCAAGTGACATCTCTGGTGGGGGAAAATTTTGACCCCAGGGCCATGATTTGAACAAACTTGGTAGAGGTCTGCTAGGCCATGCCACACATCAAATATCTTAACTCTAGGCCTTGTGGTTTCTGACAAGAAGATTTTTCTAGTTTTTCTATATAAGTATATGTAAAATCAAGTGACCCATGGGGCGGGGACAATTTTGACCCTGTGCAGAGCCATGATTTGAACAAACTTGGTAGAGGTCTATTAGGCCATGCCATACATGAAATATTTAAACTCTAGGCCTTGTGATTTCTGACAAGAAGAGTTTTCTAGTTTTTACAATGTAAATCTCTATGTAAAATCAAGGTACCCCCTGAGGCGGGGCTAATTTTGACCCCAGGGTCATGATTTGAACAAACTTGGTTGAGGTCTTCAAGACAATGCCGAACACCAAATATCTAAGCTCTTGGCCTTCAATGTGGTTTCAGAGAAGAAGATTTTTTAAGATTTCACTTTTAAAATCTATTTTTAGCTCCTTTAACTCAGATATGCAATTGAACCAGAATCATTTGAACAACTTTGGTAGAGCTTCATGCAAAGAACATCACAGGCAAGTTTTATTAAATATGACCCAGTGGTTTCAGAGGAGATGTTGTTTGAAACAACTGACAACGGACAGCCATCAATCCTAAAAACTGACAAAGATTCATGTCTGTTAGCTTGGCTTTTACCTCCCATCACCAGTATTTCATTCATTTCAGGACAGATATAGCACTGCCTCCCTTTTTCGATCATTTTTTTACTTATAGTATGCAGTTAATGTACCATCGGTAGAGAGAGTACCTTAGATTCACTAACGATCCCAGTCAGACAGTTATTTATAACATACAAAGTTTGCAGACAAACATGGCCCCTAATCATGTGGTCAGCCATGTGATCACCATCAAAGTGAAATATTATCCAACTAGCAAGTCTAATATGGTATGCAGACTAACTAAAGAGACATTGTATCTTCTCAGTACTGCTTGCAGAAACTCATTTGCATAAAATTTGCATATGATCTGCATATCTGAACCACTGTTATAATATTGTCAAATTCATATAAAATCAATTTTTCATTATTCTGTTTAGTTGGTAGTGCCTGTTTCTACAGCTAAATCATGCCTTCATTGATTTGGTATCAAATTTTCATGAATGAGTCAATGCAGTTTAACATACGAATGCATGTTTACTGACAAATACATACAGTATAAGTTTCATAATTGTTCTGAAAAATGAAGTTTCAGTTTCTAGTACCACAGACTCTGGTGTACATTTGAACCTTTGTTAGCAGTCACTTCTGTATAACCGCCAACCTGGGAACAAAGGCCAGTGACTAGATTCTCAGTACTGAATTTTAAGAGAACTTAACCTTTGAATAACAGCCAACCTGTGAACAAAGGCCAGTGACTGGATTTCAAGCCTTGAAATTATTATGCTTAAAACCTCTGAATACCAACAACCTTCTGTGAAAGGCCAGTCTTCACTTTCTCTACAGTGGCCTTTGTTCACATGTTTTACTGCATATTTACCCTAGTTTAATGTAATATTATAACCTTAAAGGCAAGTGGCATGATACCAATCACATAATGGATGCGATTTCATGACTAGTACAATTAAAAAATTTTAAATAAAAAATTTTTAAAATTAAAATTTAAAAAATTTTTCATATAATAACTTTTTGCATTAAAGTTTACATTAAATCCATGACTGCTTCTGATACAATATGTATTGCAATACAGGATGAGCAATATGCAGTACAATACAAAACATGTTTAAAAAACTATCACATGCAACATTTCGGTGATAAATAACATATTATGTGGCACCATTTTGGGTCAGAGCACAGCAAACAAACATATATGTAATAATGGCCTTGATTAATCCTTTCCCTCATAAATACTCATTTTGACGCCCTCAAAAGGTATCACATAAAGCCTGATCTGCAGAAAACCACAGTTAAACCTTACCAAATTTAATTACAAAATCCTCATTTCCAGACCACTGAGGAGCAGCGAACAGCATAAAACCTGATCAGCCTGCGAGTTACTTGCAGGCTGATCTGGTTTTATGCTGTTCGCATAGGTCTTTTCATGATGTCCTCTATGAGGGAAAGGGTTAAACCAATATAATGTGCTCCATCAAAGCACACAAAAAAAGTGGAAAAAAAACAACAACAATGCAGTTCAACACTTGACCCTGAATATATATATTAATTGTGTGATCTGAGTAGCCGATTTAAGTCATATATGAACAGTAAAAAGTAACATGTTATTTCAGTGAATTAAAAGACCATTCCACACACTGTTCAATAGGAAATAAAAATACATTTAAGATTTTTCCCCAGTCACTGATTGGTCAATTTAAATCAGTGACTTATATCGGGTATTGCCGATCCCCTGGTGAAGTGGTTTACATTTCTTTTTTCAATGGACATTATGGCATGGGTTTTGTATTTTTGCATTTTTCATATAAATCTGTGATATTTATCATCTTAAAGTGACTTCTTTGAAAATTTCAATCACATTTCTTGTGACAATGGCAGAGGGTGTTCTCAGTCCAAGACTTGAGGGGTGAGAGTGAAACTAGTCTTAACTTCCTATATTTATATAAGCACTTAGCATAGTTTCGCTCTCACCCAGGCCCTCGAAGTGTATCTATGATTGAATCCTAGCTATCCTGTTATAATATATCTGCATTGAATAATAACCCAGCCTTTAGTAACAAACATTCCTTTAGGTTTGATAATACCCCCAGCATTTAATTCAACATATTGTTCAACAGGCAAGACTGTGCAAAACACATACATTTATTATCTAAAGCTTAAATCAAAGGAAGCAGATCAAAACTATTTATCGTTTTATTATCATAGCAGGAAGTACAAGCACACTAGATGGAAGATAAAAAAACACTAATAAAAAAGCACATACATGTATTGGAAAAATAGTGCAAAGATAAAAAAAAACATCTACACGTCAAGCAGTACATCATAGACTTTCAAAACTTTTCTGGCTTGCTGCCTTGAAATATAAAATGGTTAAATAAAGACAAATTCTGATTTTGCAACATGCTCTTTCAATCAAAATTCAAAATAACTGAAAACATTATTATAAACAAGAGGGCAATATGGCCTTATATCGCTCATCAGATTACATAAGCTTATTTAAAACCTTTCACTTAATTTTACCTGGTCTAATACCTTCAGCAGCAATCCAAGATTTAAGTTTCAGATACAAATTACTCTTAAGTAAGTCAATCATCGGACATCTCATTTTCAAGGGATCAAAATTATGGTAAACAAGAATAAAGCTGAACATTAGTTTCAGAGGAGAAACATTCTAAAATTTTCTATACAGAGTACATAGGGAAACCTGCTAACCCCCTCATGGCCTAATTTTTCAAGGGATCTAAATTTTAGCAACTCTGGTTAAAGAAATTAAATTCTGACCATGGTTTAAGAGAAGAAGATTTTTAAGTTTTTCTTTCAATAAAATTCTGAGTTCTGCATGGATAATGTTTATTTAAGTAATTTTTTGTGAAGGGCCACATACTGATGGATGGATCATTCATGCAAAGTTTCATCAATTTCTACCAAGCAGTTTCAGAGATGTCTTATAAAGAAAAATGTTGATGCTGCATGACAGACGATGGACACAGGGTGATCACAATAGCTCACCATAAGCATGTTGGGCTCTGGTGAGCTAAAAACATAATGTTATAACAACAACATTACAACTTAGCATAAAAATATGTTATAATGTTGTTACATGTATAATAGTACAAACAGGTAATGAAATTAAAAAAAAAAATTAAAAGCTTTTTAAGTGTTCACGAAGTGTTAATATATGACTTTAAAGCCTCTATGACTTGCTTCTTAAAATGATAGTAAGTGCATTTTGAAATAAAGCAAAGTGCATGATTATGAAAAAGATTTAATGTCAATCAATACAGAAAAGAATTTGAAGGGAAAAAAACAACTAACCAGTCTGAATCATAAATCTAAAGGGCCACAATGGCTTTAAGCATTAGAAGGTTAAAAGCGCCACAAAATACTGAATAAACATAATTTTATTTAAACAATTCAAGAGATGTGTGCACTATTTTTGTTAGCGTAGTGATACATGAACTTGAGTTGTCAGTCTTAAAAGATTGCATCATTCCTATAAGATGTCTGAAGCTTTCAGCTTGACACTTTAACCCTTTACCTCATGAATATTCATGTACAAATTATGACTTGATCAATATCAATTTGCTGAAATTTAAATGGTACATGAAACAATTAATTTTTCTGTGCAATGCAGACTGTGTAAGGGGAGACCTTGGTCAGACTGCTCCTGTATCCTGTGTTTCGCCCATGTGTCTCATACATTTATATAAGCAGACGTAATGTGTTAACAAAAAAAATATTTTAAAAAAGATATGCAGCATTGGTGAGGATTACAGGTAATGGAAAATGTAAAATAGTTTAACAGTTTACAAATTATTACCTGTGAAGAGAAGTCAAAATAAGCTTTGATAAAAACTCAGTTGGTTAAGCGTCCCCAACCTCATTCTGCAGAAAACATTATTGTAACACAGTGAAGCCAACTTTGACCGTCTTTCACTCTTACAGAGACATTGAAATAGACTATAACATACTGCATATATTTACAATATTTAGTTTGCAACAGATCTCAATGCACATCTAAAAGGGTGTGTATTGATAAATCAACTTTATATTTATCCAAGAAACTGTAATTCAGCCAGAATAATTTATTAAAATTTTGTGAATATGAAGAATATATTTCAGCTAACTATCATCTCTTCAAAGCTAACTATCATCTCTTCAAACAATGGTGCATAACTTTTCTCCCATAAGTATAGGAATATCTACCAATGAGAATTGTTAAAATATGCATTTAGCATTCCCTTATGTCATCTTCCTTAAGTAAGTTAAAAGTGAGGTTAGACAATTACACCAACAAGAGCTGTCAGAGGACAGCACGCTCGACTACTCAAAATTCTTGTTGGTAAATCAAATGAAATCTATTTCAATTTTTACCCTTCACATACCCTGTACATAATAATAGTCAAAAATGATATACCTTGATAGTCTGATAGCCCTTAATATTTTTATGATGTCTAAAATCAATCCCATGCCTAGTTACTGAGACATAAGCACAATAACACTGCATGCAAAATTTTAACCAAAAATCCAAGTTAGAAAAGGGCCATAATTGGTATAAAATTCAGTCCAAATGTTATCCTTTCTAGTTTTCTGATGCCCCAGAGGACACTCCTTAACTTTCTAGTCAATTCCACAAGCAATTTCTGAGATATAAGCTGGATAGTAGCTTGAATGCAAAAATTTAACCAAAATTCTAAGTTAAAAGGGGGTCATAATTTTTAATATATTCCATCAAGTGTTATCTTCCTTTATAGTATGATACCCCTAAACATATTAAAGATGTTTCAAATCAATCCCATGCCTGGACTCTGAGATATAAGCATGAAAGTACCTTGCAAGCAAAACTTAAACCAAAATTTCTAAGTTAAAATGGGGCCATTACTTGTAATATATTCCATCAAAAGTTATCTACCTTGATAGTATGATACTCCTAAACATATTAAAGATGTTTCAAATCAATCCCATGCCTGGATACTGAGATATTAGCATGAAAGTACCTTGCATGCAAAACTTTAACCAAAATTTCTAAGTTTAAAAAGGGCAATAATTTGTAACATATTCCATCAAGAGTTATCTACCATGAAAATAAGAAACCCCTTAAAATATTAAAGATGTTTAAAATCAATTGCATGCCTGGATACTGAGATATACCTTAAAATTTAAAAAATTTCTAAGTTAAAAAGAAAATTTGTTATCTACCATGAAAGTAGAACCCCTAAACATATTAAAGATGTTTCAAATCAATTGCATGCCTGGATACTGAGATATAAGCATGAGAGTACCAGTTGCATGCAAAACTTTAACCAAAATTTCTATGTTAAAAAGGGCAATAATTTGTAACATATTCCATCAAGAGTTATCTACCATGAAAATAAGAAACCCCTAAATATATTAAAGATGTTTAAAATCAATTGCATGCCTGGATACTGAGATATAAGCATGAGAGTACCAGTTGCATGCAAAACTTTAACCAAAATTTCTAAGTTAAAAAGGGGCAATAATTTGTAACATATTCCATCAATAGTTATCTACCATGAAAGTATGATACCCCTAAAACATATTAAAAGATGTTTAAAATCAATTGCATGCCTGGATACTGAGATATAAGCATGAGAGTATCTTGCATGCAAAACTTTAACCAAAATTTTTTAAGTTAAAAAGGGGCCATAATTTGTAATATATTCCAGCAAGAGTTACCTTCTTTGGTTGTCTGATGACCCTAAACATATTCTTAAACTTTCAAGTCAATACCATGAATGGTTATTGAGATACAAACAAGATAGTAGCTTGCACGCAAAACTTTAACCAAATTTTCTATTGCATGCAAAACTTTAATCAAAATTTCTAAGTTAAAAAGGGGCCATAATTCATATTAAATTCAGTCAAGAGTTATCTGCCTTGGTTGTCTGATGCCCCTGAACATATTTATTAACTTTCAAGTCAATACCATAAACGGTTATTGAGATATAAGGTTGATAGTAACTTGCACGCAAAACTTTAACCAAAAGCTGCAATGCCAACGCCGACGCCAGGGTGACTACAATAGCTCTCATATTCTTCGAATAGTCGACCTAAAAACCAAGACAAAAAGCTGGATTAGACTTAGTTTCACTCTTAAATTCATTTAATCTAAAGACTGTGTGGTGAACATGAAACTGCTATTAAAAATATGCTCGCAAACAAGCAAAAGAGACCGGTTGTTAAGACCAATTTTAGTAAAGGTATATTTTTTGTGAAATTCATCTTTTGAGAAATTCATCTGTTGTGAAATTTATCTTTTGTGAAATTTATCTTCTGTATCAATAATCAGCAACTTTTGCGTACATTTACCTTTATCTTCTGAGTAATATATTAGACCTATTCAACCGCGTCTGTTCTCTGATGCATGACTGCAGGATGTACACATTACTCATGAAGACCATGCATAAATTAAAAAACCTTTACATGAAAATGAAGCAAGAACCAACTCTACACCCACCTTTCTCCACAGGGGCTCTATATAGTGAGACATACAACGATACAGTTATATATGTATTTATTCACGTCGTAATGAGCCATTCTGTATCCCGTTGTACACCGCTTCTCTAAAGCAGGGAGGTTACTTCATGATTTTCTCGTGCTCAGTGAGCACGCGGATTACTGTCATTCGATGGTTTGGCAAGGCGGCAAGCAGACATTTATTTTTTGTGTTTTCCCACTCTCTCACCAATTGTTTGATTTTACAGTGAATAATTAAGTTGTTTCTTTTCAGTTTTTGATGGTTTTCTTAATCATCATCATTGTACGGCTCTATGATTAACCCTTTCCCTCATATAGACTCATTTTGACGCACTCAATAGGTACCACATAAAGCCTGATCTGCGGAAAACCACAGTTAAACCTTACCAAATTTAATTATAAAGTCCTCATTTCCAGAACAATGAGGAGCAACGAACAGCATAAAACCTGATCAGCCTGCAAGTTACTCGCAGGCTGATCTGGTTTTATGTTGTTCGCATAGGTCTTTTCATGGTTTCCTCTATGAGGGAAAGGGTTAAAGGTGCGACAGGGTGATTTCAGAGTGATTGGTGCACTGATTCTGTAAATTTTTAACCATGAGGGAAGCTATTCTCTTGGTTTATCGTTTATGTTACTGATTCTTTGCTGACCATGTTATTACAGCTACTTTTGGAACCATTGCTGGTGTGAAAGTTTGATCATGTTTTTTCATGTATCTAATTGTTAATTTAAGTTGCCTTGTCGAAACCACTCCTAACTATTTGTTTCGTTGTTTATTTCTCATGAAGAAAGTTAATAAATTATTTATGTTTGGATGAAATAAAATGAAAGGAAAACTTTAATGTATGCAGTTTTGTGTTTATTACCACTCTTATGTTTATGTGTCGAGCCCCTGTGACTCACTCAGCAATGAACTTCTCATGCAAAAACTAAATACAGTAATAATTACATCTCTATTTAATAGCATGCATGGGTAACTGAAATGTCTGTACACACATTCATACTAAAATGAATCATTTTACACATTTTAGAAGCTTCTAATAAAATAAAAATCACTTTATGTTTCAAAGTGCATATCTATTTTCAAAAATGCCCTCTATTCATGCCCTTGAGAGGGAGAAATCCCCCCCCCCCCCATGAATTTTGAATATTAGAATAGCATTGTTTTCAGTTTCAGTTTAAATCAAGATACTTTAAGCTGAGCAAATGTATATACCATAAAGGTATACTTACTACAGTAAAACATATGTTAAACATCTTACATAATTATATAAGTGAATTTAATAATATTGGCTAGTATTAAATACGGATGCACAGTATTACTAATATATCAGTATATTACTGATATATTGGGATTCTGGCCCAGCAAGTTGATGCAAAAATGGTACATTGCTGGAGCCATACCAATATTTTTCCTTTTTTGAAAATCTACAGTATACATCACTTGTTGTTTCTTACTTTTTCAATACACACATTCATTTAAATGAAAGCTATGCTTGGAGCTTCTAAATTTTATTTTATGTCCTTGTTTAGTTATTTTATGGTAATTTAATAAATGAAGCATCAATATTTAGAAATATTTTCATTTTATTCATCGTAAACCTTTTCTTCACAAAAAACATGCACTTTGCCTTTGGTTTGAAAAAAAAAAAGATAAAATATATTGATTATTAATAGCTATAAAATATCAAGATGCTCTTAGCATATCCATATACTGTATAATGTGAAATGTAAATTCTGGCAATACCCATTCCTTAGCTTTTTACCACAAAACAGATATGTTTGAATATTCATTTACAAATTTATGATATGATGAATATCAATACCCTAAACTTTAGATAGAATATGCCAAGATCGGTTTTTACTTGCCATGCGGATTTGTAGAATATGAGCTACACTATCATATGAACAGAAGCTGTCAGATATTGGCTTGTTTTGTTTGCCAGGGCATCAAATCAAGCCTATATGCAGTGTCAGATACCCACGGCTGCCTATTACATCTATCAGCCGCGGAATACTCGGCTAGCACTTTATCGTTATAAGGATATTCATAAGAGGTACGTCGACCAGTCATAAATGAGTGCTCTTCAGTTGGAGATCTAAAATCTGTTAGTCGGTAAAGGTTTGTCTAAGCGCTGTATAAATACAAGTGTTTCTATTGGCCCAAAAATCCCCACTACCTAGTGGGGCTGCGAATAATGGAGCGGTTTTTCAAATAATCAATAACGAGCAAATGCTAACTAATAATTTGATGGCCAATGTTTTGAGTAACAGAATGAGCATTCATAGGTTTCCGACGCTGGTCTTTATGAGGTAAAGGGTTAAATACATTCATGTCTTTATCATAAATTATGTTGTTTTGAAAAAAGAAAAACTATCTGATGCAATATTTATCCTCTACCAAAGCCAAAAACACAAAAAATCTTCAGTGCTTAGGGAAAAAGCAACACATCAGCAATGAAAGAATATTCAATAAGCTAAAGTTTCAAGATATATTATCACAAAACTTTGAAAGAAAGAGTAAATATGTTCAATTTTATATAAAACATGTTTCATTGAAATTATCTTACCAATCTTTTAAAGTTTCTTTTTAAGACTTGATTATATTTCAGTAAAAAATGGCAGCTTTTTTCTTTAACTTTACACAAAAAAAATCTCTTTTTTCACTCAAAAGTATAGTTGGCTACTAAAATCAGTTATTATTGTATAAATAATTGTTTAACAGGCAATTGACATTTAAGATTTTAGAAATATTCTGAAAGTAAACAAAAAGCATAAAAATATCATGACATGAATCAAACATTGATAAGCTCCTTGAATGAACTAATCAAAATTTTAAATATATATTTCCTCATTTAAAGAACCTTTCCCATTTTTAGCAGTGGAAATTTAAGCCCCCAACTTTCCGATACTTGGCTAGCTCAACTTCTCACAAACAGGATAATCACTAACAACACCATGCATTCTTTTGTGTAAACCAGATTAACCACTGACTATCTATTATCACAGGGTAGCTCTTGGTGGTCTGTAAATCAATCTGAATCTGTATACACTGGAAATGACCATACTGTAATCTCATTAGAATCAGCTCCTCTTTTCACTCCCTATGCCACGAAGATCTGACAACATCCCGTGAAAGGTTGTCTCTAGCTGACCTTTATATCATAAATATTAATAAGAAAATGACATTGAAAATGTCCAATCAGAATGCACGTTTCAAAACAATTAGAATTTGAGAATCAAATAACTCTGGTGGAATCTGCAAAATTTTAACTTCCGTTCGTTGCCATTAAGATACGAATACCGGTATTCACAAAGTATACCCAAGCATTTGGTTGGTTAATCAAAGGTCAATTTAAGTTGACCTTTAATATGATGTCATCAGATCCTACCTAGAGAGTGTCAGTTAGGCTATGGTTTTAATGAGATCGAGTCATACTGTGGCAACAGACCACAGAACTGGACCACAACTCTTGAAATTAGACCTGCCTATCACTTATGATAAGATAAATATGCGTGCAAAGTTTCATAGATGTTCCTCAAAGACATTTACAAGATATTGAACCTGTTGTAAAAGCAGACAAGATATAGAGAAAGACGCATGTGATAGCCTTTACTTCACTTTGTGGTCTACAGTTATAATAATAGAAAGCTTCAAAGCCCATTCATAGACTAGGATCAATGCAACATCGGCAAGTTTTGTATGGCTTGAAATCCACCAACTATATATACTTAGCGCTAAATACCAGTATTATTTAAATACATATTTTATCATTTTTGTTCCTCTGACAAGAAAAAAAACTCAAATATTTCATTTCTAAAAATCAGTTAGTTATTAAGGTCAACTTAAATAGTCAAGTGCTTGAATGATTTAGAAATAGGAATGATGTAATGCATTTTAAAGGCCCATTATATGTCATAATGATTCAATTTTCATGAAAAAGAAAATATAAAATTGCATTGGCATTGTAGAATAACACAAATCATACAAAATGTGCAAATATCTGCTGTAAAATAACAGTTAAATGCATAAAAAATGTTGATCAAATTACTCAATTTGGTATGTTGGATGGATGTCAAAATACACTCATTGTTTACATTTTGCATTCAAATGAAAAGTATTCCCTAAGACTGTGATAAAAAATAATTTGAATTTGAAAAACCATTGTCGAATCACAATTGTTTATCTGCTACGACATCAATTAATGCACTCATGATTCATTAATGGAGACAAACAGAATGTCTATGAAAGATTGACAAAGATATGGGGGATATGCAAATTAGTTATTTTTGTAAACAACTGAATGATCTTAAGTGAAAGATTCTTTCTTATTTATGCATTGTAGTAACATTATCATTAATGAGTATGTACGGATTGCATTTCGTAACATATCTGTAGCATACACTTTGCTTTTCTGTCAGAAGAATATACAATGCTTTTGGAAGCATAATGGGCCTTTAACCTTATTTAAGTCTTAACCCTTTCCCTCATAGAGGACACATAAAAAGACCTATGCGAACAGCATAAAACCAGATCAGCCTGCGAGTAACTCGCAGGCTGATCAGGTTTTATGCTGTTCGCTGCTCCTCAGTGGTCTGGAAATGAGGATTTTGTAAATAAATTTGATAAGGTTTAACTGTGGTTTTCTGCAGATCAGGCTTTATATGATACCTACTGAGGGCGTCAAAATGAGTCTATATGAGGGAAAGGGTTAAGAATATACGGTTTTACTTATAGCACTAAGTACTGATGGTGGAATTTGAACCTGTTCTAAGCACCTGTTTAGAGAGAGTTTGTTTATGTATTTTTTTACACAGAGGCAAAGTTATTAGGGTGCCGGTACACTACAAACCCTAATAAGCTCAAGCAGAATCAAACAACACATGGCTACCCTTTATTCAGTTGTTTCAGACTTCAATTTAAAATGAGTCTTACAAAATTTTCAAAAATTCACCATCCACAAAAAAATATTATTTTACAGTCATATAATAGAATATTGCATTATACTTGTAACTTTGCTGATGAAAACAAGCAACTGATTGGCTAAACATTTCTTGACCTATGACCTTTCATGGGATGATCCCCATCATACTGAGGAAAACTGAGTGTAGTTTTAAAAAGAAAAGGCAGGTGTCTCCCCCACCCATCAGTTTTCAGTTATATCAGGACAGAACAAATGATATAGAACCATAATGGGTGTGTAGGACAGATGTGAAGATGCACACAAAATACTAGTGACCATGACCTGGAGTTAATTTGGTCATGACCTTGATATAATGCAGTTATGACCTTGATTATGGCCTTGAGGTATGGTAGTCATGACCTTGAGGCAATGTGGTTATGACCTTGAGGTAATGTGCTTATGGCCTTGAGATAGAGTGGTCTTGACTTTGAGGTAAGTTACAGGAGCCAAAGAGAGGTTCTCAAAACAAAGACTAAATACTAACATGTAAATTGGAACCATTAACCCCTTCATGACCTCAGAAAAAAAGTGAATCAACTGAAACCATTGCCTTGCATATCCAAATGTGGTTGGCATTTGTAGTTTTTTTGACATGGGGACATGGGGGAGAGACAAGTCCAATAACAAAGCCTCACCCCATCTCAATATGGGAGGAGACACAAGCCCTAAGAAGTATTTTTGTTCATAATGTTATAATATTGTGTCAAATTCACTTCACCAAAACTGAAATATTCCGCAAGCAAAATTAGTAGTTGAATTATAAGTGTAGACATATTTGGTTACATATTAGTAAAAAATGAGGCTTTAATTAGTCAGAATTTAGAATTTTCACGGCTACAGAATAGACGCTGGTAACCATGTGGATTTTACATCATGTTACCTGTATCCAGGACAGTATACCACCCATTGTTGCTATCTGTACAACAAACAGCAGACATATAGTGAACCCTACAAGTCATCCGACATGCATTTTCAGAGGAAAAGATAGGCTGCATATAAATTCACATAAATTCTTAAAATCAAACTGGTCGAATATTCATTTCAGGGCTGACAGCGAAACTATCTTATGTACATACAAGATTAGATGGAGATGGAACAGTTAAGCAGTCAGCCTTCAAATTATTTTTAATAGAAGAGTAGAATAGAATTTTGGATAGGTACTGAAATAATTTTGTAAGCTTAGTATCATTGCATTAAAGGGGGTTTTGCATGTTTTTTTGTTTTTTTCATGTCATAGTCATGCTTGCATGCAATCTGATTCAAGGTAAAGTCCCTGTAATGGTTCCTCTACATTTCGGACCTCATGGCCTTTCACGGAGATAACCAAGTTTAATGTTTCATCAGGGTACCTTGGTTATCTTGGTAGAGGTTAAGTGGTCCAAGACTTAGCAGAACCATTACAGGGACCTCACCTCTTCTATGACAATACAATATGAGCTAAAACAGCATCATAAAGGAGGTTTACTTACGTCATCATACAAGCTTACATTATGCTTATCACTTAATTAACAATAAACAAGAGGGCCATGGTGGCCCTGAATCGCTCCCCTGAGAAATATTGCCTTCATTGCCTTTTAACAGTCATACTGAATACAAAATCCATGGAGAAGTACAGCAAAATAGTTGTAATTCCACACAAAAACTGTACCTGCGTTCCAAATTTTAATGGTCATAGCTATACAATCAAGTGACCCCTAGTGCGGGACCAATTCATACCCAAGAGCCATGATTTGAAAACTTGGTTCAGGTCCACAAGGCCATGGTTATCAATATCTTAACCCATGATCTTGTAGTTTCTGACAAGATCTTTCAAAGACTCTCCTATATTAGCCTATGTAAAATCAAGTGACACCTGGGGCAGGCCAGTTTTGACCCCAGGGCCATGATTTTAGCAAACTTGGTACATGTCTATAAGGCCATGTAACACACCAAATATCTAAACTCCAGGCTTTGTGGTTTCTGACAAGACGATTTTTCTATATAAGCCTATGTAAAATCAAGTGACCCCTGGGGCGGGGCCAATTTCAACCCCAGGGCCATGATGTGAACAGACTTGATACATGTCTATAAGGTCATATTGTATACCAAATATATAAACTCCAGGCCTTGTGGTTTCTGACAAAAACATTTTTCTAGATTTTACCATATATGCCTATGTAAAATAAAGTGACCCTTGGGTTGGGGCCAATTTTGACCCCAGGGCCATGAATTGAACAATCTTGGTAGATGTCTATAAGGCCATGTTACACACCAAATATCTAAACTCCAGGCCTTGTTGTTTCTGACAGAAGGTTTTTCTAGATTTTCCTATATAAACCTATGTTAAATCCAGTGACCCCTGGGGCAGGGTCAATTTTGACCCCAGGGCTATGATTTGAACAAACTTGGTACATGTCTATAAGGCCATGTTATGCACCAAATATCTAATCTCAAGACCTTGTGCTTTTTGACAGGAAGATTTTTCTAGATTTTCCTATATAAGCCTATGTAAAATAAAGTGACCCATGGGGCAGGGCCAATTTTGACCCCAGGGTCATGATTTGAACAAACTTGGTGGGGGTCTTCTAAACAATACTACACACCAAATATCTAAGCTCCAGCCCTGCAGTTTTACGGAAGAAGATTTTCAAAGATTAGGTCCTGTGACCTACTTTTTTAACCAATCAAAATAATTTGAACAATTTTGATACAGGGCATCATAAGGATCAATCCTGTGAAATTTGGTAAAAATCCATTAAGTGGTTTAGGGGGAGATGTTGTCTAAAGGAAATTGTTGATGCCGGATGCACACACAGACGCACGCACGGACGCCGGACAAAGGGCAATCACAATAGCTCACCATGAGCAAGTTGTGCTCAGGTGAGCTAAAAGAATGAAAGGATAAAATTTCTTAAAATATTCAACTGAAATTTAAATATTTTATCATGAATGGTAAATTACTTAAAAAAAGTTTTAAAATATACTTAATTATGTTTTAAGGTAATCCTTCTATCATTAAATTGTGATCATGGTCCATCAAGCCATCGAGAGGAATTTTATAATAAAAGCAAGCCTTTATAGACCTAGAGCAAAGGAGCATGTAACTCCAACTTGTGGCTAAGTGAATGAATACTTGCTTCTGCACTGAGTATTTTTAAGCACTGGAAGGACCAAGATTAAATTGATAGATGGATTACCTTAAAAAGAAGGGACTCAATTGACCAAAAACACTTATCTGTTCCTCTGAAATTCCTAGAAGAATATTAAAACTCTAACCAGAATGAAGAATTATTTCATTCAGATCAGGTTACAAACTATGATTTAAATACAACACAGTTATTACAACATAGTAATTATCACATATTTTTTGTCTGCAATATGAATACTGATTACAAAATTCACATATGCTCTCATTTATAAGTCATCTTTATAAAATTTATGATTTTCAAGAATTACAAATAATAAGCGCACATGCTGATTTTTTTTTCCCTGTTAAATCAGTAAAAGGATGGTGGATTCTTTTATTTTCTCCTAAATTCAACATGATGGAACATTTTCTTTTGAAAAAAAAAATAGAGTATTTCTTCAAAATATTGAAATTAGAAATTAGAATTTGATCGTTACTGCAAAATTTACTTGATACCATTGCGTGGGCTGGATTTCTTAAAGAATCTTCAAGGCCCAACAAAAGGAAAAATAGATGCTAACATGAATACATCAATTTTATATATGAATATCATGCAACACGTAAAAAAAAATCTATTCATTGTGTGTTAATCTAGCTCAAACCTCCATAACAATACTGAACATGCAAAACAAAAATATTTATAGAAAGAAAAGAAAATATAAGGAAACATTTCAGCATTGTAATTACAATAGTGTTTTAACAGTATTTCAATGTATTTATATGCCTTTCTTCCCATTAACCTAGCAAAATATTTATCATCTACAAGGATTTTTTTAACAAGGAATCATGAACAATGCTAATTCTATTGATGCCCTGCCCTGCAAAGATACATTATATCATGTAATTTCCTCTCTTCTCATACTGGTGTTCAAATGAGGGCCATACGGTAATTTCATTTATAAGTGTAAATACAGTGTTTTTCCCTGAGAACTTCTCCCCTTTTAAGGGAACAGAATCTTGGCCATTGTCAGAGAGAATGTGCATATTAAAAACGAGCAGTACTGCATACATATAGTTACAGTCACTAAGAGTACTACATATAATGATTTAGTACATTTTTTTTCTTCAAAAAATGCACTTATTGATCCTGACTCTAAAATATAGACTTAGATTAACATAATGATGATTAATACCTTAAAAAATAAAGTGTCAGAAGTATAGTGTAAGAAGTCAAGATAATCTCTACTGAGTTCCGCTCCGGTTATTTTTTTGCATTGGCCTCCACTGGATCTCTACCCAGGCCTTATATAAAAGCTTCGGGAAATTTACACTGATTCCCCTAATCACACGAACCTGATATTCAGTCAAAAAAAAAAAAAAATACCTTTAAAAAAAATCGCCCTTTTTATATATAAAAAAAACACCAGGAATGCAATGCCTTCCATACCCCACCCACCTTTCCGATACAGAAATATTTGTTGGGGCAGCTTAACAAAGGATTTTTCTGGTCCGGACAATTAAAGGGGTTAATTATCTCTCAAAATATATCTATAGCATTAATTTTTCTTGTTTAATGCCACTGAAAAACACATCTCTACCACTAATTTCTCATGTCGTAGCAGCCATGACGTGACGTCACAGTTTTACACCCAGCAGTGAAGGTAGAATTAAATATTATTATTTTATAAATTTGTTTTATGTATGCAGTGTTCTCTATTTATTTTTCCAAATTGAAATTTAGAAGATCTATCTGATTTTATACGAATGCTGATTTTAAAATTACAAACACAGAAGGGAAAAACCCAACAACCAAGTTAATTCTTTCAAACTGTCCATAAACGAGTAAACTTACCTTCACTGCTGGGTTTAAAAGTGTGACTTCACGTCATGGCTACTACGACATGAGAAATTAGCTGTAGAGTTGTGTTTTTCAGTGGTATTAAACATGAAACATTACTGGTAAGGATATATCTTAACAGATAATTAACCCCTTTAAATGTCCGGACCAGAAAAATCCTTTGTTAAGCTGTCTCAACAAATATTCCTGTATTGGAGAGGTTGGTGGGGTATGGAAGGCATTGCATTCCTGGTGTTTATTTTTTATATATAGAGAGGTCGATTTTTTTTATCTATTTTACTGAATATCGGTGTCCTGTGCCTTAACCCAGAAGCGGCTAATACGAAAAATATAACTGGAGCAGATCTCAGTAGAGATCAGAAGTCAAGATAAATAGCTTTTGATTGATCAATTATAGGACCATACTGGGTTGCGATCAGTATCCGTGATTTGCTTATAATATCATTTGATATTATGCTGTAATGGAAAAAGTACAACTTACTCAATTATTGTTATAATATCATTGTGGAAACCAAAATTTTCCAACCCAGAGAAATTTATATTTAACGACATTATATTATAAGCAAATGAGAGATACAACTCAATCTGACATGGATACTGCTTGCACCCCAGTACAGTAGGTGCTGTTTTTTATGTGACACATATGCTTAATATAATTAAATTCCCCATCTATATAACAACTATAATGTGCTATAACACATTGAAATCCCATGAAATCCAACATCCTTTTATACCGGACCTGGATTTCAATAGAGATTAAGAAAAAACAATAACAATTAGATTCCATCAACATTATTTTGAAATGCGCATTTACTTTCATTAAATGAAATAATCTCCAAGAACAAGATAAATCTATGATAGCTTTATTTCTTTGAAAAGAAATTAAGAATTTTAAGTCAATTTCTATGTATTTTGAGATTTACCTTTTGACTTCTGTCCCCAAGAACGATGACAATTCTGCACAAAGCAAGAAACAAAATCGGTGATATGAAATACTGTAAGTGGCACCCTTTGAAGTATAGCACCATGAAAAGGATGTGTTTATTTCTTGTCTGTATGGTATTTTCGTGGGAAATTCCAAGTCAATGTTTTCAAACGTTCCAATCACTCCGATTCGCCAACCCACTCTTAGTCATTAGACGCTTTTATAGAGGTTCACTACGGGGACAAACTACCCGCAGCAGTTACTTCCCTTGGTGTGTCCTTGTGTATGGAATGCCATAGCTGCCTTAAAATGAGTCGATATATTATATCATGAAAGCTCGCAATGACGGTTTGTGCAAATCGTAGTAATTGTTTTTCAAAAATAAATGTGTTATGTTCTTTCACAAACACACAATCCCCATTTGCATTATACATTGATTAGTCTACATTTTATGATGCTCACATACATGACATTACATGTTGACCATTAATTGTTAATGCTATGATGGTCATTTGTCATTGTGTGATGTTCATTTAGTCTTCTGTGATGAATGCGGATTGTATGATGCCCACATTCCATTACATGCTGTTATGAATAGTATACGATGTTAATATATCATTAAATTATACTATCTAAGAATTATATGATGGTCGATGTCTTTACACGATGCTCTTTTGTCTATATAACTAGGAAAAGTGGTCGATGAAACAAATCTGTTATAAGGTTTGGTACCGACCCTATACGGAAAAATAAGGATTAGGTTCGGTAATATCTTCAGAAGGGTCCTAAAAGTGGCCCTAATGTGATACCGTACTTCTGTAAGTACTCATATTCGACAAAGACGTATCCAGCGGTCCCCCCAGCTTCCCTGATCATACATTTTTCTAGGCTATAAAATCCCTTGATTACATCATAGTAGTGTTTTCTATAGGAAATCCCCATCGTGGGCTCCCATACTGAACCACCCGCATAACCACATAACCAGCCAGACTCCTATTGTCTTACGGCACCCTGCTGTTAATGTGTAGGTAATCCGAATCGGCAGTCGTCCATGACTGTGTGATAAGCATGTGTGTACTGCGGACACGTTCACTGTTGGGAAACCAAAGGAATTAATGGAAAAAAATGCTTTGACTAAATCTACTCAACGAAATTTTTAACTCACTTTTCTCTACGTGTATAAGTTTTAAATCTTGCATTAAAAGCGGGCTAATTAGCTGCCGGCAGGTTGGTGAACTTTCAGGTATGAATCCCCTAGGCTTCGGTGATGTCTCGAAAGTTCAGCGACCTTTCTGTGACCAATTCCATATCTTGTGATAGAATATCAGAATATTCGCAAAAAATCGACTAGCGCTCTCAAATTTGTTGTTTTTTGGTGAACCTGAGACCGTCAAAAAGACCATGGGACATTGCTGGGGGCATCCTCATAAACCCCCAAAAGTCTACCCTTGATTTTTTTCTCTTAATTCCATCACCAAAGTCTCATAATCTCCATAACCATCCCCGAGGCACCTAGGATGGTTCGATACAACGATACATCCCCTTATCTACGGGGATATTTCCTCGATGTTGTTTCAAATTCGGTGAAGCTCCGGCGCACATTCCCCGATCATCGGAGAAATGTCCCAAGCATCGGGAGCCATCCCCGATAATACAACGCCATTGTACCATAGCCGAGACATCAGTAAAAATTTCAACGGACCAATCCCGAAGCTTCTCATGGGACTGCTCCGTCTTTTTGTCTCAAATATCTGATGCCATCGGGAGAAAATGTGAAAATGTGTGTTCTCCAGTGGGACCTAGGCTTCAAGTTTAAAAAAAAACAAACAAAAAAAAACAACATTCACTTGTATCCCCAGATACTCTTCAGAATGCACCTCCGTCACACTAAGAACTTTTGTTTTCGGGGTAGCAGGTAGCATGCCCCCGGACCAACCTAGCACTCACATCACATTCAAATTTTGCTCCCAGCGGAAAAATTCTAGATCCGGGCCTGTGTACTAAACATAGTGAAGATCTTTGAATTCGATTAGATTATACACATAGCATATTCTTGTTCCCTTTAATTTCAATTTTAATCTTTATAATTACAAATGTAGATCTATAAGATTTAATTATTTAATCAATGTGAGTAAACATAAATAGTATTTTTCTGACCAATCAGTATACATTTTAATTATGAGTCAGTAAAACTTTAATCCGAAGCTAGCGATTACATTGCAGTACCTAAAGAAATTTACATCTTTTTGGGTGAATTACCATTCTGGCACTTGATACAAAGGGGTGTTTTATTATGCATATATTATCTCTCCGATAACAGAATACTGTTCCAGCATATGGGGTATATGCAACAAATCTGAAATTGGTAAACAAGCGCGCAATATTACCGTATTGTGCAGCCCTTAGGTAGAACATTTATTAGGAATCCAATATTTTGCCTTTCTGATATACAGAGTTAAATTGTATGTTGCATTACTGCAATACATCATTTAATAGTTTACAAAATACCTGTCCTAAAAAAAGTACTGTTATAGCTCCCTTGCTTGGCTCTCAGCATATAAGGGTAGTTGCAGGACTGGTTGGCCTGGTGTCAGGATAATGTGACAGGGTGTGGTATCATGCCACATGTCTACGGCGTGATACTGCCGTGTGGCATCACTATATCTGTCTCAAGTAGACATCGTCTCCAAATGACTGAAATACTGTCGGTAGGACGTTAAACCCAACATACAAACAAACAAACAAAAAATACCCGATTTGCATATTCCTCATATATTGTTAATTTCCTCCCGTGCGTCTCCGTTTACGAATCGAAAGTACATAATTTAATGACGTAGAAGATAAACAAATCGTGATTCGGCGTTTTTTTATTATTTTTTTTATTATTATTATTTTTATTTTTGTTGTTATTGTTGTTGTTTTTGTTTCAGATTCAAAGCCTTTCCAATTACGGACCTTCTTCAGGAATACTCGCCAATGCAAAATGTAAACGATGAGAGCATTTTGATATCCATACAAATAACTAAATGGCGTACTTTGATCAACATTTTCAAAACGTTTAACTATTTATTTTACTGTTGTTGTTGTTGATCTACAGCAGATATTTTACAGTTTGTACTATTTTCGACAGTCTACAATAAACCAGTTTTATTTTAACCTTTTTTTTATGAAAATTGTATCATTATGAATTATACTATAAGCCTTTAAGTAACTTAACGTTCTATTATATCATTGTATTAATTAACTACTTACACCCGCGTGCAGTACCAATTATTCGTTGAGATCTAGAAAGAAAGAAAGAATCTGAACACAAAAGGAAAAGTTTGGACTCGCGGGCTCTTGAGTATGGAATGATCAGACTAGCTGTACTATTAATGTGCAGTCATTTAAAAGAAAGCACATTATGATTTCATCCATATTCAAATTTAGTAATTGCATAACATATTTCAATAGTTTGACAAATTAATGTAAACATGGATGAAATATATCATTTGTCATACCTTTTATAAGAGCAATTAATTTGAAAAAAAAAAACTTTTATAATGCATGCGAGGAAATCTTGAAATGGGATATGTGTGAATCGTTTACCATTTACTTCTTACCCCATGACATTAAATGACTGTTGCTCATTTATTTTTCTTTTGGTTATATAAATTTCTCAATAACGTGTAGATATGATATTCATGAATTCTGTTCGATCCTGTCTATTTCATGTCGGTATCAGGCCCAGATTAACCATTGGCGGGGTGAGGTATTTAAATAAAACTGTCAAACTGTCTTTTAAACTGTTGAGTTCAAAACTGATGGATTTTTAATGCATTCACCATTTGATAATGTACACTGCGAAACGAACATCGTTAGTATCATGTCGCATAAAAGTTTATCATTTATTGCAGCTGACTCATTCATTCAAGGTTTTATCATTTCTCGAATAGTCATGCGCAGTAAAACGAAGATACGTGAACTATTATTATAGAGTAAATACTTAGGATTTCGCAACATTTGCACGCATACGTGTGATGGTAACTGGTTGCCAAGTACTGAAATTTTGCAATACAGTTTCAAAACAAGTAGTTATAGGCTCCATTGCTCAAAGTCTATAAAGGCTTGCATTTACTATAGAATTCCCATGATCACTTCGTAGACTATGATCACCAAATTTATGCATAGTACAGCAAAATAAAAAAAAAATAAAAAAAAAAGGAATATCACCTTTTTACTTTAAAAAGCTGTTTTATTTACTTAAGTTGCTACATGTCCCAGATTTTCCGGAAAGTTTTCAGCAAAAACAAAAACAAAGTATATATTCACATACGTGCGCATGAGCATTTTTCTTTTTGCCGTTTCTAAAAATAAATAAATAATATGATTGCGAAAATACAACGAAATTGAATTTTCATACGAACAAATGAACACCAGTGACAAACTGTCCATACGTAGCGAATGCTGCGAATATGTATAAATGTTCTCCCTATGAACCATAAGCACATGTATGTATATCTGCTGTTGTTTTACAGTGTACACAATCACTTCTCTTTTATGAGAATCTTTTCAGAAAAAAAAATCTTTCACCGTATATATGATAGTTTGTGTTTGAAAATAAACAAGAAATATATAATTTGAAAAATTATATATGTATAAGCCCCCCCCCCCCCACACACACACACACATACACCTACGGGAGAGGGCAATTCCCGCCGAATCCCCCCGGTCCGGTCCTGGGTATATGTATAATACAGCACTACACGGGACTTTGTATCAAGCGATGTTTTGACGGCGTTAATGATTTTTAAGATACATGTCTTTCTAATGATTAGTAAAAGTTCTAAACCATCATTGTTTAGTATTAGTGCAACCACTTTTATAATGTGTATCCCTTCATTTTGATAATCACATTAAAATAATATACCCACGTTTAGTCCAGCAAACGGTTGTATGCTTCACAACTAATGTATTTTTAATTACATTGACCCTGGCCATGAATGTAAAACAATGAAATTTGAAAAGATTTGCTACAATAGAGCATAAAGATTTGTCTGACGTCACGTGGTGTAATTAACGTACAATCGAACAGCGGTAGTCCTGTGTACACTACGTACCCGTTTAAGATTTAAAGCAAATACCGCTGTGTGTGATAAAGTCATGAGAGGTGATATAGTTGTATGCTCAGTACATATAGGACTTACTTACTGTAATCAAAATATTTAAAATGTTAATTTTTATATATTTATTAAAATATGTGGATACCTATATAAAGGATTAAATATGTGAGGAATTTAAAACGTTTTTGTTCCTTGGTGGTATAGGGTCAGTCTTGTTGAATAATATCAGGAAATTTTCTATAAATATAATATAAAGGTCCTGATAATATATAGACTAATTATGAATGTAATATATGGTGCATACGGGATTATCTGATGGATGTGTATTTAGTAAACGAAAATAAAGGATGCTGTCATGAGTGAGGACCAAAAAAGGATTTCGCGTCCAGGTTTTTTGCAATGGAGAAAAGGGCGACCATTGTCCAGGTAAAGTTTATCAACCTTGTCACACACAGACATGCACACATGCGCACGTGTGTACTTACATACATACATCCATGATCGGTCCCGGTGATCGGTGATTAGCGTATCCACCACGTAACTTGAGGTTGTGAATTCGATTCCTGGCCGCGCAAGGATTGACACTGGTATAGCGTGTGAGAAAAGTTTCAGGACTGGTTGGCCCGGTGTCAGGATAATTTGACTGTGTTGGGTATCGTGCCACTTATCGAAGTGCGACTACACTGTATACATTTATTTCATGGAGGCTGCTTGATAAGTAGCCGATGGGATATTAAACTGATGCAAACAGACACACACGTGCGGGTATTCTTGTATATACACATTCATCACATACGAAAGTATACTTTCCTTATACGAGGACAATACTGTTTCGAGAAAAGTACTACTAGGCCCCGTGGTCTAGTGATTAACGTACATTACTTATTACCACATGACCCCCTTATCACTGTGAGTTCGGGTCTTGGTCTGGCCATTCGAGGAAGCATTTCAACTGGCATGTGGTAGGTCGAGTGCCTTTAAATTTCGTCCATTGAAAGCCAGAAGGGGCTATCAGCCTTCTTTTTACATATGCTGATAGCCCCTTCTGGCTTTCAATGGACGTTTTAGTCTCGAGGTCTTTACCTATATAAGAAAAACGTCGCTCTGCTCAAGAGGTAAACAATACATCCAGGGGCGAATTGCACACACAAATAGTTCTTATAGGTTTTGTGTAGTCTTGTTCTTGGCTGGGGTACCTTCCCCTTACACTACGTTATCTGTAGTCTTTAAGACGACCGGGAACCATATTACAATACGCATTGGAACTACATGTATGTATGTGCAACTCTCCTATAGTCCAATATTTGCTTGCTTTCGTTACTACCACATCGATTTAATAACTAACTTAATGGGATCACTGCCCTTGGTTTTTTTAATTACTTATTTCGCTGTTATGTAATTCTAGTATACAATTGGGATAGGTCTGTTTAATATATTGATAATAGCTGAGGAAATACAACTGCCTATTTTATTTCATACAGTTCAATTTAGAATCACCTCGTCAAAAATGACTCGACGTCCGATCGAGAAATGAATGACCGTATGGCTGTGTACTGTAGTTATATTAGTTTCTTCTATGATCAATTCAATTCAGTGGGAACAGGATCCACACCAGTTGGTGCTAAATAGAAGCAGTGTTGTTGTTGTTGTTTTGTGGTTAACCGTCGATGCGACAGTATTTCTATCCTACAATGGCGAATCCTAACCCCGAACGGACGGAGGCACCCTGGTAGAACCACCTACCTACCACAAAACAGCTGGAAGGCTTTTTAACATGAAAAATACGAGTGACCCCATCGGGACTCGAACGTACAACGGTGTGGGACTTGTTAGTTGTACGTAACATATGTCTCGATATTAGGTCCATTCATCTTTTCATGAAGAGAGAGATCAACAATCATGCAGTTCCGCCCGACAACTGCTGATATAAGATTCATAGAGGAAAAAAAAGTCTGACATATTCATTTTAACAACTGATGCGACTTACCGTTGCTTTGAAAGTTTGATGAAATTTACAGGTAAATGATAGACTAGGTTCTATAAGATTCAATAAGCAACATAAGGTTCACTTAGCAGCGGTCAAATTTCATAAATCCATTATTTCCCTCTAAAATATATATATAATATATATATATATATTTACCATTTACATTCTTATCCAAATTTAGGTATAATGAATCAGAAATACTATTAAGAAAAACAAACTGTTTTTGACCTTTAAAACTCTCTTTTTACCGGAGTTACTATGTGAAGACTGAAAAAAAAATGATTTCGAAAATACTTAATGTCAAAACTGAACTTTATTGAGAACAAAACAGACCTTTGATACGGACAGACGACTGCCCCATGCATATCGAATGTCGCGAATAAAGGTTATCGTTTGTATACTAGTATATCGGGGGCTTACAGCGAAACTGTTCTATATCCTTCTATGTCTAAAGTTTATTTAGTTCAGTCTCGCGGTCAGACCTCCATATATGCCCTATACGAACCCTAAGTAGGTGTTGTTGTTTTGAAGTTTACCGTTGCTACGACAGCATTTCAGTCATATAGCGACGTCCAGTTATTCGAATAACACAAAGAAGGAAACATCCGATTACTAAGGGACCACTGACCTACCGCAAGACTTCCTGACATGGAAAATCAATGTGACCGGACCGAGACTCGAACCCACAGTGGTGAAGAGTTAAATGACTTAAGTAATCAGTTTTAAGGTAATCCATCCATCATTAGATTGTGATCATGGTCAATCAAGTGATCATTGGAATTTTACAGTAAATACAAGCCCTTATAGACCTTGAGCAAAAAAGGATGTGTACTGAAATCTTTTTAAGCATTTGAAGAACCATGATTATCATTTAATGATGGATGGATTACCTTAAGCTAATTTTTACATTGCAATATCATGTACCTTGCATGACTAGTGCATTTGTGTATTGTAATATCATATACTTTGGTCTAAGATGTACGCGCGAGTATTTTTGCAATATGCGTGTACTTTACTCCAACGTTTAAGCAGGGTTGATAGGTCATGTGACGCCATGTGACACATTTTCCTGCAACTCTTGATAGTTGTAGTAAAATAAACTCGCTCTTTGATTCATGATAAAGCAACAAACAGTCCCTCAGTGCCTTAAGCGCTTTGATTTGTTTCATTAGACACAATCGCATTCATTGATACGGTACTGAACGCAGAGCGATACAAAACGGTTAAAATGGCAGTGGTCATTATGCAAATTAACAGTGCCTGCTTTTAATTTACGGCTACGTAAGACTGGCAGCTACCGCCAATCTAAAAAAAAAAAAAAAGTATATGTTCCTTTACTTCGTGAAATAATTCAAGCTTAACGGTAAAATACTTCTACAAATTAGGAGTCTTATAATTTCTTATTTTCACAATAAAGCATGGATCGAGAAATGCGAACTTTTTCATGACATTACACAAATTGTTCACAAAGTAGGGGACATTTATGATAAAGTTTTACAATTATATAATTGGCCAAAATTGGCACAAGAAACGTTTGAAATTCCCGATTTCGATCTATCTACACATCTGGCTTTCCTTCTAACCTAATACAGTACATCGAAAAATACATGATATATAATTACATAGCTTTCTGAATGCTATCATATCACTACATGTGTTCAATTCTTTCGCTTAGCGATAGTGTATTCTCTTGAAAACAATGAACTAATATCTCACTACCACAAAACTGAAATTCCAACCCTGTTGGGGGGGGGGGGGGGGGGGGGGGGGGGGGGCAAGAATATTCGATGACCTCACTGGACGCAAAGTACTAGTCCAATACAGGAACCATTAAGGAATATTGAATAAATAAGTTTTTTTCCCAATCGACGTATTTTTTCCCCATTTCTATAAAGGTTTAATTATACATATTTAACTACATTTGTATATTCTTTGAAATCACTTGCAAAATAGTAACGAAATACACCTTCAATCATGGAGAGTTGAGCTTACATTATGTATCGAAATCATAAAAAGTGATTGGAAAAACAAGAAATTTTATTTTTCATTTATGATTTAACTGAGCTGAGGAATCGATATCTAAAATCAAAAGAGCAGTTCTAAAAAACAGTATTACTCATAGACCTGTTTAGTCCCTACTATGATACGAAAGCTTCAAACATATTGTGCATTGATTTTGCTCTAATTTTTAACCTCTGATATGTTCTCTTAGTGTTAACGTAGTATTGGTAACGACCAAATATTTATGTTACATGGTACGAAACATCGACGGTCCTCAGTATCTGTTAGAACTAAGGTATTGACTGATTGACTGGCACCTTGGCAGTGGTGGTGGTGGTGGTGGTGGGGGGGATATATGCATGTATATATTTAATTGAACCTTGTAAACTTAACAAGACCATGCAGAGCCCGTGTTCTCGTCCAAAGTAGAGGCTTCATATTCAAACTTGGTTCAAATTTCACCAGCAATATTTAATGCTAAGTAAAGCTTTAATTCTTAAATAAGGTAAAAACGCTCTCCACCATTTTTTTGTGTAATGAAATATTCAAGAAAGTTTGCATAAAATATTACCTTAATAACTGACAATATTTGTTTAAAAATAAATGTTTGGGTGTTTTATTATGGAAACAAGAATGATGTAAATCGCCCCTTAGTATTTAAGCATAAGACCTACTTAGCGCTAAGTAGGATTAGTTGAATTCGAGCATCTCCACCCCCACCCCCCACACTCCCCTCTTCTCTTATTCCACCAAATTTACCTTCAGCACCAAACAATATCGAAATAGATTGGTAAGTATGCAATCATTCTTGTTTGCTTAGTATTTCATTTCTTAACAAATATTTATAGTAAGTCAACACAGTCATTTAAACATGTTATGAAGGATAGCGTAAAGCATTACTAATGGAGAGCCGGAAGTCCTCATGCTATTCGACCGGACCCCGCGTCTCGTCCGCGTTTCCGCAAACATCTCCGGTCCAAGTCCGCGTCGTCTTGTATTATCGGTACTCAGGGCCAAATGTTGCCGAAGAATGGAAAGGTGTAATATTGTTGGCACAGTGGTAGCAGGTCCCAAGGCTGTGAGTTCGAACCACGTTGGTGATTATTCATGACTCTTCCCGAGCGCAAAGTATACTGATCTTATCGGCGTAAAAATAAATAAATAACGAAACTTACTGCGTCAAAAAATCAGTATATTTCCCTATTTGAATTTGATGTTGTTCAGTAACTACATGTGTAGAAGAATGTCAGTCATAAGTAAGTTGAATCTAGTTAAGTTAGTTGATGTTTATACATAGAGTAATGAAGCAAGGATGTATTTAATGGCTTTACATCGTTAAGCGTTTGTATATGTGTGCCTGCGAGTGCGTAAGTGTATGTATGTATGTATGTATGTATGCGTACATATAAATATAATTACATGAATGTATGCAAGTATGTGCGTGCATGTATATACGTATTTGTGTGAGTCCGAGTCTATAAAGTATGTATGTGCGTGTATGTATATAATGTAAGACTGCAAGTATGTATGACTGTACAGAGAAACCTTTTATGCCTTTTTTCGTTTATTATCCCCCACCCCAAGCTCCCTTCACTGATCTATAATATCGACCTTGAGTAATCTCATTAAAAAAGCCTTTTAACTATGCTATATTTACCCGTGGTCATCGATATGGCTCAGATTTCACGGTCCAAGAAAGTTCGATTAACGCGGAATGGATATACGTTTGGTCAATATACCGATTTGTAAAAGTTTGTTCGGGTTCGTCCAATACTCAATCATTGTTAGAAGGTTAAATACAATCACGATATCATGTTAGTCGACAGGGGTAATACATTGGAACTAGGGTGGTTATTTTTTAGTGCTAATTATTAATACTACACCTGTCTGTAAAGGAGTAGGATATATATGTGCAGGTGGGTTGAAAATGTACGCATGTTTAGCAATGGTTCATCGAGCACATTGTGTTTATTGCAACATTTGAAATAGACATGTTTGACCTCTTGATGTATGTGTACTGAGAGTGAGAGAGAGTTTCATAACCTGCATAATGCTAAACTCTAAGCATGTGCGTCATTGTTGTCGTTGTTGTTATGCTGGAGACATTACGTATTTTAAGTCGTAGAGCGACGTCCAGGCAAATAACAGGTGGAAGAAGACCTCCGGTGCACAGAGGCGGATTTCGATCCTCGCATGAGAAATCCGAGCAAACTGCCGAGATTCAAATATACGGTAGCGTTAAGTTACGTTATAGTCAGTTAGTGGGTTTAACCATTCGGTCAGGGTGGCCAAAAGTATAATTGGCATTTAGTATTGCCTTGAAATGGCACTGTCTATAGACCATTTTACCAGAGGATCGGCTATCCCCGGTTTA
>CM037780.1:34483856-34533856 GCA_021229015.1 Solen grandis | reverse complement strand
TCACACAACTGACCATAAGAGGTTGGCAATGCACTCTTTCAGTTCTAAGTAGCTGAAATTTTAAGCTCTGCTTTCTCCATTTTTTATAGCTAGGTGCTTTTTGTGTAACTCAGATTAACCACTGGCTACATATTATCCCAGTTTAGCCTGGAATCCAATTTGAACACATCTCACCCCGTGCTCTCGAAAATAAAAATGGTATTTAACCCTTTCCCTCATAGAGGACACCATGAAAAGACCAATGCAAACAGCATAAAACCAGATCAGCCTGTGAGTAACTCGCAGGCTGATCAGGTTTTATGCTGTTCGCTGCTCCTCAGTGGTCTGGAAATGAGGATTTTGTAATTAAATTTGGTAAGGTTCAACTGTGGTTTTCTTCAGATCAGGCTTTATGTGGTACCTATTGAGGGTGTCAAAATGAGTCTATATGAGGGAAAGGGTTAAGTATGATTTTCATACTCACACTCAGACTATGCCCACTGGTTTCAATAGGGACTCGAGTATGAAACCCAAATTTGAGCCCAAGATATACTTAAGTATTTTCAAGAACATGGGGCCTGTAAACACGTAGAAAGGTCCATTGCAGCCTTTGGATAACCTCAGTGTACCAACATCTGCTGAAGGGCAACAGACAGCTGTTTGTCAATTATATAAATCTACCTGACAGATTAAACGTAGATCTCCACCTGTACCAGTAATTGCTAAAGGGCATAATAATTAATAGATATTAGGCAGCTGCAATTGTCAGAAACATGCATGGCTGATTGAGATACCATGTTATTTTTACTGCTTTATTGTTTCCGGCTAGTGTTTTCCACACCTATATACTCTCTACTCTGATGATACCCTGTTTTTTTTTCCTGAAGAAATTTAGTAAAACATATTACAGGCATGGCCGCATGTAAATTAATCATGGAACCAACAATCCCAAGCTAGCTAGCTGTTTCCACACTTTTATAGCTTCATATCTGAATCAGAAGTCAGTCTAATTGTGTGGCCAATCAGAAGATCTGAAAATTCAAATGAACACATCCTTTCTATTTTTTATTTAAACCATGTACAAAATAGATCCATCTATTTGACAAAATCAAGTCTTTCACAAATATAGGGAGATTTCTAAGTTCAAGACATTTCTCCAGGTTTTCTATTCCTGCAAAAATAGACTATCCCATTGAAGAAAAACCCAAGATATATCATCTGTGTTCATTATTTACAAAAGTTTAATGATTTCATGAGTGTGTTGGCGCTTTGAAAAACTAGAGGGCCATGATGGCCCTCGGTAGCTCACCTGAGAACCAGGTATTAGTGGGAGGAAAAGAAACAGCAAATATCTTATGATATTTTGGAAAATGGGCTCTGCCCTCTGCCAGCCATAAATCAAATGAGTACTTTAGGACAAGAAGAATTTTCAAATTTGTACAATATACATATAAGGAAAATAGGCTTAGCCCCTTGGCGGCCATGTTCTTCAACGAATCAAAATAATTTGAACAATCTTGGGAGTACCAAGGAAATGTGCCAAATATGAAATCCCAGTATTTTGGGGAATTTTTCTTTGCGCAACTATGAAAGGGCTTCACCCAAGGAACATTCCTGTGAAGATTCTTTAAAACTGACCAAGTGGTTTAGGAGGAGATGTCATTTTAAGTTTAATGTTGACAACGGACGACGGAAATTCATTGGTCTCAATAGCTCACCTTGAGCACGTTGTGCTCAGGTGAGCTAAAAAAGCTGATTATTTGCAATTGAACTGGACAATAACCAAAATGGCTGAAGGTGAAAATTCATGTCAATGATAATTTTATACATTGAGGCCCTTAGATTTTAGTAATCCAATGAGAAAGAAAATAATTTTATCACTGCTAAATCACCTGTGTGCAGAGGATCTAAATCGAGATTACAGATGGTCAAGATCCGGAATTTCAGATTATAGATGATTCGGATCCGGAATTTCAGAGGGTAGATCCATGGATAGATCGATTGATTGGAGGAGATTTGAGGATACCAGTGTTACAGAGGGTTCAGATCCAGAATTTAAGAGCATTAGGATCCGGATTACAAAGGATAATATTTAAGATCTGGAATTTCAGAGAATGCAGAACATGATTACAGAGGATTCTGATCTGGAATTTCAGAGGATTCTGATCTGGAGATTCAGAGGGTTCGGATTAAGAGTTTCAGATGTAATAATATATATATATACCCACTTCAAATTTTGCCAGAATATAAAAATCTTCTGATGCCAAAAACTTCATATATTGTTTGAACGCATATCAATATGCAGAATAATGAAATTTAAAACGTCTGATAAATCAAATTTATCAACAAACAAACCATTTAATAGTAACAATTATTCAACAAGAGCTGTCAGAGGACAGCACGCTCGCCTATTCAAAATGCTTGTTGGTAAATCAAATGAAATCTATTTCAATTCTTGCCCTTCACATACCCTGTACATAATAATAGTCAAAAATGATATACCTTGAGAGTCTGATACCCCTTAATATTTTTATGATGTCTAAAATCAATCCCATGCCTAGTTACTGAGACATAAGCACAATAACACTGTGCATGCAAAACTTTAACCAAAATTTCTAAGTTTAAAAAGGGGCCATAATTTGTAACATATTTTATTAAGAGTTATCTACCATGAAAGTATGATACCCCTAAACATATCTAAGATGTTTCAAATCAATCCCATGCCTGGATACTGAGATATTAGCATGAAAGTACCTTGCATGCAAAACTTTAACCAAAATTTCTAAGTTAAAAAGGGGCCATAATTTGTAATATATTCCATCAGAGTTTTCTACTTTGGTTGTCTGATGCCCCTAAACATATTCATAAACATTCAAGTCAATACCATGAATGCTTATTGAGATACAAACTATATAGCAGCTTGCACGCAAAACTTTAACCAATTTTCTATTGCATGCAAAACTTTAACCAAAATTTCTAAGTTAAAAAGGGGCCATAATTCATATTAAATTCAGTCAAGAGTTATCTACCTTGGTTGTCTGATGCCCCTGAACATATTTATAAAGTTTCAAGTCAATACCATAAACGGTTATTGAGATATAAGGTTGATAGTAACTTGCACGCAAAACTTTAACCAAAAGCTGCAACGCCAACACCAGGGTGACTACAATAGCTCTCATATTCTTCGAATAGTCGAGCTAAAAATGAGTTTGAAGTTCTCTCTGCTTCAATCTTCAATCCCTCTAAAACTCAGCCACATTTATGTGTGTCAGCAAACTCTCAATATCTATAAATAAAATAAACAGTCTGAAAGAATATCTATTACTTGAAATGGTCTATAATTATCTATGTCAGATATTTCTTATACAAACTGCTGTAACACATACAGTCTCAGAAGTTATTCAAGATAAGAACCCCTCTGGGGATAGATATAATATTTCAATATGTTCTGCAATTATATACAAACCATCTATATTCCTATATTTCAAGAAGCCGTCATCATATGACATTGTATAAAAGCCAGAAACTGACTCAGTTGGCAAATTGCGCAATCCATCATTTGTTGACATACCCCCATCAGGCCAGGAAATCAATGCCATAAGAATCCATTATTTCTTTCATGTAATCAACATAAAAAAAATTGACTGTGGCAAAAATTTGTCAATACCTGAAGATTACAGGTAATGCTTTACTTCAAGAATATTTAAATACAAATTTGTGACTTAATGAAAATCAATTTACTTAACTTTAAATGGTATATAAAACAATGGGATTTTTCTTTGCCATGCAGACTGTGTTTAATCTGAGCTACAATATTGTATGAGCAAACAGAGGAGACCCTGATCAAGATGCCTCTTGGACTTATCGATTTACCAAACCATCAAAGTACATTTTTTTAGGTAAGGGGTTAAGAAATAAAGCCCAAAGGTCATTATTAACTCTGTTAAAATAGGCAACATTAAGTAAAATGAAATCTTGGTCTGTCAATTATTAAAGTATACGAGTCAGTTAAATATAACAAGAAATGTCTTAAAAAAAGATATATGGCATTGTGGGGATTAACCCTTACCCTCATAGAGGAAACCATGAAAAGACCTATGCGATCAAAAAAAACCCAGATCAGCCTGAGAGTAACTCGCAGGCTGATCAGGTTTTATGCTGTTCGCTGCTCCTCAGTGGTCTGGAAATAAGGACTTTATAATTAAATTTGGTAAGGTTTAACTGTGGTTTTCTACAGATCAGGCTTTATGTGGTACATATTGAGTGTGACAAAATGAGTCTATATGAGGGAAAGGGTTAAAGTAATGGAGAGAGCAGAATGGTCATATGATGTACAAATCACTTATATCTGTGAAGGCCATTTCATTCTAAAGTGTCCCCTCCACTGCAATCTGCTGATGGCGAACATCATTGTAATTAAGCGCACCTGATCATTCCGTCATACGGATATGTTGAAGCAGACTATGATACACTGCAAGTACTTATCATGTTCAGCTTATGACATTGAGTCTCATTTGTGCATCAAAGAGAAGAAATTAGATGAAATTCCTTTTTTTTTTCTCCAAAGTAATTCAGTTTGAATACTTAATCAAAACTTTGTGAACACAAAGTATATTGTTTCAGCTAATTGTTATCTCAACAACCAATGGTGTGTAATTATTTTCCGTGAGTATAAGAATATCTACCAATGGAAATCATAAAAACATTCAAGCTGCACTGTCATTATCCCTATCAGTTGCAGGTCAAAGGTCAGGTTGACAGCTACACCGAAAATATGAGCTCAAAATCTCCAATCATGTTGAAAAAATCTAAAAGAAACACACAACGGGATTGTATAACTAAATGTCTGAAAATTGGGTAGAATCCTAATATTTGATGACCTCTTACAATTTTAAAAAGCTAGAAAGGAAGTGAATAAAAAAGATCTAGAGGCTCCAAGAAAAGCTGGACCTGGAAACATGCAAGACTTGCGTAATTTATAATCAATGCTTTGGTCCCACGTGTTTTTCAAAAAATGTACTCTAATGTAGATTGTGGTACTAAAATTGGCCTTAAAAGTATAATTAAGCTTTGATCATGGGTGCTGTGCTTAATTCCCACAAAATATATGCCAATATAAAGGCCGACCAATCCCATTGAAATGGCCACCAGGGCATTACAAGTTTCCCACATCAAATTATTAGGTTACAAAACAATCCTCTGAATAAACAGGCTTCCCCTAATCAACTTGCTCAAAGTGTTAATTTTTCAGCAAATTTTAGGACAATTGTCTTGTTTTGATGTTTTCTTTTTTTTTTTTTCATCGTAGCTGTTTAACTTCACTTTTGACATATTTATGGATAATGAATATTTACCAAATGAATATATCTGAACAATTTTCATTGGTAGTAAATGTCCATACTTAAAGAAAAAAGTTACACACAATTCTTTGTTGAAATGACATCTTATTAAAACATATGCTTTGTATTCACAAAATTTTAATTGAGTATTTGGACTGAATGTAAGTTTCTGTGATAAAAATAAAGTTTTATCAAAACTAGCAACGTATGTTACCCACGGCTGCCTATTACATCTGTCAGCCATGGGATACTTGGCTTGCACTTTATTGTTATAAGGATATTCATAAAAGGTGCATCGACCAATCAAAATGCTGCTTACACAAATAAGTACTCTTCAGTTGGAGATCTATAATCTGTAAGTCTGTAAAGGTTTGTCTAAATGCTGTAAGTACGAGAGTTTCTATAGGTCAAAAATCTCCACTCCTGTTGTGGGGCTGCAAATAGTGGCACAGCTTCTCAGATAATGGATAATAAGCAAATGCTAACTAAATAATCCCATGGGCGATGTATTGCGTAACAGAATGAGTGCTCGTGGGTTTCAGATGCTGCATTAAACCAGCTGCACATTGGAACCGGTTTCTGGCAGTAAGTTATAAATATCTGCAGTATATTATAGTTTATTTTACCATCTCCATTTGAATGAAAGAGGGGTAAAGTGCACTTCATTACAATCAAGTTTACTACGCCAATTGCTGTGAAGGGATTGCTTTACTATATATACCCATTCTACATTCTCCAAAACTTTAATCTCCATCAACAGTATTATCTTATTTAAAAGGTATTTCTTGTTGGTGGTACATAACAGAATTGGATGCTTTTATGTTAGAACACAGTACCTTGAATGGTTGCCTGATTTTTTTAATGCTTTTATGTGAATACTTTTATATAAACACAGTACCTGGAATGGTTGCCTGATTTTTTGGATGCTTTTATGTGAACACAGTACCTGGAATGGTTGCCAGATTTTTTATGCTTTCATGTGAACACAGTAACTGGAATGGTTGCCAGATTTTTTATGCTTTCATGTGAACACAGTACCTTGAATGGTTGCCAGATTTTTTATGCTTTCATGTGAACACAGTATCTGGAATGGTTGCCAGATTTTTTATGCTTTCATGTAAACACAGTACCTGGAATGGTTGCCAGATTTTTTATGCTTTTATGTGAACACAGTACCTGGAATGGTTGCCAGATTTTTTATGCTTTTATGTAAACACTGTAACTGGAATGGTTGCCAGATTTTTTTTATGCTTCCATGTGAACACAGTAACTGGAATGGTTGCCAGATTTTTTTATGCTTTTATGTAAACACAGTAACTGTAATGGTTGCCAGAATTTTTTATGCTTCCATGTGAACACAGTAACTGGAATGGTTGCCAGATTTTTATGCTTTCATGTGAACACAGTATCTGGAATGGTTGCCAGATTTTTTATGCTTTCATGTGAACACAGTATCTGGAATGGTTGCCAGATTTTTTATGCTTTTATGTAAACACAGTATCTGGAATGGTTGCCAGATTTTTTATGCTTTCATGTGAACACAGTATCTGGAATGGTTGCCAGATTTTTTATGCTTTTATGTAAACACAGTATCTGGAATGGTTGCCAGATTTTTTATGCTTTTATGTGAACACAGTATCTGGAATGGTTGCCAGATTTTTTATGCTTTCATGTAAACACAGTATCTGGAATGGTTGCCAGATTTTTTATGCTTTCATGTGAACACAGTATCTGGAATGGTTATCTAATTTTTTTCTGCAAAAAGGTGGTGGTGGTCCTTTCTTAGGAAGTGATTTTATACACGGTTATAATATGGTATGGCAAGAGTACAAAAACAAAGTCTAAAGTAATTCATCAATTCATTGCTGCTTTTTTTCAATTAGGTTTTACTTGCTTGACAGACACTATTTCAGTCATATGGAAACTTAATTTACTGCCTAACTGCATTATGAAGCCTTAATGGCATGAACCAATCATCACATTATCCTGACATCAGACAAACAAATCCTCAAACTTCATGATATGCTGTGGGCCTGCAGGAAGGAGATATTATACTGTTCCATTTTTAACAATTAGTTCAAGCACCTGCAAGCAACAGAGATATAACAGTACCATTTTGAACATCTTTGATTATTCATGGCCACAGATCAAACCCTCAACCTAAGTTAAAAAGAGAACACTCTAACTGCTCGACCATCTCACTATAGGAATTCAGAATGTCAAACATACTGAGCACTAAGCAAACAGCCTGCTTTGAGATGTGAAAAATGACACAGGGAGTGTTCGAAGTGAGTAATGTATTAATTACCTTCCTCATACATTGGTTTGTCAATGTTTAGAACCTGTCGTAAAAAATCTCAATCACATCTGAAAACCTCAACAGTAAGTCTTAATTTAAAATAGAGTTGGAAACGTGCTCCCCATAAGGGAAACATTATTGAAACACTAAATGTCACAAAGAAGGAAAGACTATATTTCTTTTCTGAAGTACAGAAACATTTATTTATTGCATTTGCTATTTCAATCAACTCAAGGAATGGCTTAGAATAGATTCTTCTGCCTTAAAAAGATCAATAGCTGGAGGAATTCAAAGCTGGTGAGGAATTCAATCAAAAATTAAGCAATGACTTTGGGTCTTTGATAAAGCTCTATAAGAGTCGTGTATACTTGAAACACAAGGAAACTTTGTTTGCATGGGTCAAACACTGGTTAAGCCTTTAGATATATATAAAGTTTTGATCCTTTGGTAATTTGAACGGAGCAGACCCAGATCAGACAGTTCCTTCCAGGTGCAGTCTATTCAAACTTTTACTCTGTTTGCTCATAAAATAAGTAATAAATATGAGTCCACCGACAGCCAATCACCTCTGCTATTTAATTCATTAATTATGCTTAATTTTTTCTCTAAATTCAAAATGCAAAGGCACAGTGTTTGAAATGCTCAAAGCAACATTTCTGTTAAAATGAAAATTAAAAAGGGTTACAAAACCCTCTCCATAGAAATGCCTCCTGATATTTTATCATTTGATTGTCTGGAATTGTCAAAGCAGAAAGAAGAGGATGTTTTCGATTACGATCACAAGCTGGTGCTTGATTAATAGTGGAAGTGAAATTATCTTGAAACCTGAATGTGACACTGGATACTCCAAAAGCTTTGCAACATTGATCCAAATAAAATCCAGCACTGATGTTCAGAAATTAAACAACAAAACGGCTGAGCCAAATTAACACAAGAAGAAATTGGAATACTGTAAGCTGGGTAAAATCTTTATAAACAAAACATTAATGAATTCAAGCAATCTATTTCATACCAACATTTTTTTTTCACTTATTCTCTAAGATGGGCATTGCCCATCACAACATCAAAAACTGCTTCTGTTTAATCGCTAATCTAAACTGATATAACAAATGTTAAAATTAAAAACCGGTATTCATTTTAATCACAAATTCTCAGATATCCCATCTCTCTCAAGCTACCACTTATAAACATTCATGAATAATTTGTCGAGGTGATTCAATAGCCAAATACATTAATTTTGTACCTCTATGAAACAGTTTGTTGAATTAATGACAACTGAAACTATGTTTCCAAAGAACATGAAACAAGTGAAAACAATCCAATAACTAAAACACAGTAACCATGGCGAAGCCAGATTAAAAGTGGGTTCACCGCTCCCCAGAGAGCGATTCCCAACCACAGTAAAACTATGGCAGCAATCCTATCAAACAGCGGAAATGGTACACAAAACAATACTTTAGTTAGAAAGAGAGTATTTTAAATTCCTGGTAAATCTACTGATATTCCTGAACCCTCTGTCAAAGCATCTCATCAAGAAATACAGACATACCAACATACAATGCAGATCCACACACTTTTTCTGGTTATTAGCAGCGGAAACCTGTAAGTCAGATCTATGAGAGCAGAGTTCTCGTTCCTTTCTTTATCAGGGGCAATTTATAGAAGTCTTCCTTTCTAAAAATTTCTGTAATAAATGCAGTTTTCCCACCAATTTTTTTTTTAACCTTGGGCTTAAAATTCTTTCTCAGGCAGTGAGTTGAAACTCAAGAACATAAAACTTTTAACCACCAGAATATGGTAATTTAAGGCCCCTTCCCAATCATAAAAAGAATAGATCTGTGAATAAATCACTCTGTAAACAATGGAAATGTACCATTATTATGACTACTCTATTTCCAATACAGTCAACCCTCAATATATTGGCATTCAATATAACGGCAACTCAGGTTCCAGCAGTATAAGGAAAAAAAAAAAAATAGTTTCGTTTCTGGTCACCGACCTACCCTCTTTTCTCACAGTCTACTCTAAAAAAAAATTTTACATTCCGGCCTTTTAAAAAATCTTTTCTTTACTTCTATTTTAGTTTTCACATCATTCGGAGAATAAAAAAACAAAACAAATAAAAAAAAAAAAGACATCATTTTCTACCTGGAGACCAAAAAACGGAACTTTTTTTTTCCCTAAATGTCATGTGACAGATCCCTTTACAAGAGTAAATATGGAATATGGCTTCTGGTATCAGCAGCAATTCTCGATACATAGGCGAAATCGAAATTTACAAACACTGCCGATGTTTCAAGGGTTGACTAAAACCAATATAACAAGGCTCAAAATATGGCAAACGTAATATCATAATATAGACAACATTTGACTCCTGTATGTTACACTGAGGCCCCAATTTCCAACATCAATACTCTTCACTCAAAAATACTAAAATTCTAAAATTAGACCATCCTGTTGATTTTTACATTAAAGCGTCCATGTTCACAAGGTTATGGCGCTAGATTGTAAAAAAATTCTTAAAAAAAAAAAAAAAATCTGTGTACCCTGTATAAATAGAGATCTATTAGTCTGCCAGCGTATAGCATGAACATATGACAATATTATTTATTCGAAATACACTGGCAGATTAGGCGCACTTTTTTTCCAGATAATTCAGGTTTATAGAGGGGGTGCGCTTTATATGATGATATACAGCTTTTCAGGTTTCTTTTTCATTCACTGAGAAGTGAAATTTACCGGTATACGATCTCAGGAAATAGATATACTGAAAGCCAATAAATATGATAATATGCCACAAAATCTATACAAAACCATGATTAATAATACTAGGTTATTGCTTTTGTTCTTATTAGTTATCCTACTGGTATATTTCATGATAAAATGATCGTGAGAAACTGGAACAACTTTGTGGAAGCCATTTTCAATATAAACAAATAAGTTTATTTTACCGGACCTCATGATGTATAGGAGAAACTTGGCAGGTGGCAATTGTTACGCAATGTTTGTTAGTTGGGAGAATTTTGACAGGTGACAATGGTCCCCAGTGTTAGAATGCGGGGATACGGTTGAGTAATGTCATGTTATGAAAATGTGTCACCTTTATCCTACCCCGTTAATGTAACGGTTTAACGGTAATCTTATGCCATGTGTAAATAAAACGATTCACCGTATGGTAAGCCCGGTGATGTACCGATAGCTTTAAGTCTGTCAAAATGTACGACGGCACAAATTTCAAAACAAGATTTCGCTGCATACGATACATTAAGTTTTTTTTTTTTTTCAAATCCTGAAAATTAGGATGCGCCTTATACGTAGCTGCGCCTAATCTGACCACGTGTATGGCAACTTTTCTGAACAAGTTTGATAAGGATAAAAATGTGGCCGGACCTTATGTGTTCACAAAGTTTTTCTAGGAATTTATCTAGTGACCTTTTCTTTAACACCAAGTGACCCAGTTTCAAACTCATCTAAGCTTTCATACTGACAAAACAGAAATTCTGAACAAGTTTTATAAAGTACATTTAAGTACATATACATGACTATGGTGACAAAAATACTTACCTTCAAGTAATTAACAATATTTGTTAAGACATGATAATTTGCCCTAAAAGTATTTAAGTAACTTAACTCTAAGTATGCTTAGTGGAGTTTGCACCATTAATTATTAAAATATCTAGCATTATCCGAAAAACTTTGATAGTTCAGATCCCTAATTATGATTTTTCTAATTTCTCTGTAATAATCACTAATAATTACCACACAAAAAACAAGGCTACATCAGAAATAATTTCATATCCCGTGTGAACAGATTCCAATGACTTTCACACCAACCATTCAAACACAGCAACAAAACCTTAATTACCAGCGCCATTTTGAAAACTAACAGTTTAACCCTTTCCCTCATAGAGGAAACCATGAAAAGACCTATGCGAACAACATAAAAAATCCGTTGGATCAGGTTTTTGTTGTTCGCTGCCCTAACTGTGGTTTTCTGAAGATCAGGCTTTATGTGGTACCTACTGAGTGCGTCAAAATGAGTCTATATGAGGGAAAGGGTTAAGAGCGCATTCATATCTAAAAATTACTAAAAATGTTTGAAGGGACTGAAGACTGCCACCTGCAGTTTGCGTTGACAGATAAGTAGCTGAATGTTTATCTCTTTTTTTTTATAGTTGATAATAACTGATTTAGATTTTGTTATATCTCTTTTTGATTAAAGGATCATAAGACCAATCATAATTGTCATTCACGCGTAATTAAACAATCAATTTTTTGAGAATTTCAACAAATGAATGATTGTGCTGCAGAGGGATCAGTTGAACATAAAATATTCAGAGGGGTGGGAGGACTTGGGGACTAGTCAATATGGCATCTTGTCTGTTTTGAGCCATGGAGCCTTGGCTTTGACAAACGGAAACTGCTAAAAATAATGTTTTAGCTCTTCAAATTATTGTGCTAACTGGAATTTTTGGTGCTGTCTTTGAAAAAAACAAACACAAACTTATCAAATTAGGAATTTTCTTTCGCGTGAACAAGTATTAGAATTGGGGAAAAAAATATAGTCCCTATAGTAACCAAGTGGTAAGAGAGTCCGCCTTTGGAGTGGAAGGTCATGATTTTGATCAACAGGGCAACACATCAAAGTCATAAAAAAATGATACTGTTATAGCTCCCTCACTTGGTGCTCAGCATATAAGGGTAGTTGCAGGACTGGTTGGCCTGGTGTCAGGATAATGTAACTGGGTGTGGTATCATGCCACATGTTTACGGCGTGATACTGCAGCCTGTGGCAGCACTATATCTGTCTCAGTAGACATAGCTAGTCTCCTAATGACTGAAATACTGTCAACGGGACGTTAAATCCAAGAAACAAACAGAAACTTTAATATTATCAAAAGAGTTAAAGCAAACCAAGAGAATGGATTTAATGTATATATATATAAATAATCAACAATAAAGAATTATAACCTGCCTGTATGGACAAAAAAAATATTTTCCTTTGTCAATTAATGACAAAAATGAACCTTTTTCCCATGAAAATTCCTTTGGGAATTTTTACAATCAAACTGAGAAAAATATTTAAATACTTGCTGGCATTTGGAGGACATGCACATCCATCTACTCTGAGGTTGCAACTGTCACCAGAAATTGACAGGGAAGCGAGAAACTTCACAGGAAAAAGTGTCTGAGTAAACCAAAAAACAAAATCATAACAGAGCCCCAAGCCCACTGTGTCTAATTTCCCATGGATTTATCAAATTTAACTGACAGCCGTTGCGATCAATACTCTCTTAACCCCCTGAGACAAAACTTGAGTAGTCTCACAGATCACAAAATGAAGATGAAATATCCATATATTCAATCGTTATCTTTTTCCCTCCAGACTTTTATGTGTACAAATCAAAATCTTTGTACAGAAATATCATTTACAAATAAAAAGCCGTCCCCCGTGGCCAAGTGATTAGAGTGTCCACCTCAGGTGCAGGAGGTCGTGGGTTCGATCCCCAGCCACAACATACCAAAGTCATGATAAATGATACTGTTATAGCTCCCTTGCTTTGCGTTCAGCATATAAGGGTAGTTGCAAGACTGGTTGGCCTGGTGTCAGGATAATGTGACTGGGTGTGGTATCATGACACATGTCTACGGCATGATACTGCAGTGTGGCAGCACTATATCTGTCTCAAGTAGACATCATCTCCAAATGACTGAAATACTGTCGGTGGGAACCGACAAACAGACAAACCCAACAAACAGAATGTAATATTATTCTATATATAACTTGCCTACTTAAAAAAGCACAGCAGAATTTAACCCTTTCCCTCATAGGGGAAACCATGAAAAGACCTATGCGAGTAACATAAAACCAGATCAGCCTGCAAGTAACTCGCAGGCTGATCAGGTTTTATGCTGTTCACTGCTCCTCAGTGATCTGGAAATGAGAACTTTATAATTAAATTTAGTAAGGTTTAACTGTGGTTTTCTGCAGATCAGGCTTTATGTGGTACCTATTGAGTGTGTCAAAATGAGTCTATATGAGGGAATGGGTTAATAATGAATTCTTTTTAAAAATAAATATCAATGTTATCAGAACTTGAATGAAAGACTCAAATATACTTGTTTTGAGGTTGAAATGTTCAAACAATGAAAAGTTCAAACATAACAGACTCTTCCAATGTTTACAAACATTCTTAAAATATCCAATATAATAGAATACTGAATGAAAAGATAAGGAAAAACGCACATTGGTGTGTCTGTGATACAGCTTGTGAGCACAAGCAGGTGACCTTAAGTAAACTAGTAACCCAACCCATAGGGGTGGCACTGGGCTTACATGTTAACAGGAAATACTGGAAATGCCAATGTTCAGTGATGAGGAAAAAAATGCTGAAAAATAAAACAAGCTGTCAGATTAAAGAAATTTGTTAAAAAAAAAATTAAAACAAATCTTATTTTCTTAAGGACTAATTGCTGCTCTAGAAACACCTCTCCAAACATCGTAGAAAATACTTGAACCAGCTTACATAGCTGGTATTGGAATATTATAACCGTATTTTGACTCAACAAAATCTCATTCAAAATCAAGAAAAACTGAAGCAACACCATGCAGAACAAAGCTATTCTACAAGGCAGCTATACTTGAAATCTACAAGACAGCTAGACTTAAAATCTACAAGGCAGCTATACCTGAAATCTACAAGGCAGCTAGACTTAAAATCTACAAGGCAGCTAGACTTGAAATCTACAAAGCAGCCAGACTTGAAATCTATAAGGCAGCTGGTCTTGAAATCTACAAGGCAGCTAGACTTGAAATCTACAAGGCAGCTAGACTTGAAATCTAGACTTGAAATCTACAAGGCAGCTAGACTTGAAATTTACAAGGCAGACTTATAATCTACAAAGCAGACTTGAAATCTACAAGGCAGACTTGAAATCTACAAAGCAGACTTGAAATCTACAAAGCAGACTTGAAATCTACAAGACAGATTTGAAATCTACAAAGCAGACTTGAAATCTACAAGACAGATCTGAAATCTACAAGACAGATTTGAAATCTACAAAGCAGACTTGAAATCTACAAGATAGATTTGAAATCTACAAAGCAGACTTGAAATCTACAAGACAGATTTGAAATCTACAAAGCAGACTTGAAATCTACAAGACAGATTTGAAATCTACAAAGCAGACTTGAAATCTACAAAGCAGACTTGAAATCTACGAGGCAGACTTGAAATCTACAAGGCAGACTTGAAATCTACAAGGCAGACATGAAATCTACAAGGCAGACATGAAATCTACAAGGCAGACTTGAAATCTACAAGACAGATTTTAAATCTACAAGGCAGACTTGAAATCTACAAGACAGATTTTATATCTACTAGACAGACGTGAAACCTACAAGACAGACTTGAAATCTACAAGGCAGACTTGAAATCTACAAGGCAGACTTGAAATCTACAAAGAACTATCTTATTTGATTTTGCTATCCTACAGAGAACACAACTAACTTACTACGCCAAATATGAGCTCAAACCTCCATCTATAAAAACAGCCTTTATAATCCTGCCACTTAAGTCCTTAGGAACATTTAGCCAACCAACTAAGCTATTAGAATTGTGGGCATTCATTGGTTTTTATTAGGTTTCAAAACTTATATTTGTTCAATCAATTGCAACTTATATGATGCAATCACTGATGATAATGCTAATGATGATGTTGTCATGATGACAACATTGATATTGAAAACATCAGCATCATCATCATCATCATCATCATCATTTTGTTTATAACAACTGCCTATTATATTACTAGGATCAAGACTCATTGCATTTGACATATTCTTGATGAGTAATAGTGTGTCATTAACAAAGTTTTGCCTCCTAATTCTTTGCCTAGATAGACATTCATTCATAAAATTTTCTTTCTTTTTTTTTCTTTTTAGTGTTTATCCATTGTTCATAATTATAGACACAATATTTTGATATGAGGATATTACATCACCGTTTCAATGAACCAACCATCTGCTGAGTGTTTTTAATGGTGTTTGACATCAATTTGTGTCATTGCTGATTTAATACAATCTGTGACAATATAGAATCACCAGTTCTATTGTCTGATGTTCTTGTTTAGATTTTGACTGTTAATGCAGCAGTATTTCAATCTGAGGTCCGGATAAAGTCACTAGGAGACCATATTGTAAGTCATTTGAGGCACAAATGGCAACTAGATTGAACCACTACAAGCCAGCTGGAAATTTCCTCATATAAAATAACTGAGTGACCAAACTTGGCCTCAAACCTAAAGCAATGAGGTGCAGAGTTCACCACAGAAGGGACCAAAGGCCCATGCCATCTCTAAAAAGTGGCTACATGTATTTGTAATGGCCCTTAGGTCATACAGCCAACCAATGAAAGGGTAACTAAATATATCGCAGACTGCTTGGATTTACAAATCTATTGAATGTATAGAGAATTTATACAAATAACTTCATGGATGCACATAGTTATGGTAAATAAGCAAAATTTTAGCACACTGAGTATACCTTAGAAAGCACCTACAGCAAAAATGATGCACAACAGGGATGCATACCTATTTTTTTAGGGGACCAGTTGATTATCATGTGGGCCTTTGGAGCAAAAACGCAGCCTAGAATGAACTCTGGAGGTGCTTATAAAAATAAAGTAATATGCAGAATTTATAATGAGTTGCTTGCATTTGTGTTTTTTTCATTATTGCAAATCTATTGACCTCAGGGAGAAAACTTTTCAGTATATCATGGATGTGGCTTTTCAATAAAATGGAGGACATTGGGCATCCCTGCATTTGGTTTCCTACAGTGCAAAAAAATGTAATCTAAAGCATAAAACCAAATGAAATAATGAACCTAAGTTTCAACTAATCTCTCTCCCACTAACCATCAGCTGATACTGCACACTGTTTTTCTCTTTGAAATTAGTCCCTAAAAAACTACCAGCAAATGCCATGCCGACTACTGCTAAGTTTAGCCACTTGATATTGCGCAATATACAACCTCCTCTCCCCATTAATCATCACTGAGGCCAATTATGAAGGCTGCAGAGTTATTGGGACAGATTTACTGCCCACCCATCTGGTATAAATCCATCCCCACAATGGCAGGTTCCCACACTCTCCGGTTTTTAACAATACTATCTGGTGCAGATTTGACATCTTCCGATTGTTACCAGATTGAACCTGTGTCCAACATGAAACATATTAAATCTAAACAAACTTTGGTTTTTTTCTTCAGATGGGCCTGTGTTCAGTATAGAACTATTTCAGATCTACCAAGCTGGGTCCACCTCTACAATTACAATTTACCAAGCTGAGTATGTTTCATCAGAATTACCAAGTAGTAATGGGTCTGTATTCAGGATAGAACTATTTCAAATTTACCAACTGGTCCCCTCTAATTACAATTTAAATTCACAGATTACCATTCAGGATAGAACTATGTCAAATTTACCAAGCTGGGTCCTTGTCTGTAACAATTACAATTTACCAAGCTGGGTCCTTATCTGTAACAATTACAATTTACCAAGCTGAGTAAGTTTCTCCAGATAAACCCAGCTTATGGGTCTGTATTCCGAAAACAAAATCTTCAGATTAACAAAGCTTCAGTCTGCAGTATTCAGAAAACATTTTCCCTTTAATTTGATAAAGCTTTATTAGGCAATCTTTACTAGTGGAGAGCCATCCCAATTAAAGCTGCTTCATCTAACATCCTTAGCTGATATTAAGAAGTTTTAAATTCTCTCCAATCACACTTTAACTGAAGTATTGACTGGTCTATTTGATTAAATTGTTGGTTTGCTTTTCAAAATCTCCGAAGAGTAAATGTAAAGAATTACAAATCATTACCTTTTTACCTAGGAAGGTTAGATGCTAGCAATTCACAAGTAGTTTTTTAATCATAGCAAGACCTTGAACATTGTACCCGGTGGTTGAGGGTATCTTCACCTTGAGAGCAGGATGTTGGGGTTTCAACCGCCTTAAATAATGAGCTTAATTATAAACAGGATAGTTCTAGGACTGGTTGGTCTGGTATCAGGATAAAGGGACTGGACATGGTATCATGCCACATGTTTTCACCAAGATACTGCAGTATGGTAGCATTATATGTCTCAAGTAGACACATGCAGACTCCAAATGACTGAAAAGCTGTAAGTGAGACATTATAAAACATAAGAAACAATAACAAATTTAAACCATACGTTTTTTAACAGAGCAATTAACTACTAACATCTGCAAGTAATTCTTTAGATTGTAACCTTGCTTAAAATCTTTGCAAAATTGTGAAAACCTTAACAATGGAGTACATGAGTTTTGACCCAGTTGCCTCCAGAATGAGGGTTTGAACCTCATTATAGGTAAGGATTTTTATGGCCTATTTAGGCACCAAGAATTAAGCCAAATTAAGACCGTTTAAAGGGATTAAAATGGGTAAGAACTTGTTTTCTGATCAACATAAAATAATCAAGTCACTGCTGTTGCTGCAAGACCAAGACAGACAGAGTCCCCTCCTCTGTAAACACTGTTTGGCACATAAAATATTACATTTGTAATAAATTGGGCAGACACTTTAACCATTCAACCACCGGGACTGGTCCAAAGTTTTGAATCAGGGATCCAGTCTCTGCTAGCAGATCACTAATGCCCTGTATATATGGGGTCATAGGGATCAAGTCCAAACCCAGGCTGCATGCACTGTGAGAGCTCAGCGCAAAAGGGTCTCAACTTGTTCTTTAATACATATAAGTTTCAACCCTTTTGCGCTGAGCCCACAAATTCTTCTTCAATTATCCTCAGTATAGAATGCAAAGTGTCCAGCGTGTTCATTAAAGATCCTAAAATAAGTGAAATCTCGTGGGAGGGACACCCCAATATAGCTAACAAACAGAATCTATATACACATTTATTCCTAAGAAAAATCAGGGATAAAACCATTATGCTGAATGCTTTACTAGAATATAATTTGAATAAATATGGTGAAAAACCCACTCTGCTAGGCTATCCTAAGCACATAATGATTGATTCTGCACTGTTCTCTGTGAGAGTTCTTGGAACATGCCCAAATATGGCCACAGGAAAGTTTAACATTTGACTTTGTTATCCAATTTTCCATGATCCTGTGATATATGATTTCCTCTTTTCAATCATAACTAGCAAAATAAATAATCATTCAATAAAGTCAACAATGTCTATATTTTCTAAATAAATAAAAAAAAAATTAAAGTGAAACATAGTCAGAAATCCTACAAACACAATAGCAGTTTAAAAAAATACAGACTTTCATTGTGGAAGAACTGCAGGGGCCGGACAGTGGAGGCTGAATAGTGCAGCAAACTGAAACTTGGAAACAATGATTGGTTCCTGGTACCTTATTGACTAATTCCGCTGTATACAGGGGTATGAATGTAGCTGACAGTGAGATCTGACAGAATCAATGATTGTGCAAGCATAACCAGCCGACGCTTGATGCAGTCAATGTTGGATCCGTGCCAGTTAGAAAAAGCCATTCACAAACTGTCATTGTTGATAGGGCACTTACTGTGTGTACAACAATAATCTTACACTACAAAATAATCATCCAGGAAAGCAAAGCTAGGGTATGATCTCAAACCAAACATGAACCTGTAATCCTACATTGCATGTAAATATGGTAGGTAAACCTCGTTTGATTCAGTACTTACAACATATACATGGCAAATACTGTGCTGACAGCCCCAATCAAATTCTGCATTTACAACCATAAACCTAAATTAAGTACACATGGCAAATTAACAATCAATCACTATACTTATAGCCATAAACTTACACATGTCTACATGGCAATTTAACAGTCAATCATTATACTTACAGCCATAAACTTCCACATGTCTACATGGCAATTTAACAGTCAATCACTATACTTACAGCCATAAACTTACACATGTCTACATGGCAATTTAACAGTCAATCACTATACTTATAGCCATAAACTTACACATGTCTACATGGCAATTTAACAGTCAATCACTATACTTATAGCCATAAACTTCCACATGTCTACATGGCAATTGAACAGTCAATCACTATACTTATAGCCATAAACTTCCACATGTCTACATGGCAAATTAACGGTCAAATACTGTACTTACAGCCATAGACTACATGACAGATACTGCACTGTATGTGTATACATGACAAGTAAATCTAACCAAGTACTGTCCTTGCACTGTGAGTATACATGACAAGTAAACCTTGCCAAATCCTGTACTTACAGCCATAATCATACACCATGTAACCTTGCCAAATCCTGTACTTACAGCCATAATCATACACCATGTATACCTTGCTAAATCCTGTCTTACAACATAATCATACATGTATACCTTTCCTGTACATACAACAATAATCATACACTGTGTATACATGACAAGCAAACCTTGCCAAATCCTGTACTTACAGCCATAATCATACACCATGTATACCTTGCCAAATCCTGTACTTACAACAATAATCATACACTGTGTATACATGACAAGCAAACCTTGCCAAATCCTGTACTTAACATAATCATACACTGTGTATACCTTGCCCTTGCCAAATCCTGTACTTACAACAATAATTATACACTGTGTATTCATGACAAGCAAACCTTGCCAAATCCTTATTTAGCAATAAGCATACACTATGTATACATGACAAGCAAACCTTGCCAAATCCTGTACTTACAACTATAATCATACACTGTGTATACATGACAAGCAAACCTTGCCAAATCCTGTACTTACAACTATAATCAAACACTGTGTATACATGGCAAGCAAATCTACACAATCTTTCATGCAACTGGACAGTCCGAATACATATCTGGCTTCTATCAATCAATAGTTCTCTTTGTAATCGAGATCAACATAAATCTTAAATTCATATCTCTTGTATCTACATGGATCTTAAACATAGAAAAGCTATAGTACAAGAACAATTTTGAAATTTGCTCTGAAACTACAAGAAAAAAAAAAGATTTTGGAAACATTTATCAGGAGTCTGAGACAAACCACTAGACAATGGTGTAATCCAGCCTCATTTGTGTCACAGACCATTACTTTTATATTTCTCCTGAAATGAATTTCAAGATGCCACAAGTCACTAGTGTCTGAAAAACCAGACAGGGTAGGAAAACAAATTGCATTTACTCTCTTCATGTATATTTAACAAAGCTACATTATGTGGAGTCTGTTGGATGAAAACATTTGTCTCTTGTTCGCCAGATATATGTTACCTTGTTTTTCGGTCAGAACTTATTGGGGGAAAAGTCAGAATGTAACAGTGTAAAAATCATACTGCTCCTAAGCTGGAATCAAACTCAGGACCTCTGTAAACAAGTTGGACACTGTAAACATGTCACCAAAAAAAAAGAGTAATAGTGCCATTTTATATATCTTCAAATCTCAAAGAAAAAAATATATATTTTAAAAAAAAAAAAAAAAAGTACAAAAATGCACATTTCTCTGGATTTCCCACTCATGCCTCAGACGTCAAAACTGACTTTGTGATCTTTTGCATAAACTAGGTCAATAATTGACTACCCTTTATACCAGTGTAGTGAATAGATAGCTTTTATGTCAATTTAAATAAACTTGTAAACAGAAAGAACAAAATGGAAACACCCATTCAAAATTTGCTACAAAAAATTTATGCCAATGAACACTCACTCATTGGACTCAAATTTCAAGTAAACGCAGTATAAATATATGACCCAACCCTTGAGACTCCCATTGCTTAGAGAATTTTTCCGTTCATCATTAAAAATAAATTCTGACCCAAGTGAGGTGAAATCAGCAAAACATTTATTTGCTTGGGTGCCACATTCCATTGATAGCATTTCATCAACAGTATTTCTATATTTTGAGAGTTTTTTGGGGTTTTTTTGCCTACATAATAAATATATAGTGCTGCCTCAGATGCCATTCACAAGTGACATGACACCATCCCATAATCATTTACAATGAATTTGTTACGTTGTAGCCAGGAATCAAACCCACAACCCCTTGGTAACAGGTCACCAAGGTAGGGTTTCTTATTTAATCAGGACTGGTCTTACAAATTAATTACGGATTATTTTCAATTCAGGGCTATGCATTTGTGTCAGCATACCTATACAGGTGTGCTGATTTAAGTTTTATATTTACATGTATTATTAATGATAATAGTTATGATATGAAACAAAACAAAATACATCAGCTATATCATAAAAACAACACAATCATGATCTTGAATAAAATACACCCCTATAAACTAATCATCTTCTGTATCTAAAATAATAACACATTAACCCTTTCCTCATTTTTTTCAGAAAACCACAGTTAAACCTTACCAAATTTAATTACAAAATCCTCATTTCCAGACCACTGAGGAGCAGCGAACAGCATAAAACCTGATCAGCCTGCAAGTTACTCGCAGGCTGATCTGGTTTTATGCTGTTCACATAGGTCTTTTCATGGTGTCCTCTATGAGGAAAAGGGTTAACCCCCCCCCCCCCCCCACCACCACCAAAAAAAAAAATATTTCTGTATCATTAATTAAAAATACATATAATAAAAAGAATGCATCATGTTTTGCTTACAAAAAGCCCTTTTACACTACGGTGCACATCCGTAAAGATCATAAATCAGTAGCCCATCCAAGAACCACTGAGCATCATTTTCCGGCAATTTTCCACGGGATTTAATAGGATCAGTTACAGCGAGAGAAGGGAGATTCCTGGACACATGATAATCAATATTGGAGAGAACTTCAAACCTATTAATGTGTTTTACGTACATGAATCAGGAATTATTCATTTAAGCTGAGCTGATTGTATGTAGCTTGAATGAAAAAAAAAAAGATTCTGCAGATACATTTCCGGAATACTCCTGCAACATTGCAATAAATGCATTAAAGAGTACGAGACTGTATCAAAAGAGAGAAGAACTTGTGCTTTCCAACGGGGAATTATAACCTTTACACATACTGCAGAAAGTTCAAGTCTAAATTTCTTACAATTTGAGTTGAGTCTGAATGTATACAGTTCACCAAAATTAGCATATAACCCAGGAATGCCCTGTCTGAACAACTTAGCATTCTGTAGGATTTCCTGTATTCATCACAATTTACGTAAATTTCATAGTGTGGACTTAAAAATCATTTGAGGCTAAATGCCCTTAACTGAAATATGCATCAAGATGTTGACAAAATTTTCCCTTTTTGAGTCACATAGAATGTAACAAATTATCCTTGAATAATTAAAATAAAATGACCACTTTTAGTGATTGTAATATATATTAAAAGTAGAGGTCAATTCATTATCACTTCATTGGCGACAATCAGTTGTTAAAGATGAGATCAGAGATGATATGTAAGGTTTCATGTCATGCCTGACATGTGTCAAGCCAATATCATTCTACCTGACTGTGCGTAACTAAAACACTTTTGAGGTGTTCATTTTCTTCAATTATACAAAGATTATACATAAGCATGCATTTTTTATATTTGTTTTAACACTTATATTACTACATAGGCCAAATGAAGTTGTTTAAATTTAATGATTAGCATGAATATATAACATAATTAGCAAAGATAGGTTTTAAAACCAATTATTAATTAGTTATCTAATCAGTTTTGCTTTGAATGATTTTTGTTAAATCGATTCCCTGTTTTTCAAACAGCTAGATTCCGACCAGTAATTAGAACAGTCACCCATCGACACCGACAATATTTCAGTCATTTGGAGACTTGTCTCCTTGAGACAGATACAGTGCTGCCCACTGTAGACATGCAGGCATGATATCACACCGAGTCACATTATCCTGACAGCGGGCCAACCAGTCCTGCAACTACCTTATATGCTGAGCAATTAACCATTTCCCTCATAGAGGACACCATGAAAAGACCTATGCGAACAGCATAAAACCAGATCAGCCTGCGAGTAACTCGCAGGCTAATCAGGTTTTATGCTATTCGCTGCTCCTCAGTGGTCTGGAAATGAGGATTTTGTAATTAAATTTGGTAAGGTTTAACTGTGGTTTTCTGCAGATCAGGCTTTTTGTGGTACCTACTGAGTGCGTCAAAATGAGTCTATATGAGGGAAAGGGTTAAGTACCATTTTTTATTACTTTTGTATGTTGTACATGTGGCAGAGGATCAAACCCATGACCTCCCACTCCTGAGGCAGATGCTCTAACCACTCAGCCACCATGAACAGTTTGTTATAATGGCATTATAAAGGCATGTGTTTGAAAAGTCAAATCAAGACAATCATTGAGATTTCAGCGCAACGACCTCCAATTATTGATGAAATGCTCATAATTTATTTATCATTTAAGATGTTATTATTATATAGGAAAGTAAATAAAGAGAATTAGAAACCTTGTTGCAAAACTACAGACAATACATGTAAATAAAGAAGCAATTACAATAGTTTTGCACCAAGCCCTTAAAATTAGTTAATTTATAACTTTTATCTTTATTTTGTTGCGTACCATGATGGACTTTTATTAGCAATGAATACATAAATAAGCAAAACACGTTTTTAACTGAAACCATTCACCATTTTGATGCCAGTTTATGATTAGTAATATGTAATCATAACAAGATCACATAAATATGCATGTGATCATTAATTATCACTCTTCAAGAACTCTCTATTAATACATCTAACTCAAACTGCGAGAGGATGAGTTATCCAAAAATGTTTAACCCTTTCCCTCATATAGACTCATTTTGACGCACTCAATAGGTACCACATAAAGCCTGATCTTCAGAAAACCACAGTTAAACCTTATCAAATTTAATTACAAAATCCTCATTTACAGACCACTGAGGAGCAGCGAACAGCATAAAAGCTGATCAGCCTGCGAGTTACTCGCAGGCTGATCTGGTTTTATGTTGTTCGCATAGGTCTTTTCATGGTTTCCTCTATGAGGGAAAGGGTTAAGTAATTAATAGTTGTTAGTGCATTTCCCTGTTGTTTTCTAAAAGGCACCAATAATTAATGTTTGCTTGCCGACTTTGAATAATAGTTATAGGTGTGAAAATCATAAGAAACTTATATTTAACAAGTATTATGAAAGTATTGCTTAGGCAATACTTAGTCCCCTACCGGCAAATGGAAAACTAAGACCCCCCAACATACACACAAACACAACCTGTTTATTTCAGTCATATAACAACATCCAGCTAATTACAGGTAGAAGAAGACCTGAGTGCAGAGAAAATGCTATTTAAAAATAAATTCTAATTCCAAGGGCCGTAATTCCGTCAAAAATCAATGGACCGGAATGAAACTGAAACTTGATCTGTAACTCATGGTGATAGACTCACACACCAAAAATTAGATGAATATCTGCAAGCGTTTAGAAAAAAAAAATCCGGAAAACTGCTATTTTAACGAAATTTTCTAATTCCAAGGGTCGTAATGCCGTCAAAAGTCAATGGACCGGAACGAAACTCAAACTTGATCTGTAAGTCATGGTGGTTGACTTACACACCAAAAATTAGATGAATATCTGCAAGCGTTTAGAAAAAAGTCCGGAAAACTGCTATTTTAACGAAATTTTCTAATTCCAAGGGCCGTAATTCCGTCAAAAATCAGTGGACTGGAACGAAACTCAAACTTGATCTGTAAGTCATAGTGGTAGACTCACACACCAAAAATTAGATGAATATCTGCAAGCGTTTAGAAAAAAAATCCGGAAAACATGTGTGTGACTGACGGACTGACGGACCGACGGACTGACAGACTGACCGAGTGCAAACCTATAGTCCCCTTCGGCAAAGCCGGTAGGGGACTTATTAGCACAGGCTAGAAAATCATATAAGTCAATGTTTATATATAAGTTTGTTGTTATTTTTTATAACTTTTTGTACTTTTTTTTTTGCACATTATCTTGTATTTAAATTCCATTTCAGTAATATATAAGCTTACCTAATTATCAGACAAAATAAAATATATTTTCATTAATTGTCCCCAGAACTTCATAAATAAACCTCATGCTTATCATAGCTCAAATTTTACTCAGTCTGCTTGGCAAGAGTATATGAAGTCCTACAATGCAATCATCAAAAACCCATGATGTATATTTCATTACATATTAGAAGCAAAGCCTATTGAGCAAACATGGGTTCTTTTATTTTTTATTTTATTGTAATAACTAGCAATTATTTTCTGATTATTATGGTCATATTGTTTTTAGACCATGTGGTCAAGGATTTCCCACGTGTGGGTCCTGTTTCATGCATTGGAAGAGACAGTAGATTGGATACAAGGGAGTCTGGGTGCAATACACTAGCTTATTTTGTGAATAGACACCTTGGTTCTTTTATGTGCTCAGTGTATAGCACCGACACACAAGAGACAAGTTCCTAGGTAGTAGAACCATTACTGAGTAATCTGAGTTCCCATAGCAATCCCATTTTACCGAGCACCAGGCAAGGGAGCATCTTGTACTGACTTGACACGTCTTTGGTTGACGTAGGTACCGGAGGAAGTGCCCCGGCTTGGATTCGAACCCCAGACCTCTCGAACACAAAACAGACGCTCTACCACTGAGCTATTGCGCCGGTTTTGGATGATGACAATGCAAGCTTGTTTATATATAGAGAGAACCAAGCCTTATATCCAAACCATAATGTTACCACATGTTGGACATAATTTCTTTAAGCATCCTTGTCAAAAAACAATTGCACAACACAAGCGATCCCTATATGTCACCTCTGCTTTAACAGCAGGTAATACAAAAATGTTAATGCTAAGTCAGAAATTCTACAGACCATTTCAATACTTTTCATTTTTGTGTCATTTTGTGTTTGTCAGCAACATATATAAAACAGAGAAATTATTATAACTTACCAGTGTTTCCAACAAGTTTTGCTTTCTTTACTGAAAAGAGAAAACAAAAAACACATTTAGCATAATAAATCAATTTTATGAATCAAAATAAGAATTCATTTTGAAGATTAAAGACTTATTTTGTTTTCATCTTTTAATTGGCATTTTTTTCCTTTACCTCATAAAGACACATTTTGACACTTTGACAAACAGAGCAAACCCAGATCAGATGGCACCTGCCAGGACCAGTGACTTATCTGGGTCTGCTCTGTTTGCACATACAATATTGACAGGAGCTCAAATTCTACATATTCTATGTATACAGTATTTCATATATACTATCAAATTTCAGTTAGATAATTAATATTCATCAAGTCATATATACTTGCATGCATATTCATGAGGTAAAGAGTGACATGTACAATGACCAAACACCACCCCACCCACCTCATATGACATGCAGTCTACTGGGTATATAAATAAATATAACTCAGATTTTACACGGCATGGCAAACAAAATCTGTTGTTTCAGTGAATCAATATTCATCAAATCATGAATAATAATTTTGTGCATGAATATTCATGAGGTAGAGGGTAAGATTTCAAAAGATTCTTTGTTCAAATCCTTTCATTCCCCTCCTGTTTGATAAATATGCAGCAGGATCGACAATCTAAAGTTACAATCCCTGAGACTCATGGAAAATATGCAGTATTGTAGCCGATAAGGGTGTTACAGTTAGGCCAGAAAAGATCCTTGCTATCCATCGTATTCCGGGGAAACCAGGCCAACCAAAACCAGTACTGGTAAAATTAACCAACAGCAACAAGAAGACTAAAATCATGAAGCTGAGGTCAAACTTCAAGGCTTCCGGCTGTAGACTGGTAGATGACGTGACCAAAGCCAACTCACAACTTATTTCTCGCCTACTTGCACATGATGGCATCCAGAGCGCATGGCATTACAATGGAGCAGTTTTCGGGACATCAAAATCTACAAACAAGCGTACATGACAATGTTGATACCATTCTCCAGCAGTGACCGGTCCAACAGACTGTGTTAATGTGGGTCACAGTTGAGCTATATATATATATATATGTTCCAATGAAGTATTTCTTTGTTGATGCAACCCTACTTCAGTCATATAGTGTCAATGTTTTGATAACTACAAGAAGTCAAGAAGACCCCGACTGCATTGAACCAACAAACTACCACAAACCAGCTGGTAAACTTCCACACTTGAAGAAACTTGAGTTCCTATTGGGATTTGAACACGCAGCTGTGAGGAGCCAAGTAATGGTTGATCAGAGACTTGAACCACCAAGCAACAGAATCTCCTATCTCCAATACAGTTACATGTAAAACAAGACCTGATGGTATTATGGACATGGTTTCATCAAAAGTAGGTCAAAGGTCAACTGCATAATGAAGAGATCCATCCACTTATGCAACTGTCTCAATATTGAAGCAATCCAATGAAGCACAGAGAAGTTAAAGCAGATTAACCAAAAGTTAAACCTGTCCAGACGCTGTTTTTTTGTTTTTTTTTTATCAAAAGTAGTTGTTGTTGTATTGGGGTTTACCGTCGCTGCGATAGTATTTCAATCATATAGCAACGTCCAGCTAATTACAGGTGGAGGAAGACCCCGAGTACACAGAGGTACCCGGGCAGAACCACCGACCTAGGTCACAAGATCAACTGCATAATGTAGAGGTTCATCCACTTAAGCAACTCTTCAAATATTGAAGCAATCCATTGAAGGATGTAGAAGGTAACAGAGATTAAAGAAAAGTTAAATATGAGCAGACGCCCGATGACAATGACGACGCCCACCCAGACTTCATCAATTTAAAGGATTGTATTTTTCCGGTGAAAACCCCATTCAAAATCTTGTATGAATATCTACTTAAATGACAGCCCTTCCCTTGTGCATGTTATCATAACTTAAACATAATTAACTTGTAAAAGTCAATCCTCTAATATTTTATTATACTTCATTAAATCTGGCTTAATAAGTATTAGATGGAATAATGATTTTGTTGTTTTTACATGTATACAGAGTTTTAAGTATAGCAAGACCTGCTGGAATAATGGACAGGTTTTTTCTGGCTTTTTTTATTAAAAGTAGGTCAAAGGTTAAGGTCACAATATCAACTGCATAATCTAAAGGTCCATCCACCTAAGTAACCGTCCAACAATCCAATGAAGGAATTAGAAGTTATTACAGATGCCTGAGGCCAGCCCGGATATCATCAATTTAAAGAACAGAATTTTTCATTTAACCCTTTCCCTCATAGAGGACACCATGAAAAGACCTATGCGAACAGCATAAAACCAGATCAGCCTGCGAGTCACTCGCAGGCTGATCAGGTTTTATGCTGTTCGCTGCTCCTCATTCGTCTGGAAATGAGGATTTTGTAATTAAATTTGGTAAGGTTTAACTGTGGTTGTCTGCAGATCAGGCTTTATGTGGTACCTACTGAGTGCGTCAAAATGAGACTATATGAGGGAAAGGGTTTAAAACCCATCCAAAAATGAATGATGCATGGTTAGGTTGACTTTACACATTCAACTGTACTAAACAGTTAAACATTGCTATTGAGACTATCAAAGTGGCCTAACAGCAAGGTGCATGGTCTTGAAAGTGAATTTTACTAACATTGTAAGAGTTTGGTTCCAACTAGAGCACTGCAGAGCTGCCCAAATGCTCATCTGTTTTACATGTCAACAATAGCAGGCCATATATATTTGAGATTTCATGTTTGAACACCATAAGGTTTAAAGAGTAATTGTTTAGTAAACACAAAAAAGTTGTTGTAGTTGTATTGGGGTTTACCGTTGCTGCGATAGTATTTCAATCATATAGCGACGTCCAGCTAATTACAGGTGGAGGAAGACCCCGAGTACACAGAGGTACCCGGGTAGAACCACCGACCTACTGCAAGCCAGCTGGAAGGCTTCCTCACATGAAAAATCCTAAGTCCCTATCGGGATTCTAACCCACAGCGGTGAGGGGCTGGGAGATTTGTAGTCCACGACTGTAACCGCAGGGCCACGATGGCCCCACACAAAAAAAGGTGTTTTAAAAAATGTATTTTACATAGAGAAGAAGAAGAAATGTAATTGCTTTGAATTAAAACATTTACAAATGTATTTCTTGAAGCAGCCCCAGACTAAGTATGTTTCAAATCTACCACAGTCTGTCTCATGCTCTGGCACATTGGTGTGTATATATGGTCCAGCAGAGAACCATATTGTGTTGCAGGAGAGCAACAATGCCTTGTCACCAAGTATGCCAAGAATAAGTACAATATCTTTGAAAATTTTAAAAATATTCTATCAATAAGAATATAAGTAATACTTTAAAATAGGATAATCCCCTTTCTTACAACTGCTTTCATGATTATCAAGTATTCAAAGTTTTGTGTTTATACCTTTCATAGTTTTCAAAACATTCTACTTAATAAGAAATTTTGACCAAAATTTTAAGTTCAAAAGGGGCATAACTTTGAAAATACAGCATTCAGAATAATGCCCCTTTTCTTACAACTGTGCCTTATCATGATTATAAAGTATTCCAAGTTTCGTCTTGATACCTTTAAAAAGCACAATGACAACAACAACAACAAAAATGAAGACCCAGCGATCCTAATAGCTCAAATTTTTTCTTCAAAACAGACGAGCTAAAATTGAAGTGAAGTGGTCTTAATCATATCCAAGGTGATCTTTAAGCAAGGTTTTACAGTACATAGATCAGACACATGATAAACATGTTTCTAATGTACAATAGAATTTTACAACCTACTCATATAATATTTTAGTCATTTACATAAACCATCAGGTATGTAGATCAAAACTCTTCATCTTGAAAGACAAAAATACAGAAATTCCCTGCTGCTTTAAACCCTTAACCTAAAATAGAGGCCCTTGATGCTTTCGCAAACAGGTCAGATTCAGATCAGACTGTTCCTCCCTGTCTGGGGCAGTCTGATCAGGGTCTCCTCTGTTTGCTCATACAATATTGTGGCTCAGGGGCCCATTTCATCAAACTTTGTACGATCAAATTTGATCTAAGTCGTAAGTCTGTTGTTCTAAATAGTGTCTTATTTTCATAACATTGAGTTTATCCATTTCATTGCATTCGACAAACACACCAAATTTTGCACACAAAAAAATCACAGGAAAAATATTACTTTAAGTACGTGAATTTTCATTTATGAAGAATTTTTTCATACAAAGTTAAGTAAAACCAGCCCCAGAGTACAATCTACACAATCTGCATGGCAAAGAAAAATCTGTTGTTTCTGTTATTTCTTCATCATTTAAAGTTTAGTTAAATAAGTACATAAATATTGATCATGAAGGTAAATTAAGGTCTCATAACTGATAATTATGTTGTTTACAGAAATTTCCTTTTTTCTTTTCTTTTTCCCATAAAAAGCTAACAAGGTCTCAGCCAATAAGTGATTCACAATAATCAATACAGAGGGAACAGCAGTTTTCTTCCTACAGCAAGCATAACTGTCAATTTGAATAACTAAGAATATGTCAAATCAACATCGACAATGATGCTATGTCAAGAAATATCAATAAACAACATGACTGTACTCATATATTTAATGTCCATTATTGTTATACATTATAGTCATTTTACACATTTTGAGTAAAAATATTCAAATAGAACATCCTTTGATAATGGACCCTGTTACAAATGTTTGGAAACAGGGCTTTTTTCCCTGTTTTGGAAGCTGACCCAGCATATGTACCGTAATGCTTCAAACTGAGAATTTTTGAGTATGAAAACTGGCAGATATATCTGTTGTTTTTTTTTCATGTTTTCTGATGGAATTAAATAATATATGCGTCACAATTGATAATAAACATGACGGTCCTGCCTTCTTGAAAAAAAAAAAGAAGATATTTCAGATTGATTTTTATACTTAAACTCAAAACTATGCCCACTGGTTTCAACAGGGATTTGAGTATGTTAATCAATCATACCAGGAAGCATGAGGAAGGGAATATAAACATGGGAAGAGTTGCCACAGGGTCATGAGAAAAACGTTACAGATCATTGGAACTATTGACGACTTAGTTTGATGGATCTTTCAGATAGCACAACCCAAGTCTAAATTCCAACATGATATTTGACTGAATTGTAACTACATGTTAATTGAACTTAAAGATTTGAGGTTTAATCTTTGATCTTAGATCGCTTTATTTTGGCTCATATAGCTAGTGGACAACCTTATAAAACCTGTCATATTTGGAGATGATTTAAACCTACTTGTGATACACTTAGCACTCATAAGGTGGTACTCATATCTTTATAAAAACTTTTCTGAAGATTGAGTTTTGAAATATGATGTCTATGTCGTTTGGAGATTTAATGTCCACCCAAAATAAAACTATCACAACACTACAGAAATAGCGGTTAAACGGTCACTTAGGTAAACTGAAACAGAATTAAGTAGCTGTTATTCAGAGGTGAAATTCTTCATGTTCTAAGTACTGGCAATCTAGTTCCCTTTCGACTCCCTCCGATAGCTATATATACCTTATGTCCACATAGAACAACATATACACAGTATTGGTATAAGCCGTTGGGAGACCAACCGACCGTTTATTCATTTGTTACAACAAAACAAATCAAAACTTAAATATGAGATTATATAAATCATATCAGATAATATTTTAAGTCATTGCTTTCAGACGCTATCTGCAAAGGATGTCTCTAAGTAAAAATAAAAACACGTCTTCAAGCTGGTCGGTCCCAAGGCTGAATGAATTAAAAAAAACCCAAACCAAAATTAATCTTTGTTCAAAGGCTAGCATTTCACAGACCCAGTATACAAATGGTGAGGGGAAGGTTAACTCTTTAGTCAGGGCTTTATTCATGTACAAACTTATGACTTGATAAAACAATTGATTGTTCTTTGCAAAGCAGACTGTGTTAAGACTCTGAGCTTCAATATTGCTTGAGCTTGATTAATTGATACATGTAGCTAATCTGAAAGGGGGCCATCTTATATGGGTCTGCTCTGTTTGTCAATGCATCAAAATGAGTCTGTATTTATAAAGATAAGGAATATTAGTGATACTCAGTTTCTGATTATTAAGATCGTGACATAGCAGCCCCCCCCCCCCCCCACCATGCAGTGGGGTCTTTTATCTATATGGGAAACATAACAGCCCTGCCTCACTGAAGTACACCACCATAAACAAGTGCATGATACCTGACACTGGGACAAACAGTCCTGAAACTACCCTTAAATATACTGAGTGCCAAGCAAGGGAGCTGTCACCTGAGTGCCAGTTATAACAACCTAGGTTACATGTCTAAGCTGGGGATCAAACCCACAACTCTCAGCAGTGGGAAGGAAACACATCTGGCACTCAGCAACCTCAGACCTGGTCTGGGTTCTCACTAGAATCCTAAAAACTGGAATTCTTTTAATGTAAGCGTCCTCCCATATATTGTGTAGGATATGCTTAGTCGAGCCCCTCGATCTATATACATGTATACCTGACAATGTGGAGTCAAGGACTTCAAGTAAGGAGTAATTGAGAATCCTGTCTGGTAACATGATGAGACTAATTTTCATGTCATATGCTTCCAACAAGATATATAGAATTTCTACAGATTCTCTCTGTATCATCTAGTTCAAGCTGATCTCCCATGCTAATTACATATAATATAATTAGCATCCAGCATGCAGCTGTGAAAACACATACCATGATGAGACGCACATAATTCTGTCTTGTGACCACAGGAAAACAACCCCCTTCAGCTATTAATAGTACATCTAGAGAGTGTCAGAGTCACATTTATGATTATTAAAGTGTCATTAATGTCATAACTGAAATATAATGTTACATTACAATGAGGCCACTTCTATCTTGCCTAATTACTGTAGAAACTCGATCATTTATCTGATATTATTTCCGACCAAGCTGAACATTTTGAAATCAGGATCATATTTTTATTAAAAATCTGACAAATATTTTTGGTGTTTGTGAATTTCCATCCTCGTACATTATCATGAAAGTCGCCACGAACATAATCATGAAACTCACTTAATCATGAAAGTTGCTTATAATGTACAAATTTAATTCATAAAAAAAATCTTTCATGGATGTCTTTAACTGAGGCAAAAAAGAATTGAAAGTTGTTTATTAAAGTGTACAGTAGGTCTTTTAAACAAGATATACATGTATCACAGGATGTGACGAATGCCCCCAAAGTGCATATTCATGTTTTTTTTTTTAAAAACTTCCTGACATTTCTTTTGACTTTTCCCTGACATTTTTAACAGTGAAATCACTACAGCATTATGCATGTACAAAATACACAATAGCTAGAATCATATGCATAAATGAACAATAAATCCCCTACTGATCATGCATATTTTGATTATTTCCATTACCATAGCAACCAGTACTTTTATCCAGAAAAATATCAAAGTGAGGTGCATTAATTAATCTCCATATTGCCTTTATATACATGTACCAAGTTTCACTGAGCTAGCTTATAATATGTTTTTTTAAGTAATCACAGCATCCCAATTTCTGGACAGGCGGACGGAGGGCAAACCAATGCACAATCAGGGCTCATGACACTTGACCTCTTAGTGTGACCATGACCTTTCAGTTATGAACCCGGGTATTGTACACAACACATTGTATCATTACGGTGCACATTTACGCAAAAAAAAACTTCAAAATCTATTGAGGAGTGACAAAGATATGGAGCAGACACAAAAAACACACCCTTTGAACTCTAAGTATGACCTTGACCTTGGAGCAACAGACCTGGGATTGCAGGACATATTGCTTCATGATGATGAACATCTTTGACTGTAATTCAAAAAGCCATCAAGGAATGTCAGAGTTATAAAACAGACACAAAAAATAGACCCTTTTCTGACCTTTGAACTCTTAGTTTGACCTTGTCCTAGGAGCTACAGACCTGGGGATGCGTGCGACACATCATGATCATCTCATCAGTATGTAACAAACCATTGTCAGCCAATATCTGCAGATTTTCTGGTCAATATCTACAGTTTTTTTCTCATCTAGATAAATATTGATATCATGATTTTTTCTCTATGATTAAAGACATCCATAAGTGGGTCTGAAATAATTGAAAAAAACATCTTGTATGCTGAAAAGCCAGAAAACTTCTAAGACATCTCACTAACTTAATAGAAGGTAACATTAACTAAATTAGGAGATCAAACTAACTTAATTAGAAAATCACACTTGTTAACCCTTTCCCTCATAAAGGACACCATGAAAAGACCTATGCGAACAGCATAAAACCAGATCAGCCTGCGAGTAACTCGCAGGCTGATCTGGTTTTATGCTGTTCGCTGCTCCTCAGTGGTCTGGAAATGAGGATTTTGTAATTAAATTTGGTAAGGTCTAACTGTGGTTTTCTGCAGATCAGGCTTTATGTGGTACCTATTGAGTGCATTAAAATGAGTCTATATGAGGGAAAGGGTTAAGAGGTCACACTAACTTAATTAGAAGGTTATGCTAGCTTCATTAGGTCACAATAACTTATAATTTACTATGGTTTAACAGACAATAACTATATCACCCTGTTTAGATGGCCATGCAAGATACAATTTCTAAGGCTAAGTGCAAATAAGGGTTCATTTTTGTGTCTCCAAGAATAAAACATAAATATCACCAAGGAAAATAATAAAGCAACTTTGAAATTGATGTTTTCTGAAAGGTATGATTGTGATGGTATTGTGGTGAAAATTTCAGGTTAATCGGATGATTGGTTCGAAAGTTATAGCAGATTGAAAAATGCAAAGAAGTCGAAAATCGCTGTTTTTTGTGTGACATGCACTTTATTACCTTTTTTAATTTTTGAATAAATAAAAATAAATTGCTTTTTGGGTGGGTTTTAACATGGATGTATCATATGTATCCATATATTTAGTAAAATCACCAACTGATTTTTATCAATAGTTAAAAGTTACATATTGACGACATATTTGAAAAAAAGGTCAAGATGTCTCCAAATTCTTAATTTTGAAGTCACCAATATAAAGGTAAATCAGAAATAAGCAAATAATAGGTTTACTTAATCAAACAAGACTGAAAATGGTGCAGGTAAGATGTAGCTTCAAATTTTGATCATTTGCTTTGATTAGTTTGCATGTCACACTGCTTGGTTGTATCATTTGCTACTATAAAAAATATGTCCCAACCATAACGGTTAACACCCTCCTTATGTTTATTGGTAACCTTTACCTTACAGTTATGCTTTGCACTTCTCACAAGCCCTGTTTTATTTTCCTTGATGCCTATCAGAACTTTTGCATTTCAAGAGATCTTTCAACCAATCTATGGGAAAGCCCTAAGAGGAAGAAAACGTAATGTCCCAACCATAACGGTTCTGTCCCAACCATAACGGTTAAATTCCTCCCCTCTGACATTCATTTAACATCTTTTAAAATTAAATCAGTCGTTTATTTAGTTGTTTTATAGTTATTTAAGTGACACAGGTCAGTCAGAATAATGGTATGTTGAATATTGTTCCTTTTTATTGTAATTCTTAAAATTAATGTTTATTCAGAAAGACAATTTGCAAACTCAAAACTACAAGCCACATGCTTGTTTAAAGTTTAGATTATGTTACATTCATTAATTCTGCAACAGAAAAAGATATTTTATTTTACTCTTTTTATTAAAACTCTGTTTTTTAAGACTTACGCAATGCAGACAGCTACCGTTATGGTTGGGACAATTTTAAAATCGATTCTTGCTAGTTAATATATGGTGTTTGGTTGCTGTTTCAGACTACGATGGAGAAATTAGTCGTTAAAATGAACTTTGGAAGGGTCTTAAGGTCCAATAACTTACAAAAGAAAACAACTGTTGTAAAGAATGTTTATAAGCTAAGAGACAAAAATATATTGTGAAAAATAGAAAAACAATGAGCTAATGAATAAGAAAAAGTATTGCCCATTGTGCAAGTTACAGACAAAAAATTAAAGAACAAAGAAAAAAAATGCTAAACTAGATGTACAGTTAAGAAAACAAGAACGGAAGAGAAAAACTAAGTATTTTAAACAAGAGGGCCATAGAGGCCCTGGGACGCTCACCTGAGTATAGGGTTACCCAAGGAACATCTGTACTAAAACATTTTGAAATCTGGCCAGTAGCTTTATGGAGATAATTCTTAAAGTTTTCATAATTTATTTCTTTCCATTGCAACCAGAGTTCTACTTGGATCAAGTTTATTTTAGCAACTTTTGTGAAGGTTCCCCCCATGGATCATCCCTGCCAAGTTTAATTAAATTCTGTCCAACAGTTTCAGAGGAAATGTCATTTAAAGATTTCACTGTATACATATAAGGCATATTAGCCCTGCCCCTGGTGGCCATGTTTTTTTACGGATCAGAATAATTTTAGCAATCTTGATAGAGGGTTTCCCAAAGAACATCTGTACTAAAACATTTTGAAATCTGGCCAGTAGTTTTGAAGGAGATGATTTTTTAATTTTTCATATTTTTTGCTTCCATGGCAACCAGCGTTCTACATGGATCAAGTTTATTTTAGCAAGTTTAATCAAATTCTGTCCAGTGGTTTCAGAGGAGATATCATTTAAAACAAATTGTTGACAACCGACAAAGACATGCAGACGCATGCGCAGGGTGATCCTAATAGCTCACCAATAGCTAAAAACTAAAGGAACTAAAACAGGCACCAAATGCTGGTAAAAAAAATCCACTACAGACCCGTGTGCAACTTGTGAATGTGCTTGTTAGTTAACAAAATGTTAGAAGGACAGACTGTCTTCATCTTGCAAGAACATGTTGAAAAAGTCTTAAAGTTAGTTTATATAGTTCTAAGTGTTGAAGTATTTTTTAATGTTATGTTAGTTTGATGATGAAATACATCAGAATGACTTATTTTTTCCTAAATATTTAGGCATATAAGTTGTCCCAACCAACGGTAATTAAGTACTTTAAAATAAAAAGTCTGGAATCAAAAAAAATTTATTTCAAAAAATTTTTTAAGATCTGAGCTGGAATTATTATGTGTGAATCAAACATTTATTGTGAAAAGTGTCTTACTTATTGCTGCAATTAACATAGATCTACAAGAAGACTTGTGCTATAAATATCAGTGACAATTTCAATGCATTTGAAGACTTTGAACATCATATATTAAATTAATGGTGAAATGAAACAACATAAGGCTTGTTAAGATTTACAATTCAGCCTTAAAAACAAGAAGTGTAATATGTCCCAACCATAACGGTTAAACAGAAATTTCGCTACATTTTTGGTTTGGACAATGCTAAGTAATGCCTTTGAGTATCAAAGCCAGGTTGGTTTTATTTTGAAGGAATTTGATAAAGTTTTTATTTCAAATATTTATTTTAAGTAAATGTTCCATTACAATCTATGAATAAAAATTATTAAAGGTGTGTTTCTTTGTATTGTTACATTTCCTGGCATCAAATTGCCATATTTTTTCAAGAATGTAGTTAATCTAAATGAAATATAGATTGAAAGTTTGTCACATGCCCTTGCCTAATGTATAATGAAAAAATATTGTCAAACCCAATGGTTTACATAACAGTTTTCAAATTTAACCATGCTTTATGAAGTGTAAAAAAACCCATCTTAGTTCTATCTAAAATCAATATATTTTTAAGAAAGCTGCATCTGTTTAAAAAAAAGCATCCTTTCTGCGTTTTTCACTATATGTACTATGAAAAAGAACTAGCAAAAGCAGTCTCAACAGCAGTTCAGTTTTGGACCTTAATGTCACACTTTATTTGCACTTGGCCCTAAGCATTCTAAAGAACCGAAACCACTTCTCGATCACACAATAGCCAAAGTCATTATAGCAATCTGGTGGATAACCAGCCATGTACATGGATGGCTTACTTTTGTGTATCAACTGCCTAAAGCAATAAATTCTTGGGTCCGTTGTCTAGACAACAAGAGCTGTCGGTAAGACAGTGTACTTAACAATTTTAGAACTTGTAAATATAACATAACTTTAGCAGTATTAAAAGGCAAAACAAGAATATCTGTATTTTCAAAAGGTAAACAAAGGCAACGAACAAATATTCTAACCTCAAAGGGTTCAGTGAAAAAGTGAGGTGAAAAAGTGAGTTTGTACAAAGACCTTTAAAATAAGATTGCATGTCAGAATAGGGCATAATTATGATAAAATCAGTTGTGTAGACTTCAAACCTACAGGTGAAGGTATATAATGGTCATTAACAAGTATTCCATAGTCTTAATTCTGCATGCAATGGAAGATAAATGTTGTCTATATTTAGAGCTGCTGCTGTGTTGGTGTTAACCATAGCTGCAACAGCAGTTCTTCTTCTTCTTCTTTTCTTGCAATCATTTTCTGATTTTTATGACCATATTTTAGACCTCTCGGTCAAGGATTACCGACATGTGGGACCTGTTTTTTGCTGAAGAGACAGCATCGGAAGAGACAGTAGTTGGAGACGAGGGAGTCCGAGTGCGATACTCTAGCTCATTTTGCGAATAGATCCCTTGGTTCTTTTATGTGCCCGGTCTTATAGAACCATTACACGGGAGACAAATTCCTGGGTAGAACTATGCTGTAATGAATACTCCGAGTTCCCATAGCAACACCATTTAGCTGAGTGCAAGGCAAGGTTGCATCTCTGGTACCAATTTTATATGTCTTTGGTTTGATGAGGTCACCAGAGAAAGTGCCCTCACTGGTATTCAAACCCCAGACCTCTCAATTGCAAAGCGGACACATTTCAGTAAAACAGCAATGTCCAGTTGATTACAGGTGGAGGAAGATCCAAGTGAAAAGAGTCACCTGGGTGGAACCACAGCCGTATCACTGTACTTTGTCTTCTGCTACAGTACTTCGAACATTATTTCATAATTTCGGTTGAGGAGCAGCCAAGTTTGAAAGGAAGTATTTATATGGTATAGAGGCCAATGAAATGTGGCTTTTTGTCTTGATCGTCATTGTTTCTACATGCTGTTACTAACAAAAACACTGAGCTAACTGACAAATCCTTATTTTACAGAATAAAGGTTTTGAAGTATTCTGACTTCAATGCCTTGGGGCCATAATTTGCAAGCTTTTTCAGGCCATCACTTACAACTTACAAAAACACTTAGAACTGTACCAATTGAAACCATGTAGCTTAAGTATGATACCAGAGGTGTAAAATCACTCGCCCTGCCTTGACTTTCGAATATTTGAGAAAGTACATAACAATCAAGAAAATTACAAAGAAATGCCCTGATCTTTCACTTGCTCTGCAGCACTTATTCTTATTGAGGTGAGTGGAATATGTTCTTATTTTTCACTCCCCTACAGCACTAATTCTTATTGAGGGTGAGTGGAATTTTACACTCCTGCCTACAGTACCATGATGTTCTTATTTTTCACTCGCCCTTCTTACTGATGGCGAGTTGAATTTTACATATTCTGAATTTACACTCGCCCACAGCACTTAATTATTCTTACTGAGGGTGAGTGAAGCCTAGTGTACCATGAGGGTCCTGTACCTCTTCAGCACTAGCATCAGGGTGAGTGATGCTAAGAAACTTTTCCTGATCTCCACAGAGGCCTATCAACCTCTCAAGCAATCCTGGCCCTCAAGGTATTTCATTATTGACCTCATATTCTCAGTACTGAATACACAACTTCATCCAAGTTAATAATAAAGGCCTCCCTTAATTAATCATGCACAATTCTTTGAGTCTTTTGGTGTTCAGACAAATATTGGTTTAATTACAGCACAATTGGAGGATCTCAAATCAAGTTTTCTGCTTACAAAGTAAAATATTACACCTTTATGAACGGATGATCTGCTTAACCCTTTCCCTCAGAGAGGACACCATGAAAAGACCTATGCGAACAGCATAAAACCAGATTAGCCTGCGAGTAACTCGCAGGCTGATAAGGTTTTATGCTGTTCGCTGCTCCGCAGTGGTCTGGAAATGAGGATTTTGTAATTAAATTTGGTAAGGTTTAACTGTGGTTTTCTGCAGATCAGGCTTTATGTGGTACCTATTGAGTGCGTCAAAATGAGTCTATATGAGGGAAAGGGTTAAATTTCTTGAAAAAGAAAAAGAAGTAATCAATGTCAAAGGTTATGAATATAAAACTTGTCTTTACTTTCATTTATTCAATGATCTGGATTACCCTTTCTAAGAAATAAAATTCAAAAAAAGCACTGATAGTTTAAACATTAATTTTTTGGTAATTGGAAGGTAAGTTCTTTTAACCTATATTATTTTTTCTTGACAGTTCCTGGGTTAGGCCAGTACTTCATGCCTAGAATTGTCTTAAAAAATCCTTGTCCCCAGCAGGGTTCAAACCCGCAACCTTCAGATCCACAGTGGAGTATGTTACCACTTTACCACAGCACCTTATTAAGACATTAACTCACTCCAAATCAATCACCTCACTAGGGAAAAAGCACAAACAAAATCTCATTCGGCCAACAAAGTAAGTGAGGAGACATCTTATGTACATTCGTTAAGATTTTTTTCTCATTTCAAATAGATCTAAGCAAATAGAGCAAACCTCTGAAATTCTCAGTCTTGGGTAATCCCTAGCTAATGATACTTATATACTTAGCATGATAATTAAGTAATGCTTGAATACTTAGCACTAAATAATGCTTATATACTGTTGCTGCAACATATAAGTTAAACAATCATGAGTGACTTAAATCTAGCTACCATAATAGCGCTACTTCCAATGAATGCAATGCCCGCATAGGCTTAGACCTTGGGCGTCTAGGTCATTTGAAGGTCAAGGTCACCTTGGGGATGAAGCTCATCAATCACCTGGTCAGTGAAAGGACTTCATGTTATAATGGTCAACGTTAAAGAAACAATATGCCCCTGATCTATCGATGCGGGTACATGCTTAAACAAGAGGCCCATGATGGCCCTAAATCGCTCACCTGAGATAAAAAGGTTGACCCAAGGAACATCTGTACCAATTTATTTTAAAATCTGGCCACTAGTTTTGAAGAAGATGATTTTTAAAGTTTTCATTTTTTTTTCTTTTTGTTGCCATGGCAACCAGAGTTCTATATGGATCAAGTTTATTTTAACAACTTTTGTGAAGGTTGACCCAAGGATCATCCCTGCCAAGTTTAATCAAATTCTGTCCAGTGGTTTCAGAGGAAATATTGATTAAAGTTTTACCTATATACATATAAGGCAAATAAGCCCCGCCCCTGGCGGCCATGTTTTTTACAGATCAGAAAAATTTTAGCAACTTTGGTAGAGGTTGACCCAAGGAACATCTGTACCAATTTATTTTAAAATCTGGCCAGTAGTTTTGAAGAAGATGATTTTTAAAGTTTTCATTTTTTTTTCATTTTGTTGCCATGGCAACCAGAGTTCTACATGGATCAAGTTTATTTTAGCAATTTTTGTGAAGGTTGACCCAAGGATCATCCCTGCCAAGTTTAATCAAATTCTGTCCAGTGGTTTCAGAGGAGATGTTGTTTAAAGGTTTCTCTATATACATATAAGGCGAATAAGCCACGCCCCTGGCGGCCATGTTTTTTTACGGATCGGAATAATTTTAGCAACTTTGGTAGAGGTTGACCCAAGGAACATCTGTACCAATTTATTTTAAACTCTGGCCAGTAGTTTTGAAGAAGATGATTTTTAAAGTTTTCATTTTTTTTTTCTTTTTGTTGCCATGGCAACCACAGTTCTACATGGATCAAGTTTATTTTAGCAATTTTTGTGAAGGTTGACCCAAGGATCATCCCTGCCAAGTTTAATCAAATTCTGTCCAGTGGTTTCAGAGGAGATGTTGTTTAAAGGTTTCTCTATATACATATAAGGCAAATAAGCCCCGCCCCTGGCAGCCATGTTTTTTTACGGATCGGAATAATTTTAGCAACTTTGGTAGAGGTTGACCCAAGGAACATCTGTACCAATTTATTTTAAAATCTGACCAGTAGTTTTGAAGAAGATGATTTTTTAAGTTTTCATTTTTTTTTTCTTTTTGTTGCCATGGCAACCAGAGTTCTACATGGATCATGTTTTTTTTAGCAATTTTTGTGAAGGTTGACCCAAGGATCATCCCTGCCAAGTTTAATCAAATTCTGTCCTGTGGTTTCAGAGGAGATGTCGTTTAAAGAAAATTGTTGACGACGCACGACGACGGACGACGGACGCAGGGCGATCCTAATAGCTCACTTGAGCACAAAGTGCTCAGGTGAGCTAAAAAGCCGCTGTAAAGAAGAACCCAGATAGAACCATCAACCAATTTACTGCTACCCAGCTAGAAGGGAATCCATTATGAAAAAATTCAAATGACCCAGCTGGGATTCTAACCAGGTCCACTTTTGACTTTAGATATAGAACATGATTTTGTACTCTGACAAAGCAGGGATCATTTTTGGCCGCAATATCGCGATATTCTCACATATTTTTTCATTAAAATCGCACCAGAAATCATCATATGGGATAAAAGTTTGCATCAGTCTGAGAGGGTGAAAAATTAATTACAAACAGTGTCCTATCTAGCCCTGCCTCAAGTTTGATCTGCCCCCTGCCTCAGCCTTTGTCAGGAAAGCTTCTATTTTCGCCTTCACAGTATCCTTTGATTTTGCCGATAGGTCCAAGAGTGTGTGATGTAATACACACGAAACTATCAGTTGGCTATTCAACATCAACTCACAGCAAATTTTGTGCAGGTATTTGGTATGGCATTTTAATTAATTCTACTTAATTTATGTGGCAAGTATTATTGTCTACTGCGTCTACTACTTCTTGAGGGAAATAAACAATGTTGATTATTTATCCAAAACACGCATTCTGCCATCTTTGATTTCAAAATATGACAAAAGCAGAAAATACATCCCAGTCCAGTCATCCAATAAATGACTTGTACATTGAAAGTTTATTCAACCTAATTCCAACACTCATCACTTCTACAGATTAGTCATTTGCAGACGAAAGAAAGACTGACTACAGGAAAATCATGTAAAAATCACTGATAGATCAAGTTTACAACAATAAAAAACAATCAGAAGGTTTCAGTAATGTTTAAAGATGTAGATGTTTAAAATAAGCATACATAAATACAGAATAATTATTTGGAATTCAAGTTGGCTTTGTACTTATAATATTCATGATCGCAATGAATAGATAGGTGGGTGGGGTAATTGCATTGAGATAAGCATATTTTTCAATAAAGAATTATCAGATCAAAAAAAAAGAAAAAGAGATTAACTTATATTGATAATTAGACATTATCATGAAAGACCTCATCATTGTGTTTTAACCCTTTTCCTCATAGAGGACACCATGAAAAGACCTATCAACCAGCATAAAACCAGATCAGCCTGCGAGTAACTCGCAGGCTGATCAGGTTTTATGCTGTTCGCTGCTCCTCAGTGGTCTGGAAATGAGGATTTTGTAATTAAATTTGGTAAGGTTTAACTGTGGGTTTTTGCAGATCAGGCTTTATGTGATACATATTGAGGGTGTCAAAATGAGTCTATATGAGGGAAAGGGTTAAAAGAAAATTCTGCAGAAAACTGAAAACCTATTGTGAAAATTCTAATTTATACACATTTATACAAAAGTTTGACGATTTATAGCATCTGGTTCAGTTAAGACAAGCAAAAGACATCTTACTTTATCCATTCTGTCACAAACTGAATAGCCAGTGATTAATTTCAATTTTTTTTCATGTTTGTGTTGTTATTGAAAAGAAAATCTCACTAATACTTAAAAAATCCCATTAAAATTTGCCAAATGGGCAAAATATCTCAATCACTTTCTGACCCAAAATGACACTGCAAAGGTTGAGTGTTTGAGACCCACTAATCAAGAAAATGATAGAACAAAAAAATCCTACACAGCTGAGGAACTCTAATAAAGGATTTTGCAACGCAACGAATACAGCCGTAAAAAAAAAATAAATTCAAGGTTTAGATTGCAAAGACATTTGTTAACAGAAACTACATCAGCGTACAATTTTCTCTAAAGAACCAATTACGTGAACGAGTAAAACCATCGTGCATGTAACTCTGTAATGCTTAAATACCCAAAGTCCATTTTTTGTCAATAATTCTGTTAAAATTTCCAGGAATTGCTTTTTGCCTGCACAGCAATCATGAAGACATGAAATTTTATTGATTTCTGCCCATGAAATAAACCACTAGAAAAAAAAAGTTATTAAAACTTTTTAAAAGATCATTTCTTGCAATAAGTTTTTCATTATTAGGATTAAAAATTTACATGTATTATATTCAAATATAATTTACATGTCTTACATTCAAATATAATTTACATGTCTTACATTCAAATATAATTTACATGTATTACATTCAAATATAATTTACATATATCATACTTAATGTAAGTATCACTTAGCATTGAGTGCTTTTGGTTCATAATTCAAGCCTATAATTAAATGCATACAATTAATATTTGACTTTCAAAATACAGTCGAGACTTGTTTGCTGACATTGCATGTTTGACAATTAGTATATCTCGACATATTAACTTTGAGATTCCCGACTTTTTTCTCTATTTAAATATATCTATAATCCATTCTTATCTCAACATTTTGCATTCTGACATTTTTTATATCTCAACGTATTTCTTTGGTCCCAATGGATAAATTCTCGACCGAAACTATGTGTTTATTTCATCACATGCCGAGATGCTCACTGAGGTGCAAAAAATTACCCCGTAAATTTTTCACACTTTCATAGATTATGTCCCAACAGCACAATTAGTGTCAATTACTACATTAAAAGGTTGTAAAAACAGTAATGTTTTGAATAAATGATTAATGCTTATAGATGCAACTAAATTATTAAAAGTTTGAACTATTTCTATGACACTGCTGGCCTTATGTCAACGCCATTTGGTAGTATCAACAGCGAATATACTATCAGAAAATTGCATTTCGTCACGGGTATTTGATATCAACTTCAACAAAACTCAGTTTAGGCTAATATATATAAGAAAAGCCTTATTATTAGGTTTATATAGAGGACCTATAAATAAGTGTGCATTTCCTGAATAATTATTTATAATCACCTATTCCCAGGTGCAGGTAATTCATATGTCAACATATTTATATCTCGACATAAAAAAATGATGATTTTGATGATGTCGAGATGTCGAGTCTTACCAGTGCATTTAAGCCATAGCAGACAGAATCAAATATTGTGAGCTGGCTAGAATATTCCATGAACAAGACTTAAGTAGAGCTTAAGTAATGATCATATTCTTAAGTTAACCCTTTCCCTCATATAGACTCATTTTGACGCACTCAGTAGTACCACATAAAGCCTGATCTGCAGAAAACCACAGTTAAACCTTACCAAATTTAATTACAAAATCCTCATTTCCAGACCACTGAGGAGCAGCGAACAGCATAAAACCTGATCAGCCTGCGAGTTACTCGCAGGCTGATCCGGTTTTATGCTGTTCACATAGGTCTTTTCATGGTGTCCTCTATGAAGGAAAGGGTTAAGATGCATTACCGGTAATTCCACCATTCTGGTTTTAAATATTTTTCTGCATGACAATTAATTAAAGTTAACATAAATCAACATAAAGCTTATTAACAAACAATATTTATGTAAAGAAATAAAATATTTGGGCATATATTTTTACTAGAGAATCAAGAATAATGAAACTTGCCACTAAATATGTATTATAATGAACTGAGGAATAGGAGTCTGGTCAAGTCATTTAACCCTTTCCCTCATATAGACTCATTTTGACGCACTCAATAGGTACCACATAAAGCCTGATCTGCAGAAAACCACAGTTAAACCTTACCAAACTTAATTACAAAATCCTCATTTCCAGACCACTGAGGAGCAGCAAACAGCATAAAACCTGATCAGCCTGCGAGTTACTCGCAGGCTGATCTGGTTTTATGCTGTTCGCATAGGTCTTTTCATGATGTCCTCTATGAGGGAAAGGGTTAAGTATTACATCCATATCTACAAAGTACTCTCAGATTTGAAAAAAAAGAGGGCAAGAATTTTGAGAGATCAGTGCTCTGAAAGATCTTAATGAAGTTGCTCTAAAAGATAGAAAAAAAAGCTCATGTAAGAATTAATAAAGATCTAACTGCAAGATAAATATAATTATTGACCAAGTACTAGCTAGCTTTCTTTGGGCCATTTAATAAGATATTTTTTCCAAGGATTTCTTTTTTTAGACAGGATTATCTTGATTACTTGGGGTATTGATAAGATATTGTTATACTATATAGTTTGATTTTATTATACTCATAAATTTGACTATTAAAAGCATTTTTCATGTATCATACTTATATGGTTCCTGTCACAGCCTCTAAGAGTCAATGGCAACCATTCACATTGTAAATTTCAACATATTGATTCATCACACAAATCACATATCATAGATAACCATGGGCAGTGATATTATAACCATGGTCTGTATTGGTGTGACCATGGCTGCATTTAATAACTTCTGTCGCAGCAGCCATGGTAAGGATTTAGATAGATTATCTGTAAAATCAACCATGGCCAATCCGAATTTCTATGATTTATCATGGTCAACCATCCAGGTGAATCACCATAGTAGTCCATGGTCAGTTTATGCAACCATGGTTGGTGGTCCTTTAGCCTGGTTTGACCATGGTTGAACCATGGTTACCATTCACATTATAATTTTCAACAGATAAAGGCATGCACAGAGCTGTTAGTGTTGCACTACCTTAAGAACAAATCCCATCTGATAATGAATCTTGGAGCCACCTCAAACATTTCTCAAAATATGTACATGCATATGGAAATATTATACATCCTGCTCTAATTTTCTTTCCAGTTTTTTTTCTTGTATAAGAGGCCCAATGTCTCAAAAGATGAAGAAATAAGAACTTCACAAATTGATTCAGATTTTCTCTGATTCATGCGGCTAAATTACAATCTTACAAAGTGACAAAAAAATTCAATTTAGGGTCAATATGACATAAGGCTCCATCATAGAAAAAAGTCACTGAAATTACACTGTAATAAATTTTGAAACCTTAAGAATAGAGTCTGTAACCTGGGAAACTCAATCAGTCTGTAACTTTATATTACACCAGAGTATAGCAAAAATAAGCCCAGAATCAGTCCAAGATGATGTGGAAAATGTATCCCAGATTGATGAAATGACAAAATGGTGGGAATGGGTAAAATGTCACACCCCAGCAACTTTAAGTGCCTTGAGCATAACAAAGAACAAGTCCTACATTTGAATGAACGCCATGCCCCCGCGGGTGCCTTAGACCTTGGGGGTCAAGGTCATTTGAAGGTCAAGGTCACCTAGTGGGTAGAGTTTATCAAGGTGCAGGCACCTGTGAAGTTTGGAGGGTGTAAGTGAAAGGACTTCTGTGTTATGGTCAAAGTTTTGTGGCAAACAGACAGATAATGCGGGGGCATAAATGAAAACAGTATTGTTACATATTTGAAATTCATATCTAGAAATACCAAATATATCCTGGATAAAATATATTTATAAATAGATATCCTTGTAAGCAATCCAGACCTAAATCAATCTTGAAGTGTGAGTGCACTCATCTATGAACATGCTGATAACATAACCGAACAAGATTGTTTACTTTTCATAAATTAACCCTTACAATGCTGTAGGCACTTTGCCTTTGCTTCCAGTGCAGACCAGGACCTGCACATCCATGTAGTCTGATCACGTTGAAATAATATATAAATAGCAGTCACTTCTTAAACTAAGTCAGATATCATACAGTTTATTGATTTATATATACTTCCAGTTTTAATAAACGTATTCTTGCTTCCCATAAATATATTATCTCTCAAAAAGAAAATCGATTTACTCAAGTCATCTGTTAAGGCATTTTATTTATATTTTTATTACACTACTCAAGTTTATCTGATATACCTACTTTTTGCTTGCTTGGGCTTTAACCCTTTCCCTCATAGAGGATACCATGAAAAGACCTATGCGAACAGCATTAAACTAGATCAGCCTGCGAGTTACTCGCAGGCTGATCAGGTTTTATGCTGTTCGCTGCTCCTCAGTGATCTGGTTGTGAGGATTTTACAATTAAATTTGGTAAGGTTTGAGCTTGGCTTTCTGCAGATCAGGCTTTATGTGGTACCTATTGAGTGCGTCAAAATGAGTCTATATAAGGGAAAGGGTTAAATACCCTTAGAGAGTACTTCAGTCATTTGAAACTTATGTCTACACAAGACAGATAATAAGTGCTGCCTCAGTGCAGTATCACGCCACAGACATGTTGCACGATACCACACCAGATCACAGTGTTCTACCCTCTTGAACTTTAACCCTTATGCTGAGCACCAAGCAAGGTATATATATATATAATATACATTGTACATCAATACCAGTATCATTGGAAATCAGCTTCCGGACTAATACAACACATATTCTGTTGCTTTAACCCTTTCCCTCTTGTAGACTCATTTTGACGCACTCAATAGGTACCACATAAAGCCTGATCTGCAGAAAGCCAAACACAAAACTTAACAAATTTAATTGTAAAATCCTCATTACCAGACCACTGAGGAGCAGCGAACAGCATAAAACCTGATCAGCCTTCGAGAAAACATTTACTCGCAGGCTGATCTGGTTTTATGCTTTTCGCATAGGTCTTTTCATGGTTTCCTCTATGAGGGAAATGGTTAAATAAATATTTACTCTTTCTTAGTTGAAGATACAGTCAAACCTATTTTAAGCGGCCAATGGAACAAGAGAAAGTGGCCAGTTAAAAGGCGTTGTCGATAAATGAAGGTTAAATATTTAACAAAATGCTAGTTTATATATATTAAAAACGTACTGACCACTAAATGCAAGTTGACGGCTTATTAATACAGGCGACCGCTAATAAAGGATCAACTGTAAGAAGAGTAAGGTATGCTAATGCTATGGCACTGACTTTGGACATAAAATTTTAAGACATACCAAAGCCCAGTTATTTATGCAAACATGTCATTTCAGGACTTTATTGCAAAATAAAATAAACATTTTAATGCAAAATTATGTCTTAATTTAATACATTTGTGTTATGCTCATTGTTGTGGAAGAATGAATGAAATAATTTCTATTATAGGCCCAAATATCAAATCTAAATCCAATCCTTTACATAAATTAACATCATGCACTCCTTGTTTGTCAGACATTTTGATGTTTTGAGTTAGTTAAAACCCTTATGACAGAATTAACTGTTGCTGGAAATAGAAACATTTTCATCTGATTTGCATAGATAAATCTTAATTTCTATTACCTTTCAGTACTATATAAGCAAAATTATTTCCAAAATAAAAAAATAAATAAATAAACAACATGAATTTTCATTTACAATTAAATAGCATTTCAAATATAATAATAGTTTTTTGTCTCCTGACTGAACATTTCAGTGTTTTACAGATGTATCAAATCTTCAGTAGCTACAGCTGGAGTAGTCAGTGGTTGACCTAGTCTACACAAAAGCTGCTGACCTGTAGC
>CM037780.1:34433756-34483756 GCA_021229015.1 Solen grandis | reverse complement strand
CATCAATGGGAATAACAGGGCTTATTTCATTGTTAAAAACTGAAGAGGAAACATTTATAAAATTAACACAAATTTGAAGAAAAAAAATCTTTATTTTTCCTATATTCTTGGCAAGGGAATTCCTGGATATTGCTCCATATTGTTCAAAAAAGTACAAATCTTTACCTACAAACATTTAGTCTTTAAATGAAGAGCATATCGTATTGCTATACTCAGTGTACTAGAAATAGTTGTAAATTATGTAACATTTTACAGACTGATAAGTTGTGGTCAACTTTTTTGAGATTGCTCCGATATTAAAAGTGGAATTTTGAGAAATGACATTTTAGAGTAACGGTATATTTAATCATATATAAATGTAAAAATGATAAAAATCTACCTGCAATCTGTTTCTGCGATAATTTATGTGATAAATGTCATAGCTCTGTTCTCAGCTGGCAGCCTCAAGTTTCTCAACTTATATTAGCAGGCTGATCAAGTTTAAATGTCAGCAAAAATTCCAGAGAAAGTGTCATGGCTAAGGGCAGAAACAAGACTATTTAAAACCCTCACCATCCTAAATATCTTGACTGGACTTGGCCTTTCTTCACATTAGATTGTACCATTAATTGTTTATCGGGGGAGCTAAATGTTGAAAATGTAAAGACTAAATAGTGAACAGTGCAGACCAGTCCCTGTAATGGTTCCGCTTCATCTTGGACCACAAAACCTTACCAAGATAACCAAGGTATCCTAATGAAACATTAGGAAACCTTGGATATCTCCGTGAAAGGCCATGAAGTCCGAAATGTAGCACAACCATTACAGGGACTTTACCTTAAAGTTCAGTTAATGACATGACTTGACTATTTGAGTTTACGGTTGCTTCAACAGTATTTCAGTCATATAGCGACGTCCAACTAATTACAGGTGGAGGAAGACCCCAAATGCAGGGAGACATCCGGGTAGAACCACAGATCTACTGCAAGTCAGATGGAAGGCTTCCTCACATGAAAACCCGAATGACCCTGCAGGGATTCCAACCCAAACAGTGAGGGGCTGAGTGAGTGTTAAAGTCAGCAACTTTACCCTCTTGGGCACGGAGGCCCTGTTCAGTTACTGAATATTCAACTAGTCAAGTATATGTTTATGAATAATCATAAGTTGAAGGGCTAACCTGAGTAAAGATTTGCAGCCTATGGCAGGATCTTGGGATTCTGAAACTAGAAATCTGAAAGATGGAGACCTCAACATTTTTTTTCTGATAAGCTTGAGTCCTCTCCCATTCACTCATACTGCAAGTGTTTAACAAAACAAGATTTCCATGGGAGTCCTGAGCTGCAAATTATTAAGAACTTTGAGAGAAACCTGTTTACAGTGTTATACATGACAGTAATGGTAAGTTTGTTTGTTGTTGGGTTTATTGTTCCACTGACAGAATCTCAGTTATTTGGAGACTGTATAATGTCTACTTGAGACAGATATATAGTGCTGCCACACTGCAGTATGATGCCATAAACATGAAGCAAATGATATATATACTACACCTAGTCACATTATCCTGACACCTTGTAAACCTGACAGTCCCAGAACAACACCTTATATAATGCTAAGCACCAAGCAAGGGAGCCTATATAATAAAAAAACAATTTTTTACGACTTTGGTATGTTGAGGCTGGGGATCGAACCCACGACCTCCCGCTCCAAAGGCGACAGTAACGGTCAGGGTGTTGGTTCAGTATGATTAGACTTCCTTATACCTACAGATCCATTACAGCACACTTACTCTTGATATAATGGGAAATTTCCAAGATAAGGCAGTGTCAAACTGCAGACCCCAAAACTTCATCAGGGATCTGTGCCTCAAGGGTCAAAATGTTCCAAAATTATGAAAAGAACAATATTTTGAGGAAGTTATGGATCTTTTCCATCTTATCTTAATGTAAGTATGACCCCTGACCATTATTTTTCAAAGTTTTTGAAATTTCAAGGGTCAAAACCCTGACTCCCAAATGAAAGGAGAGCCCTGTTCATTTTCCTACTAAATGTTTTAGCTGACTTGGGTGCTTACTTGTTTGTAGGATCAACATTAAAATTGAGCTGCAATGTACACTGCATCATTTTATTTGTATTTTGAATTTTGTCATTCATTGTACAATTTTCACTTCTTGAAATCACTGCTGTGACATCCTCAATCAAAATCTGCTCTTAAAATGCTGGAAAATGATACAAACGAGAGATCTGAGTGATTGATGCGGCTACATGACAATTGGAGCTGGGAAAATTCCACCTCTTCACACTGCATTTATTGACAGTTCAGTGACTGACATCTCCGTGTCATTTATTGACAGTTCAGTGACTGACATCTCCGTGTCATTTATCGAACAAAGAATAATGCAGTAATTTCATCTTAGTGGTTAGAATTTGCTAAACTCTTCACATGAAAATCATTTACTGAAGGAACCTACAGTGTGTTATAATCAAAGGTACCAGGCATATCAATTGCTTTATTAGAACCCTTTAAAACATGAAGGCAGTATTTGACTAACATCATTGTCAAAATTTTATTTTGCGAAAGCTTGTTGAAAATTTTTGTAACTTGTAATAAGTCATGCGACTTTGCACGGTACACTTTGAATTAACAATCGGTTAGAAATTACATTTGTGATTCAGAATTGATGCATCTGAGTAAATGCGACAGTTACAATTTGTGGGTTATCAAAATAGTTAATTTTATATCCGTTGATATCTGCGAAATGGGTCATGATTTAATTAGTGAAACTCAACATTTTTATTCCAACATAATTATTTTCATGAGTGTCTCCTTCACATTTGTGAGGTCTTGGCTTCGAATCCCAGCTGGAGCACTTCTACCTCTGGTGACCATGTCAAACTAAAGACAAATAAAATTGGTAACAGATGCACCCTTGCCTGGCATTCAGCAAAATTGGGTTCCTATGGGAATTGGGATTACTCAGTACCGGTTCTACCTAGGAACTTGTCTTCCGTGTATTGCTGCTATACACCGTGCACATAAAAGAACCAAGGAGTCTATTCACAAAATGAGCTAGGGTATCGCACCTGGACTCGTGTATCTAAGCACTGTCTCTTCCAATGCTCATAGTCTCTTCAGCGAAAAACAGGACCAACACATGGGAAATCCTTGACCGTAAGCTCTAAAATATGGCCATAATAATCAGAACAAGACAGTCCAAAGGACAGCTATATCCCCCGCCGCTGACAGAGGAGACATGTTTTTCCTCTAATGGAAATTGCCAACATGACTGTCACCTGTGTTCTGCACATCGTTTCAATTTGGTTTATAATTGAGGCAAGTTTCATTAAAATCCTTCGAGGAGTATAGGAGTTATGGAGCGGACACGAATAGCACAATTGTAAATTGAAATTAAAGGTTCAAACACTTGACCTTCAAGTGTGACCTTGACCTTGAGTCGACATGGCTGCAACTGCGTTCTGCACATCATCTAATTATATTTATATTTGAGGAAGTTTCATTAAAATCCTTCAAGGGGTATAGGAGATATAGAGTGGACATGAAATTGTAAGGAAATAGAAGGTTCAAACACATGACCCTAAAGTGTTACCTTGACCTTGAGCCGACATGACTGCAACCTATGTTCTGCACATTGTCTCAATTAGATATATATTTGAGGCAAGATTCATGAAAAAACTAAAAGGGGTATAGGAGGTATGGAGCGGACACGAAATTGAAGGTTCAAACACATAACCTTCTAGTGTGACCTTGACCTTGAGCCTACATGGCTGCCACTTGTGTTCTGCACATCATCTCAACTAGGTTTACATTTGAGGCAAGTTTCACGAAAATCCATCAAGCGGTATAGGAGACAGACAGACAGACAGACAGACAGACAGACAGACAGACAGAGACAGACAGACAGACAAAAGGCCATTCCTATACTACCCCCCTCCCGCTTTGCGGCGGGGGATTAAAAAGATGCTAGCCAGAAAAAGAAGTGTGAAAAAAGCATGAATTAACCTACATTATAATGATATATTTAAATACATCCCCCTATACACCTCTATCTCTCCCACTTTCACATTTGATATACGGTAATGTGGTACAATTCAGGCTTGCATTGGCCATGTCTTCCACATGGACCCCTTTCCCCTGTAACGAGTGATAATATTCAGTAACATGATAATTCATTATTATGTTTTCTAGGAAATGCAGAGGCACATAGTTATCCTGCATATTTGCATAAATATGCAGTTAAGAATCAGGTAAAATATCACGGATGGGTAACAAAACCAATTTAAAATCTGGGATACTTAGAAAATTATGATTACCTAAAATGATAAATTATGTATCCGGATTTCATGATACATTTTTTTTTTTACAGCATTGCGTCGTCATGATATATGTTGTGCACTGTCTGTCAGATATTATGAATGGATACAATATTGAAATATTCAATTAAACTGTAGTTGTATTTGAGTAAATCTGATGGCTTTGAATATAAAAAGTCATTTTTTTTATTTTATTTTTTTTACAGTTACTCAGTGGCTTTTAAAAATAAAGGATACGGCTCATTTGCCCAAAACTAAAGCTCATCTATATTCCTTTGTATAATTATATTACCAGTAGTTTTATTTCAAATTTTCTAATCATTTGATTTTTTTCTTAACAGACTTTCAACAACAATATGGTCAGTAACGGTAAGATTGCTCAAGGGATCTTGCCTTTTTTTCATGCCACAAAACCCTCAATAAAATATTTAGTGTAGGTCAACCAGTGCCCAAAACACTGATCTGATCTGACATTTATAGGGTCATAATTATTTGTATTCCTCCCCTCACCCACCACTGTGACCAATGTACATTAACCCTTAGACTGTGCATCATTTTCCAATAAATTCAATACTACGGATATTGCTGAGTGCAGTCAGACTCAGAGCATGTAAACCAGTCTTGACCAACATGTCTTTTAAAGAAAGGGGCAAGTTGCTTACACACAAGTCATTTCAACGAGTTTTGTAGTCTGGTTCCCGATCGTCCTCAAGATTACAGTAATGTAGTGTAAGAGGTAAATTAAGGTACCTCAGCCAAGAACCAGACAATGAAACTTTAGTGAGCAACTCGCCCTTAGTGAACTTGAGAAAAACTAAAAGCAGAAGATTTGTTTGTTCTGTTGGGGTTCACTTGAGACAGATATATAGTGCTGCCACACTGCAGCATCATGCCGCAGACATGTGGCATGATGCCACACAAAGTCACATTATCCTGACACCGGGCTATCCAGTCCTGAAATTACAGTACCCTTATTAATTATGTTAAGCACAAATTAAGCAAGGGAGGTAGGTACATGTATACAATCCATGACTGGGAAAGATTTTTTTAAAATGAGACATTTGGCATTGTTTTTGGATATTTCACAAAAATCTTTGAAAATTTGCTTTTTATTGCCTTATTTGAAAATGTCAGTGTGACATTTTCTGTTTTCCAAATCACTGAACCAGTACCATTTTTTACAAATTTGGCCACAGCCAGGGATCAAACCCACAACCTCCTGATTTCAATATTGACCTCTCTGCTACCAAGACAAAAATCAGAAGAATAAGCAATCAACAAGAATTAATCTAAAATCACAAATATGAAAGATTTTTAAAATCTCGTCCAAATATTTAGCATACCTGTCAAGTCTCTTCAACTGTCTAAGGGGAAAAGTCACTTATAAGCTGTTTTATGAAATATTCTTAAAATGGAGCTTGATAAACCTGAATCAAGCATGCAATAACCCTGCAATCATGGAATTTTCTACTAATATTACAGATTGCTGTTTCACACAAGATTCTCCATACCGCTGATGTGGCCCATGATATTGATTATTTTATACCTTTAAGGCGTTTCTCTGTAGTAAGTGGCCTATCTGTAACTTTCTGCTAATCTGTGTGGCATTTTTATAGGGATGGACAATTAAATGATGAGTAAGCCGCTGATAAATCTATCCAACCAATCACAAATGCGGGGTTTCCATGGCAACAGAAGGTGTGAGTATGATACACATCTGTTGGACCGCCATCTGTTCTTGACATGTACACTGCTCGTGACGTGCACCTTCCCGTAATATCAATTATCACTAATATATATATATATATATAAAGTAAAACCTGACTTATCCAACATCGCTTGGTACCAGTTGATAAATTGTCGGATAAACCAGGGTGTTGGTAAAATCAGACTCCAACTCTTTAATGTTATATCATTTGTACTTATGAAAATTAATTATAAGTATACATTTGACACAATTTATTTACACTGACAGTGTATATGTAGAATTTAAGCAGAGTACCAAATTGCAATTGTTAACCAACGGTCGCCTTAACTGAACCCATGGCAGTATGAATTTTTCAAATTGGTGAATAACAGTTAGAGTTGTGTCCCCTGAAAAATGGTGTCTCCATGAATTACAATGCCAAGTAAACTAAAAATTTAAACATTGAAAGCTATATAATATCTGGGCATCTTCTCATGTTCAATGAAAGCACTGATAAATCTAAGGCTGTGTATGTACTATATTGCAATAAAATATATTATGAAAAAAACAAAAAAAACATAAAAAATCTGTAGTACAGATATTGAACAGATATACATACCATTTATCGGATAAATGTATTAGGGACTTTATGAATACCATATTTTGGGGAGTAAAAGCACAACTTACTCGAGTTTGGGGCAAAGAAAGCATGGCAATTTTGGGGAAATCCTATACATGAACTTTAATAATTTTTTGTACGAGAAGATACCTAAGAAGAAAGCAAGATACCTAAGAGTAAGAAGAAAGCAAGAAAGCGTCCCTGTTAAAGAGAGCAAAAAAGCGTCTGATAAAGAGAGCAAAAAAGCCCTGTCGAGAATGGTGTCTTTCAAGATACTGCAATGCGATCTTGTATGGCAAAACTTTTGCCTAGACCAAAGGTTCCTGAATCCTAGCATTAGGGCCCTGTCTACACAACAGACATTGAACCGAGGACTCCTAGTTAGTCAAGCCTGCCTGCTCCCTGAGGACACAAATTTCTCCTTTGGATTTAATTTTTGTTTTATATTCTTCTCAAAATACATGTAGCTAATATAAGAAAATACAGTAATTACTCATTAATATTGATTTTGAAAATTACATATGTACAATAATACACAACTTACAATTTCTCTTTATAATCAAATGACCATACCAGGTCTTTCTTGACATCATATTTTTGGAAAAAACTCACCTTTTTTTTTTACAATGGGGAAAGAGAAATCCTCTGGTGATTAAACAATTTGAAGAAAACTGTAGAGTGTATGAAATTCAACTTAAAGAAATTATCAGTGTGGACGATGCCTATATATGGCCAATGATAAGGGACAAAAAAAGCCTTGCATAAAGATGCAAAATACCTATTTATAGTAATATAAAAGAAACATCAAATTACAGGGATGGCAAATTATGATTTTGAGTTTCTTACAAACTGATACTTAATCTTGTCCTAATGTCCATGTAATATTATTATGATAATTTTGTAGAAAATTCAAACAATTTTTCCCTTGCCCAATAATTCATACTGAAGCTTAGAGAGACAACCAGAGCAATATACAGACAATGGATTTTTGCCACCCCAGGTCACCCTCAAATGCAAAGGTATCCCGCATGTTGCTTCCAACCGAAAACCTGGCGCATTTAAAAAAAAAAATAATTAAATTCAAAATCTTTATATATATAAGGTTGTTAATTTGTTTTGTTTTTTTTCGGTCAAAGCAACATACCGGATACTATGCTCAATTGCTGAATCAAACTTAGATCACCAGACTTAGTACTATATTCTTACCCTTTACCTAATGAATATTTGTGTACAAATGTATGACTTGATGAAACTTCTGGACCTGGTAGCCCAGTATGGTACATGTAACAGAATCATGCATGATACTGTTGTAAAGCAGAATTACTATATTGGTTGATTCTCTTGTAGACAAAGTCCTTAAATTACTGAAAAAGCAAACAAACAGTGTAAAACATTTTTAGATCACAGAATTGTCAGATCTCAGAAACCTCTAATTACATTTATTTATATTTATTTGCATATCCATCTGCAATCCATAAAAAAAAAGTTTTGTATGGCAACATATTCAACAGATTTTGTGAATCTTCAGTTAATCTAGGAGGCCACTGATTTAAAGTTCAATACATTAAGCACAAAAACAGTGATGTTTTTAAAAACTTTAGTATATTGCTGCCAGTGACTAAACTCGTGACTTCCAGTTATAGAGCAGTTACTCTTAACATTCTGTCAATGGGACCGGTTCCATGCAGATCTGGTATTAATTCTCAAGTCCTTTAACCCTTTCCCTCATAGAGGAAACCATAAGACCTATGCGAACAACATAAAACCAGATCAGCCTGCGAGTAACTCGCAGGCTGATCAGGTTTTATGTTGTTCGCTGCTCCTTAGTGGTCTGGAAATGAGGACTTTATAATTAAATTTGGTAAGGTTTAACTGTGGTTTTCTGCAGATCAGGCTTTATGTGGTACCTATTGAGTGCGTCAAAATGAGTATATATGAGGGAAAGGGTTAAATTGTTGCTTCAATTTAACTTGTTTTGACACACATTAGGCAAACATAGCAGAGCCATGTCAGACAGCTCCTTCCAGAAGCTGTCTGTTCAAATTGTCCTCTGTTTGCTCATAAAATGTTTTATGTAAAATATATTTTACACTGTAAGTTTTTCATCTTAAAGATGTTAGCTTTCAGGGATCATACTAGCTCCTAACTTTGTTTCTTTAGTGGGTTTAACGTCCTGCCGATTCTTATTTTGAGTCGTCGGCTCAAATATTTCAGGGAAGGGCTCTGGATTTTCTGAGTACATGTATATCCTATACAAATATAAAATTATGGGAGGACTCAAGCTCTTTAGAGGGTATACCTGATAAGGAATTCTAATAAGAACCCTGGCTTGTAAGGGAACAAGATAAAGTTTGATCAGCCTGCAAGGTCACTTAACTTTAAATCAAAGTTTGAACTACTGGCAGACAACTTTCTTTTATTTTTCCATGGTAAAAGCATATGAAAAGATAAATTCTATTGGCCAAATGAGAGGTCAACACTGAGCATCCATTAAAATAATATTGATGTAATCAAGCAAATGTTACCTTGTCATTTCTAAAGATACTTATGAGTCAAAAGCTTAGAAATCTAATTTATACTAGTCTGAAATACAAAATATATTCGTACAAAACAGTCAGATCATCTTTTATCTACTAGTTTTCAAACTTCAGTGACCAAGAAACTGGCTACTTTCATCATAAGTAGGGCAAAGGTCAAGGTCAACAACAAAATGAAGAGGTCCATCCACTTAACCCTTTCCCTCATAGAGGACACCATGAAAAGACCTATGCAAACAGCATAAAACCAGATCAGCTTGCGAGTAACTCGCAGGCTGATCAGGTTTTATGCTGTTCCTCAGTGGTCTAGAAATGAGGATTTTATAATTAAATTTGGTAAGGTTTAACTGTTAAGCAACTGTCTAAATATTGAAGCATTATCCAATGAAGCACATAGAAGATATAGCAGATTAACATAAGGATAAACCGCTGTCCTGTCATCAAAAGAAGGTCAAGGTCCCAAGGTCAACTGTATAATGTAAAGTCCATCCACTTAAGCAACTGTTCAAATATTGAAGCAATCCAAAGAAGGTCATAGAGCTTATTGCAGATTTAAAAAAAAAAAAAAGGTCAACCTGACCTTACACCCAACATCCAATGATGCCTGATGCCCGCGCTGATATCATCAATATTAAGTCCTGATCAAATTTTTCATTGAAAAACCTGTCCAAAAAATGTCTGAAAATCATCTTATAATAGTAATATGAGTTGGTCATAGCAAATTTAATGCACTCAATGAGTCTGCCAGGATGTAAGCAATGTAACACGCAAAGCTTACAGAATTAATTGAGTCTCCCAGATAATGGCTATCAGTGGAGCTCAAATGTTACTCATCAGTTTGAAAAATACTTGATGATCAATAGTACTTAATTATTAATAAATGCTATCAATTTTGTCCATTTCAATAATTTTGCACAAACACAGCATTTCTCTTTCCTCTAGTAACTATGAAAATGCACTTGAATTCAACTATTTAAATGAATCACAAAATCATTAGGCTACAATGTTGAATTGTGTATAATGAACTTTGCTTTATGTTATTTGAAGAAAGGTTATAAACCACCTTTATGAAGTTTATAGATACAATACCATGATTATCCATTAAATCAAATGCATTTAAAGTTATAGTCAAATTTTCTGAAATCTGTGTAAATCCCACCATAAATTATTCTTGACTTTGAATATTTTTATAATGTTAAATGTAGTTTGAGCATTATAGCCAATTGTGGAGTTGGATTCTTTGCTACATTGTTTTTGTTGCTGTTGTCTTTTATATGAGGAAAGAATTAGGGAGTCCTTTGCCATAGTCACATTTTGACAGAATATGTAAGATTGACATTTAAAAAAAAAATGACATTAATATCATAAATATCTCACAGGTTTTTGTTAAAATGCTAAAACTAATGCAGGGGTTTTCTTAAGTGGACGCCCAATTGCCCGCACCAGATGAAAATCACTGCGGGCAAGTGATTTTTCGAAGAAGATAGCCTGGCGGGCAAGTTTATTTATGTAAATGAAATCTTTAGGGTTTTTTATTTTCTATAGTATATCAGGGGTAAAATGCTTTCAAATTGTCTTTGATACATATTAACTACAATCCACTTTAATATTGCACATATTTAGTTTTAAACAATAACAAACAGCAACTAACTTCAAGATTGGGCAACCTGTTATCACTGGGGGCTACTACATGTTCAAAAGTAACTTGCCCCCTAGACAAGTGAAAGTCAAATCTAAAGTAAAGTAAACCCCTGTAATGTCAAAATGGAAGATTTTAATTCTATTGCAGTCACTATATCAAGACAGGTTAGAAATCAAATGCATTTAAAGTTATAGTCAAATTTTCTGAAATCTGTGTAAATTGTTATTTGTATATATATATGTATATGATTTTTTTTTTTTTATTTTTTTTTTAATTTTACCGAAAACTTTATAGATAGATAGCTGAAAACATTTTTCTTTTTTTAATTCATAACAATAACAGAATTATGAGAAGACAAAAAAGACAATGGAAAATTCAATTAATTCATTGTTTATGATATATACATGTATATGAAAATCATAATCATATATGTCTAAATTTATAAGTCATATGGGATGAAATATAAAAAATCCCAAAAATAATCTAATTTTATGAATATTTTTAAGAACAACTTATGTTACATTACCCCTCTGCTTGGGACCAAACAACAGCACAATAAATGTTAGAAATTTAGAAAAATTACCAAAAGAATTTCCAAAAAAGGTAACACAAAATCATTACTCAAAGGCAAGCAGTCACTGTTTTAAAATAATAATGTAAAAAAAAAATACATAAAAATATTAGAGGAAAAAAAAAAACTAAAGATAAAAGTAAAGGAAAATTGTTTTATTTATGAATGTTGAAAATGTGAACAATAAAATTAATAAACATATTTTTTTTTTTAAATTGTTTAAAAAAATTTTTAAGATTGAGCTTTTATGGTACACTTTTATTTTAAAAATGGGCCTTTCTAGACAAGGTTTTTTTCGTACACTGTAAAAGAGCTTTCTTTTTGACCCCTGACGCTGTCATAAGATTTTTCACCTATGTTTTCATCATATAAAACATAATATGGAAACATACCGAACAGTAACCAATAATTTAGTCATCAAAATTGACATAACCCCAACCTTTGGACTGCTTAAACACTTTATCTAACTTTTTCAGAGTTTTGATTTAATCAGGTTTGCAGAATATTTCATTTTAGAACAAGTGAATAGGACTATTATTGTAAGAAATGCAAGGGATTTCATACTGGTTGTTACAAATATGGCAATTTAGAAAGTTACAAGAGCATTTATATATACTTAAAATACAATTAAAACATTCATTTCAAAATTAGTTTTCCTACATTTTACCTCGTACACAATAAGAGTGGTTATGTACATCGGAAACTGATATCCGAATATACCGACGGTCCGGATATACCGCACTTTCTATTACCATTATATTTTTCATTAAGAGAAACATTTTGCTGCGTTTTGAGGACCGAAGATTTTAAAGTGTATTCAGTTTTCACAAGCTCGTCATTATACTTAAAATGCATGTATTTGACAACAGTATTAACAGTTTTATTTCGTTTAAAGATATAAATTTCCATATACGTCCGTTTGACAGCTCGGGAGAAAAAAAAATATTTTTCCAATATTTTTACGTTGACCTATTTCTTTTGGAGTTTCTAAAAAGAATACTCACCACAGATGCATAAAAGTGACATGATTCCAACACTGAATCATTAACCAATATAATCCAAAGGGTTTTAATCTATCCGTTTTCCCACATATTCCCAATTACGGCAGAAAATCACACCAGAGTATCTGCATTAGCATTTGTTGCTGTAAGCAGCCATTTTGACGTATGACGTCACAACTTTCCAATTGAATATTCATGAAGTGGAGACTGAAGCTTTGCTTTGATAGCAAGGTTTTTCCCAAGCGTATGGTATTGGAATAGAATGACCCAATTTTCCAATAGACGTGAAACACTAAAGTTACCGAAGGAGAAAGCCTAACAAAATGTTTTAAACGATCTTCTAATGTTTAAAATATTGCATTTCGGTGAAACACTCTAGATAAGCATCGTATATGACGCGGACAGGGATCCATGAAGCGATTGAATTATCTATATATATATATCAATATTATTCGATAAATAACTAGTTCTTCTTTGTACTGGGGACGAACGGTATCATATAATATCGAACGCATGTTTGAGATATCAATTATTCAGGATTCGTAGAAACCGTTATGCTCATACGAAAGTTGGGACTCTGAGGTTAGGCCGATCAGGCCGAATTAAAAGGCATATCTGCACATATTTATATAAATTTATATATAACTGCACTGAGAAGGCTACATTTCTGACGCTATTACTGGATGAAATATTCAATAATTACAATATATCTATCCAAGTATATGCATGTATCGTAAGTCAGCCCGTCCGTCCGTCTGCCCATCGTTTCCACCCACTCTTGAAAGCGCCTTTCACGGGAATAAGAGAGAAACTTGCGGGCTTTAATTGCCATATCCAAATTAGGAACTCGATCTCTATATGAAGAGGACTGTACGTACCCTCACTTAAAAACATTGATAGATGCATTGAGTTAAAACAACTCAAAGGTTGATCAATGTTTTAAACTGTTTTCATCGTGCAATGTTTTGAAAATAAGACCGAGAATTGCATTTTTTTCTTGGAAAGCAAATCTTTTTCCTCCATATATATTCCGTATATGGCAACATATCCGTATACACATAGACTTATTAATCATGTTTAGCTTTATAGTAGATATGTAGTAATCCGGCGATTGTGGTTTCGAACCCCGTTGGGGCCAAGGATTTTCATGACATTCCCATGCACAAAGTAGGCCTCTAGTCCAACCCAAGATCCGTCGAGAACGATCAGGTAAAGTTGTGCGAGTTCTAAATCTTCGTTAAATACATGAGGTAATTAAATAAATAAATGGCGTAAATAAGTAAACCCCATATGTTTGCAGTAAGAGACCCCCCCCCACCACCACCACCACGCTCCATCCATGAAATTGAGCATGAAGGTATTCACATCTCTGAATTTAGCAAAGGCGGATACATTTTGCAAGGGAGGACATAACCACGTCTCCCTATGCTGCCAGGGCTGACAAGATCACTTCTTAAACGCGGACACATGTGTATAAAATGTCAAAACAAGAATGAAACTTAAAGCTACGGTGTCATAGAGGTGACACGCACTTCTCTTTTTTATGTCGAGGGAACGAGATAATAAGTCGAGGGAACGACTTATTATCATGAGGGAACGAGATAATTAGTCGAGGGAACGAGTAAATTATCTCGAGGGAACGACTTATTATCTCGTTCCCTCGATTTTTTATCATAAAAAAGAGTAGTGCATGTCACCTCTATGCCACCGTATAAAGCTGCAAGATTGAAATAAAACTTACGAGGGGGTGAACATATCCGGGTGGAAAGTATGTAAGGTCACGTGCGTCAATCTCGCGGTATTAAATTTATCAGAATCAACCAACTGGAAAATCACATGACATGTGATAATATAGATCAAATGTCAAAATGTGTTTCTCATTTTCGTATAATAAAACACGAGCAGGGATTAAAAGGTATGATAAAGGACTTTCTTGCGTGGGTGAACGTTTCTTCTATGTTGAACCAGGACTTCTATGTCTATATATATATGTGTGTGTGTGTGTGTGTGTGTGTGTGTGTGGTTGAACATACCGCGCTGTATTCGAGTGACATCAATTCCGAATAGCAGCATAACACGTACCGGTATGCATGTATACAAAAAGAAAAAAAAAGTTATACAGGTCAAGTGATATAGATAAACCGTAAGAATATACTAAAATAATTAGATTTTGGAGATTTGCTTTCTTATTTGCATGTGATAGGTCGGTGGTTCTACCCGTGTGCGTTTATACACAGGAGTTTGAATTTCTATTAATAAATAGTATAATTTAGTAAAAGATTAACCCCGTATATAATAATAAAAAGCACGTGTTCGTATTATACAGTATAATATTTTTACTACATTATTTATTTATAGAACTTCAAACTGCTGTGGTTTATAGCACACGGGGGAGAACGGAGGGGGTGGGGGTCACTATTGACAATAAACTCCCCAAAGCAGCAACATCGTACGACGAACTCAAACATCAAACCCAAATAAACAGTACAGCTGGACCTGTTCTAAGCGGCAAACCTGCATTTAGCGGTCGATTTTAATATTACCAAACTGAAGCATTTTGTTATATTTTTAAACAACATTAAGCGATCACTTCTGCTAAGCGACCATCTTATCTTTTTCCCCTCGACTGACCGCTTAAAGCAGGGGTGATTGTGTTTACTATCAAGTCCTCTAACTAGATTGGAATGATTTTATTTTACGAATAGAAACCCTCGTTGGCTCCGACGATGACTCTCGTGTGGTTTCTGATGTAGAAGGAAACAGGAGCTCGGGAAGAAAACTCATGTGTCCGAATGAACGACAATATATTACTTTACATTCAACATCGGTGCAATCGAATCCGTGTTATAGTGGTAAAAAATCAGTGTGTTACCGGATACAAAGTACTAAAAATTTCAAAATGTTAATGACGTAATATATCATATAACATTTGAAGAAGGTCACACGGTTATTTATTTATTTATTTATTTATTTATTTATTGCAATTTATTATCCTTTTATATTCCAACCGAACAGTTTTTGGATTTTGTTCTTTGTTTGTTTTTTTCCTCCGCAAATATCTATATGTCTCTTTTACATATTTTATTAAAATTTACACACCATAGTCCTTTTTTACAATACCCCCGACTCTAAACAAGAAAACATTGAACTTGACCATCGTGTCACATTCAATTATCGTCTATTTCATATAAATAAACCTTTAAGACTAATACAATGTTTTGGTTTGTTTTGTTGAGTTAAGCGTCCCACCGATCTAATACAGTGTAGATCAAGCGTCCCACCGATCTAATACAGTGTAGATCAAGCGTCCCACCGATCTAATACAGTGTAGATCAAGCGTCCCACCGACCTAATACAGTGTAGATCAAGCGTCCCACCGATCTAATACAGTGTAGATCAAGCGTCCCACCGATCTAATACAGTGTAGATCAAGCGTCCCACCGATCTAATACAGTGTAGATCAAACGTCCCACCGACCTAATACAGTGTAGATCAAGCGTCCCACCGATCTAATACAGTGTAGATCAAGCGTCCCACCGACCTAATACAGTGTAGATCAAGCGTCCCACCGACCTAATACAGTGTAGATCAACGTCCCACCGACTAATACAGCTAGATCAAGCGTCCCACCGATCTAATACAGTGTAGATCAAGCGTCCCACCGATCTAATACAGTGTAGATCAAGCGTCCCACCGATCTAATACAGTGTAGATCAAGCGTCCCACCGATCTAATACAGTGTAGATCAAGCGTCCCACCGACCTAATACAGTGTAGATCAAGCGTCCTACCGACCTAATACAGCATAGATCAAGCGTCCCACCGATCTAATACAGTGTAGATCAAGCGTCCCACCGATCTAATACAGTGTAGATCAAGCGTCCCACCGATCTAATACAGTGTAGATCAAGCGTCCCACCGACCTAATACAGTGTAGATCAAGCGTCCCACCGATCTAATACAGTGTAGATCAAACGTCCCACCGACCTAATACAGTGTAGATCAAGCGTCCCACCGATCTAATACAGTGTAGATCAAGCGTCCACCGATCTAATACAGTGTAGATCAAAACGTCCCACCGAACTAATACATGTAGATCAAGCGTCACCGATCTAATACAGTGTAGATCAAGCGTCCCACCGATCTAATACAGTGTAGATCAAGCGTCCCACGACCTAATACAGTAGATCAAGCGTCCACCGACCTAATACAGCATAGATCAAGCGTCCCACCGACCTAATACAGTGTAGATCAAGCGTCCCACCGACCTAATACAGTGTAAATCTACATGTATATATACTAGACGAAACTTGTAAGTACTCCGACTAAAGTTTTGTCTATAGCATTTGTTGTATTGCACATTTTAATATTTACTGGGCATATGTTTTGGAAAATTTATCTTCTCTACAAGTTTGAAATTGGAGTACTTACAAGTTTCGTTAAGTATAGATAATTATAATGTAACATTGGGCTTGAAATAAATAAACATTACTTACGCGCTGTATAATACTTTGAATCTTAAACTTTAGTTGACATTAATGGCGATAAAGATGACAATGATGACAGTAATGGTAATGATGATGATGATGTTGCTGCTGCTAATGGTGGTAAGGATGGTACAGGGACAGGATACGATCAGAAGACCACGTGATACAAATCAGCAGACGAAATGAATCGATTAATGAGAATGTTGTTCTCGCAGACCGCCTACTTACAAAATAATGCCGCAGCAAACATATAAACAAAAGTAATTGGCCCCTTTTGACAACGCGAATGGTTAAATAACGCAGATTGCCGACAAATAACATCAAAAAGATATTAATTACCCTGAAGTAATTGTTAGCGAAGAAATAAATATGGCGTCAAACGCGTGTTATTGTCTTCAGCGTCTTATTAGGACAAAAAACAACAAAAAAAAAAACAAAAAAAAAAACGCATTTTATGGGATGAGTGGGGCTTATATTTAGTGCCATGCTGGATGAAAAAAAAACACACAAAAAAACATGCCTATTTATAATGATTAATGCTACACTGTCTAATGATTGGAAAGCGGTTTTTGAATTACCTGCGCTGTGCACATCCGTCCATCGTCGGAACCCACGGTAGCTCAATAATCGACCGTGGGTCATTTGATTAGCAAAACTTCGTATTCATGAACGATCAATAAGGCATTTCACTTGGTCTGTGGTGGATTCAGTGCGGATCAGTTGACCACTGATACGGCTTGTTCAGATTTTGAAAGACTTCAAGAGAAATCAAATTCCTTGGCCAATAAAAACCTAATTAATATTTGTGAAAACGAGGTTTTGTTGGTTGAAAATCAAGCTGGATCTGCGCATACGGAGCATTATGCATCATAAGTAACAAACAGCAGCGCAGAAACAGAGGGGCTTTATTCTGAAGGATTCTTAAATCGTGATCTACATTCGACTATATTGAGAATAATCGAAAGACACACAGTGCTTTAAAACAATATCGTCAATAGTATAGCTATGCAGAACTGAACTGTTAAGAGAAGGAAAAAATATCATCAAGATTCCTTTATAAAATTATGGACAGCTTCATCTTCGATTATGTTTTTCTCTAACGATATCACATTACTCCCAAAATAACAGAAGTTGTGATTTAATAGATAGAAAATTCTGGTTGCATTAAACATGTTATATCTTTGATGACTAAAAAGTGGACACTTAAAAAAAAGTTCGGCATCTTTAAGATTAATTTCCCCTACAAGCATGAAAATTAAGGATTACCTCTTACGGAGTTTTTAAACAAATTATTATTTAAATTACTACAATTATTTCCTAATCTAGAATGATGGAACAGATATAAACCTCTCTTCCATGTTTACAATAATTTCTAATTGCAGAAACTTCATTACGAGACAGATTGTTTTTAAAGACCGATGAAGAAGAGGTCGATTCTATATGATCATTTTTTTAACGGCCGATGTAGAAAATGACAATTTTATATGATCACCTTTTTAGAAAAGGAAAATTTTATATGATCACTTTTTTAGAAAAGGACAATTTTATATGATCACTTTTTAGAAAAGGACAATTTTATATGATCACTTTTTTAGAAAAGGACAATTTTATATGATCACCTTTTTAGAAAAGGACAATTTTATATGATCACTTTTTTAATGGCCGATGTTGAAGAGAGTGATTTTATATGATCACTTTTTTTTTTAGAAAAGGACAATTTTATATGAGCATTTTTTTTTAGAAAAGGACAATTTAATATGATCACTTTTTTAGAAAAGGACAATTTTAAATGATCACCTTTTTAGAAAAGGACAATTTTATATGATCACTTTTTTAATGGCCGTTGAAGATTTTTTTTTTTAAAGGCCGATGCAGAAGGGGACTATTTTATATGATTCTTGATAATGAATCACCCGTCGTGAGCGACCATATTGTTTATGCCCCGTGGTGAGTGCAGATTGAAATATGGAAATAATGATCATGTTGTAAATAAATAAATGAATATTTTTTTATTTTTTTTTGTATAAACACTTATAACACGACTTTTGCTAAAGGAATCCTCTTATGACGACAGTAACGGAGGAATGTAGAAAAATATAGGGATTATATCTTATGACGTCATATCAAAGGCGCATGCTCATTTAGCCGACCAACAAGAATATTTCTAAATGTAATTTCAGAATGTATCTCATTTTTCTCTATTAAAACCATTCGCATTTATTTTGTATATGTACAAAATATGTTCGTAATCGATGTGATGGCCCCCTTCTACAGATCTAAAAATGACTGCCGATATGTTTTTATAGCCACCGCGGCAAACCGCCATTTTACAACATAGTTTATTACATGTAACCCTTCTTGGTAAGTAGTAGTTGTACGTAGACGAACATTTTTTAATGTATTTTAGTACATATCTCTAGTTGGAACTGAAATTGCGGAAGGAACTCATATGTTTTATTAGATTTTATATTCTTTTACGTTTGTTTGCCCCAACAGAAATTATTTTACCATCGTTTAAATATATATAATAATTTTATATATACGTTTATTATAGAGCGTTAGCCGAAAGAAATTGAAAACCGCCGTATACAAAATAAAAAAGATCATTATTTTTTCTTCCCAGCTGGCGCTCTTGGAATAATGAAAAATGTAGCCTAAAATGAAAATTACACAGAAATATCGTATTATTTGTGTAGTGTGGCTCTCGCCTATACATATATTCCTTTAGATCATCGGTCAATCAAAATTACTAAGTGCATATGCAATATATGTGTTTCCAGAGCGGATGAGCCGCGAGGTATTACGTTGTCGATATCTGGAATCTATTATTCCACTCACCCCTCTCTCTTTCTCATTGTATTTGATATTTTTCTCAAAACCATAATTTTTTCACCCCTCTTTCGTACTATTTGTTTTGGTGCGAAAGAAAACACTACCCTATACTAATCATATCCTAGTCATCCCTGACCTAAAACTATCAAAGTCACCAAACTCTATAATTATCCTACGTATAATTATCCCTTTATCCTAGTCCTCCCTACCCTGAAATTATCATAGTCACCAAACTCTATAATTATCCTACGTATAATTATCCCTTTATCCTAGTCCTCCCTACCCTAAAATTATCATAGTCACCAAACTCTATAATTATCCTACGTATAATTATCCCTTTATCCTAGTCCTCCCTACCCTAAAATTATCATAGTCACCAAACTCTATAATTATCCTACGTATAATTATCCCTTTATCCTAGTCCTCCCTACCCTGAAATTATTATAGTCACTAAACTCTATAATTATCCTATGTATAATTATCCCTTTATCCTTTCCCTCCCTACCCTAAATATCATATCTTAATTATCCTACGTATAATTACCCCTTTATCCTTGCCCTCCCTACCCTGAAATTATCATAGTTACCAAACTCTATAATTATCCTACGTATAATTATCCCTTTATCCTAGTCCTCCTTACCCTATAATGTTTAAAGTCCTCCCTATAGCCTACTCCTACCCTAAAGTCTAGTATATCTATAATTTTCCCTATACAAATTCTTTACCTCCCTCCCATATATCCTGATCCTTCCGTAGTCCTCCCTACCCTATATTCTAGTAATCATTTCCCTATACCATAGTCCTCCCTGTCCTAAAGTTATCCTAGTCCTTTCCCCCAAAAAAGAGAAAATAAAAGAAGGATTTGGGATCTTTTAATCCATATGGAGAACAGCCACATCCGCTAAGCTACCGTGAAACTTATCGTGGGTTCCCCTGTGCAATCAATCTACAAATGGCTCGGCGTTGTTTCATGACTGAAATACTCAGCCGTATCAAATAAATTAGTGAATTTGGGCTTGAGAAATACTGTCTCATTGACCGTATCCACCAACCCCTCCATAAAGGAGGCAAAAAACAACAACAAAAAACAAAAACAAAACACAAACACCGCCATAAGCCGTATGCCTCCCAGCTCTCTTATAAGCTTTTTCAAAAAACTACCCTTGACAATTTATAACAATATTTACTCGTTTCTCATTGACCTTTACCAACTATATAATCTTACACATCTTTAAAGCGTTGATGCATTGTACTGTAAAATCAGTACATTGGGTGCAATTCTTGGATTTAATTTTTATTTGCAATTTCGGTTCGACTTCGTGTAAGAGATTAAACGACATAAGAAACCGGATTAATCTTGTCATTCAAACATCGTTAACCGAGAAAATGAAGCTTCTGAAATCCAGGGTAATTCGTGTCGTTTTTTTTCTTCTTTCTCTCCCTCAGTTTACATCAGGTTGATACTTTTTCAACCGACACAATCACATTTGAAACTCGAAATTTCACACACGGTCGCCACATGCATGAAAACAGATTAAGTGCATGTATGACTTAGAAGCGACCGTGCTAAACCAAATGTCGATATATTGATGTGGAGAACTATAATGTGTTACAGACCAACGATACATTTGGCTTATCCCGGTCCGTTTCTGACGGAGTTGTTGCCCTTGAACTTTGAAAATATCTTAATACTAGCAGTTATCATGACTTTCCTTCTTTCTTTTTATTGCACTTCGAAAAGGAGACTTCCATGACATTTTCGACATGTTTGCGGGAACTACAATGCGGTCCTGATCGTATTTAAGTTTCGCTTATTTTCACCTATTTTTGACGGAATTATGTCCCGTGAAAAAAAATCTGCGGCAAAATTCATATCAAGATTTACTAATGAGTGTGCAGTTTCATTGAATTATTAGACCATTTCACCAGCGGTTCGGCAATACTCGATATAATTTGCTGATTAAACTGACTAGTCAGTGACTGGGGTTCCCCATTGAACAATGTGTGGAAATATACAACAGCAGGTAGGTTATGTGTTCGGGGAGTGCTCATTGATTTACGTAGGTTTACGTCTCATTTCGGAGTGGAATGAAATATCGGTCATATCTGTTATGTAAATGTGAAAAAGTATTACAGAAAAATTGGAAAAATCCGAGGACTGGTGAGAAAATCGAAATGATCGGAGAATAGCGAGACTCGAAATAACGAGGGCATTTAATTCCTCTTTCTGTTTATTTTTCCGCATCGGGATTTTTAATTTACGAATTATTCACGGTGCTTTGAAGATCTATCAATGGACACCCACAATTTTATTACTAATGTGGTGATGGTGCACTTTTAACACACGATCTTGGCAATACTTTCAGTGCTTTGATCTGTTATCTCGCCCTTTTCTTTTATTAATAGGACATTCGGAACATCTCGACCTATTGCAGATATGTGCGAGGTGTTCCGAATAATTAATAGGAAGAGTTTTACTAAGAACTACTTATGTCAAAACATAGACACTCATTACAATCTTTCCATTGATTAATGAACTGTATCAATTTTTGTGCCCGTAAGATGGCGCTACGGGAAGAGAGTGGATGACGTCATACCTACATGGTACATATTGATGTATTAGCCTCATTTCTTAGCGTGGGTGTCAGCTAATTAAGGTCTGCAGACGATACCTAAATTATGCAAACCTATAATAGAGAAACATCCCCAATAAGCCCTACTTCTTTATGAATTCCTAGATTCCTTAATATGCACATACATTATTCGCCCTCTGCAGGCTAATATCGAGTCAAATCGAGTATAGTAACTTTGGAGTTGTCCTAATTTTTACCATTTTTATTGGTACCTTACCAATAATCTGAATAAAACAGTACATTTGTACCTGTATTGTATGTTTGTTTGTTGGGTTTAACGTCTCAGAAACAGTATTTCAGTCATTTGGAGACGATGTCTACTTGAGACAGATATAATGTGTTGCCACGCTGAAATATGCGGCATGAAACTTGTACTTGTATAAGCAGCCAATAGTATAGCGACCAGCCTGCATGTAGCAGTCAGGTTTAATATTACCACACTAGTATTTTGTTATATGTTTAACCCTTTCCCTCATATAGACTCATTTTGACGCACTCAAGAGGTATCACATAAAGCCTGATCTGCAGAAAACCACAGTTAAACCTTACCAAATTTAATTACAAAATCCTCATTTCCAGACCACTGAGGAGCAGCGAACAGCATAAAACCTGATCAGCCTGCGAGTTACTCGCAGGCTGATCTGGTTTTATGCTGTTCGCATAGGTCTTTTCATGGTGTCCTCTATGAGGGAAAGGGTTAACCTGCATTTAGCGACCAGCCTGCATGTAGCAGTCAGGTTTAATATTACCACACTAGTATTTAACCTTCGTTTAGCGACCACCTCTATCGTGCGGTCACATACTTTTATTCCCTGGGCTGACCAATTAGGACAGGTTTGACTGTGTACGAATATGTAGAAATTTCTAGCTGCATTGATAAATTTTGTTTTTATTTAACAGGATTGATTAAATTTACCTCAAGCCGATAAAAGCTTAAACAAGTCACGAGTTAGAAATTCTGAACAGGATTTTAAAAATCACACACTCCATTGCCATTAATGTATTAACATAACCGCCTTTATAAACCAATTACTCTTTTTCATTTACCTTTCTGATACTTGGAATATATTTATAGATGATGTCACACAACGAATGAACGTTTGCAATGTTATATTCATTTACTGAATTTTAATTTCATTTTACGTCGACAGGAAAACAATTTTTTTTTCAACTTATATCAATCTTACCAGACAGTTCCAGTGTTGGACCAGTACTAAGCACCTGTGTATGTTATGAAAGATTCTTATTCCAAAAGGAGTTCGAACCTACAACTTCCGGATACGCAGACAGTCATATACACTGCCTCTAACCATTTAGCAGGCATGTTCTCGAAGATGCCGAAGATTGCTTGATTGATTGCGTAATTGAGTGACCACGTCGCTCTTATGTTTTACGGCGGAGTTGATATATGCCTTAATTACACTTTAGTAAAATTCTATCTTCCCGCACGCTATCGTAACATTATCATATGAATTTGATTTCTCAGGAACGGATCTGATATCAACTGTAAAATTTAATTAACAATCAACATTTTGTAGACTTTGAAAAGCAAAACTGAATCTCCGCAAATATTTGCAAAAAATCTTAGATATTTCTGAGGCAAATTGCATGTTTCTATCTTTTGTTACATGCATAGTACTATCAGCGGCAAGTAAAAGACGGTTTTTTTTTATAAAGTTACACGAAAATATCGCATGTTTATATTTTACCCTTATCTAAAAAGACACGCATGCACACATGGGACGTCCTTTGTTTTTTTGTTTTGTTGTTTTTTGTTTTTTTTTATTGTTAAAAGCACAAAACGTCTAATTAAAAACATTACGAGAAGAAAAGCTATGTAACTCGCTTCCATTGGAAATAAGGAAATGCGAGTCGATTTTAGTGATTTGCCTATTATTTATGACTTTAATGACTGTTGTTAAACATCTATTGTTGTTTATTTTGATTTAATTCATACATCTATTTTCGACAGTTTTCCAATCAAATATTGTTTTTGAATCATTTATTAATCAATATCACTGATTCTTTGTATAAATTCTTTCAATTATTCTGTAAAAACAAAATCAAATTACCATTTTGATAACATACATGTTGACGATATTTTTGAATAATTTTCATCATCATTTATCATATGTGAGTGATATTTTTAATACCTAAAATTTATATTATATTATTGTTAAGAGGACCATATGGAATAATGGCATTACCAAATATGTGAATATGTTATCCTCTAAAAAAGATATTACTATTATCATTATTATTTAACCCTTTCCCTCATATAGACTCATTTTGACGCACTCAATAGGTACCACATAAAGCCTGATCTGCAGAAAACCACAGTTAAACCTTACCAAATTTAATTACAAAATCCTCATTTCCAGACCACTGAGGAGCAGCGAACAACATAAAACCTGATCAACCTGCGAGTTACTCGCAGGCTGATCTGGTTTTATGTTGTTCGCATAGGTCTTTTCATGGTTTCCTCTATGAGGGAAAGGGTTAAAATACATGAGCCACTGCTGTATTTATAAATCACCTTTTCAGCAATCTATAAGATGAGTGTTTGCATGTTTCATTGGGCGTAATGTCCCTCAGACATAAGTCATTGTTAAACCTTTGTCTACAAGAGATACGTACAAACGTATGTGTGCTGTCTTACGGCTAAATCACACGTAGACAAATGGCATGATACCACACCACATTACCTGACACCGGGCAAACTAGTCCTGGAACTACCCTAACATGCCGAGTGCCAAGCAACGGAGCTATACCAGCACCATTTTTAACGACTTTTCTTTGTTGCCACACCCACGACCTCTAACCACTCGGTTAACGGGACTAGTTTTTCAAAACTTATTCATACATGTATATATATCGCGCACACCTAACAATTATCTGGTTATTTATTTGTTTTGTTGCTGTAAAATTTGTTTCGCATCAGATAGCTGCAAATTAATTGCAGATATTTCAATCCAGTACAGGCTCATCTAGACATATAGGGTTAGGATCAGAGACCGTTGTGCGACTATATATTCATGTCCTGAATAATATATCCATGAAATTTCAAAAACAAAGGCCCATAACTCTGTCACCTTCAACGATAGTTCGATGAAAATACGCAGGTGCGCAAGTTCATGTCCTGAATAATATATCAATGAAGTTTCAAGTCTGTAGTACAAATACTTTCAGAGTTACATGCGTTACAAGCATAAAATTTCATATATTTTTTAAAAACAAAGACCCATAACTCTGTCAACTTCAAAGATAGTTCGATGAAAATACCCAGGTACGCATGTTCATGTCCTGAATAATACATGCATGAAGTTTCAAGACCGTAGTATAAATAATTTCAGAGTTACATGCGTCACAAGCATAAAATTCCATATTTTTCAAAAACAAAGGTCCATAACTCTGTCAGCATCAATGGTGGTTCAATGAAAATACCCAAGTTCATGTCCTGAATAAAATAACCATGAAGTTTCAAGTCTGTAGTATAAATACTTTCGGAGTTTTGCGTGTCACAAAATTTCGGGACAGACGGAAGGACGGACGTATGGACAGACGGACGTACGGATGGACAAAGGCAAACCTATATGACCCATCCCCTTTTTTGGTTTGAGCATAAAAACAACAACATAAAACGCCACAAAACTACAGTTATTACATTCATATACTTCAGAATAGATTTAAATTGAGTTAAATTACCTATCAATATAAAACTATTTACGTGTGTATCCAAGTCTAACTGTGTAACAATGCATATAAGAAGCTTCAGTGTGTTCCTCCGGGTGAGTTTTATATATATTTTACACAGGCCTGCAAGCTATAGTACCCCACTATATAGTGTGTGATTGTATAAACAATAAGTACATACATTGATTTAGTTTAAAATTATGTATTTTACGTCGATTGAGAAACAAGTTCTTGCAATTAATCCCTCTTGACGGTTTCTGGATTGGACCAGTACTTTGCGCATGGAAAGGTCATCATAAAATCATCGGCCCCAAACGGGGTTCGAACCCTCAACCTTCGGATCCGCAGTTGGGTAGTGAACCATATAGTACTTTTCATGTGAGTGTATGCATTTATATGTATTTTGTGTATATGGCCATAAGCTATCCATGCTTATGTCTGAATAAAGTTTTTGTCCTGTTCTGTTTGATTTAACCGTTTGTAAAACCCCGATTGATTTTCTTTTTTCACCAATTTCAATGGCTGTTTAACGTGTAGAAAATTCTGAAATTATTTGAAAAAAAAAATAGTTAAATAATTAATGGACAACTATCTAGTCCGACGATGTTTCTAGTCAGGAGATAAAAATCCATAAAAATGTAGAACATTTTGTAGTTGTGACGTATCCAATTTAATTTCACTCACCTTATCGAAAATACTGAGAAATATTGTGTGACCAATTTGTTTATAAACTCTTAGAAATTTTTGAAAACAGGGAAAGAAAATTGTTATATTGGAGAGTTGATTAAATTAAATGAGAACCTGAGATACGCCGGAAAAGTTCAATGGAACCTTATTAAGTTTTACAAAATATTTGATTAGGATATTCTTGAATAACATGGTCATAAACATGCCATTTTCTGTTGTTAGGATTGATCAAGTATGCTTAAAATTTAGTGTGTCTTTTCAATTGCAGCTGAAAAAAACAACAAACAACTTATTTTCTTCCAAGAAGCTGGGTTCGTTTTTTGCCTTACGTGCTCACATCAGCATGAATGAACTTTATTTCCAATAATAATAATGATGATGATGATTATAATAATAATAATAATAATAATAATAAAAGTGTGAAAACAGGAATAATACATCGAAGACATACACGCTCGTGAAAATATTAAAATTGTATTAGTTCTCGATGAGATACACATGCATTTGATATCCACACAAAGCAAGATTTCTTTTATATTATGGTAACTATATTGTGTATTCAATCCTAATAACACGCGAATGAATCCGTGTGAATGTGGAGGAATATAGGAAATACTGGAATGCTACATATCTATGTACGTGTCCTTTAAAAGTAAAAAATGTAGTTCCGGGAGACCTATATCACTCACACTGTACGATATATAGCATAAATAAAGTAGACCTTATCACCCATCAGGGTTAAATCATTTTTTCTCAATGAATATTTTAACTTGACCAATAAATAAATTAATAAATGTGAATGTCGAATAACAATATTTCTAACATGCAAATCTTAGCATAATAGTAGTTTTAGGAGATACACGTTCACAGAATACACATTGAGCCGTATATGCTTAATGAAATTATGCTATATTATTAATCAATTATCAGGTTTGGGTTTCTTTTGATTAATAGATTACACATTTTGGAACTGATTCTCGTCACCGATAAAGGCCCAAGAGAAGACCTTGTCTGCCCAATCGATCTATCATTTATCGCCAGACACTTATACTCGCGCCAGAAATGAGTGGCGTACAAAGCGATACCAGATATATGTTGTTTTTCGTATTTATTTAAGTGAATGCAAACATAGGCAAAATCCATCTGAAAAATATCAATATTCAACGTTGTTTTGAATATCGGTCTTCGACAAAAAGATTTGTGCAACTTCGTCTACCTCCGGAATCGTCATCATGCTATGCTCGTGTGTGATATGGATGTACAAGACATTTCACGTGAGCGCGAGGCATTTATTGTCTACAAACATGGCGCGATTGATTTTGAGAACGAAATGGAATATGCAGGATAAGGGCGTACCTGGGCTAATACACTTACGCACGTGCGTACCATTGATTTGAAAAATCGAAAATTTAAAAACGCCAAAAATGCTATAAAAATCGTCGCCTAACCAGGGTGAACCCTATATTATTTGTCTCCATAATTAGATATAGTAGAATCTATTGTGGAGAAATGTTAAAAAATCATATCTATAGGTCTAAGATATCTTCGTGCGCAGTTAGGTTACCACCCCTTTGCTTTTATGCTGTATATTTAAAGGAATGAAACAATACACCGTTGTTTCTCTTGTATTACCTGTAGCCATTCAATATGGTGACAAATACTGTCTTAAACGATCCACCCTACTGTGATGTTCTAGCGACAGTGAAACCGCCAACAACGAGAGCTTTGTCTTTTAATGTCAATCTGGAACTCTGTCCATGAGTTCACTTATTTCCAGCAGGTATATGCAGTTCTAATGCGGTCTAAATTTGATATTAATTCCTGAAATAATATTCATGTTGCATTTTTATTGACTCGAAATTTATAGACTGTTTTGTAGCATACTATATCTTCATCTCGTTTTTTATTCATACAGTTGTAAAACTGGGACTGATTATAAGATGCAGGGGGGCGGGGGGGGGGGGGGGGGGGGGGGAGTATAGTGCCACCCGCACCGATAAGTACACTTAGGTTAGACACCGAACATTTGTTCTCGTGACTAGCGAGATACGTCGTTGCAATGCCAGGTGCATATATAGAGGATATAACGTAATATTAACCCATAGAGTTAAAATGATACCTTTTATTTTCCGAGCGTTAGATAAGAAACACAATAATGTAAATTCATCTTACCACTCGTTCTTTTCCATCGGTTGTGTGAATATGACAATAAAGAAGAAAATTCTAATGAAGTCTGAGTCAGTGTTTTGCTATTAAAGCAGCAACACCTATTATACATACGAAAATAATTCAACTTCAAATTTAATCTGTTTACGTATGCAACCATAATCTAAAATAAAAGAAACTTTACACCTTTAAATATTGAACATCTACTTAAAATGTGCGCAGTGTCCTTGCTATCAATATTAAATGTCTTATCGGTGCATCAATCTAAATGCAAGGAGGCGGATTTCTGCCAATAAAATCACATTTAACCGACATCCGAGAAATAGAATATGGTGGAACAGAATGGCATCTTGTTGCAACAATCAAGAATACATTCATAAATTCTCCTTAAATATAGGATCAAAATTCTGATCTCGCAGAAACATCGCAGGTTGATCAATTCTTTAAGCGGAATAACCTATAAATGTATACTTTAGAATAACTCCAAGACTATTAATAACTGAATTATCAAATATTCGCCACACAATGTCAGATTTTCATCCAATACCGTTCACGATTTATGATGACATTTACATTTGTGCATTTCAATCCGTTGTTGATGTTTTTTTATTCGAAAGTTTTTCGCTACGTCTTGGACCACTTAATCTTTACCAAGATAACCAAGATACCATAATGAAACATTAGGAAACGTTGGAAATCTTTGTGAAAGGCCACGAGGTCCAAAATGTAGCGGAACCATTACAGGGCTTTATCTTAACTCGTCAGTGATTTTGATACCATCCGCGATATCTTTGGAAATCACTGAAAATTATGAAGGTACACGAAGATACGCGATTGAGATTGATTCCTTCAATGATGTGACCAAATGCAATAAACTATCCTTATCAGATATCCAGAACGTCCGAAACAATAAGGTGAAAGTATATTAGACCGTTCCATCTGATACTGCACGTGAGTTTCTCGTGATGCTTACGTCACAAACTCATTAACAGTATAGATGGAGCCCCCAAATGCATCAAGACTTTAATCTTAATACTCCAATCAATCAAGCTTTTTAACACGAGCAAAATCTTACATTGACTTCTAAAATTGCATAAAAATACAAGATAGAGCACGCATAAAAATGACATAGGAATTAATACAGTAACTTGTTACAAAATATTTTCCTTTCAATTGTGTGAGGGATCTACATTTGAAATAGAGTTCTAAATAGAAATAGAAACATATAAAGCAAGTGGAGTATCTCTAAGTTATATGAACATGTCACTTTAAGATGACTCCACAGCAGCGGCATGGTACCAGAGTGATCCACCTTGGGAGCATGAACCGAATTGCGCAATAAAAACTGCATGGAACCGGATTATTAGAGACTGATTGGATCAACAAAGGCTGCATGAAACCGGATGTGTGTAACAATGGAAGCAAGAGACCGATCGGCTCAACAAAGGCTGCGTGAAACCAGATTATGCAAATTAAACTGAATTGTGTAACAAAAGCAGCAAGAGACCGATTGCATCATTTAAGGCTGCATGAAACCGGATTGTGCAACAAAGGTGGAATGGGACGAATCGGCCCCAAAAAGGCTGGACGAGAAAGCATGAGACTTGCTTTATTATCAAAGGACCAGTTTTGACTTTGTTCAACATTTCCCATTGAACCTAATACTATCGTGTTCAAACTACATGTACCTCTCAATCTGAGCCTTGCTTTCTACATGAGATGCTGTCGGAACTCCTCGGCGACGACGGCTAATCACAATAGAAAATTACTGCTTTCAGAGTATATTGGACAGTGTACGGGTATATGGAACCCATGTGATGTATACACTATTTTGTTAGCGGAATAATATATGAATCTGGGTTGATTAGACTACTCGAAGTGAAAGAAATATATTTTAACATGAATATTCATGAGATAAAGGGTTAAACATTTACGGTAGGTGTCTAAGTATCATAGTAATGGCCTGGGGTATATTAAACCTACATCGAGCTCCCATTACGAAGCGTAACAATGCGTATAGTCCATTGACATTATCGACACGAGTGCATACAAATTGTGAAGAGAATTCAGAAAATAACCGTTATAATTTCTTTTTTACCGTCGGGACGACGTTATTACAGTCATATAACGACGTCCAGCTACTACAGAGCCGAACCACCTACCCACTGCAGGCCAGCAGGATGAGTCAAGACCGAAGCTCCAACCTATAACCGTGTCGGGAGTCCGCGACTATATAATATTTATTTAGCGGCGGTGTTCAATAACGAGTCTTCATAATCGAATAGATGTTGAAACACAGATCTAACAAACCCTGTAATCATATCCCTGGACATCGGCAGCGCATATAGAAAGAAATAAATGACCCCTGCTACGTCAGATATTTACTGACCATTAAGACATCGGTGCAACTTCAAATGTCTGGCGGGTCGACCCTATGATACAGTCTTTGAAGAATTGATTTGTCCATATCTTCTGTGCGTATCGGACATTAGGGCTGCTTTCGCTTTCCCGATGTATCTCATTTAAATCGACTGTAATGTGATGATACGTCTCTTTTAGGCAATTATTTGCTGAACTCTAAAGTAAATAGCCGTGCGAAATAGCCATTTTTAAACAACGCCCTTAGCGGTGCCTATATTTACAAAGAAGCTAAACAAGGGTCAATTTAATTTTGAATTAAATAAACTAAATTTGAAATAAATCTTTTAATTTGAGGCGGATTTCTGCCATGCAGGAACTCGGGAACTTCTACTACTGAAAACTAGTTCTTCTGAAGCTGAAATTTAGAAATCATTCTTGAAGTTCTCAGCTTCAGGATGAGAAAAGAACCGGTGTCACGTTATGAAAGTTACTCCGTAAGGAAACTGTCACATAGATGAGTATCCTTACCGTTACAAAAAATAAGTTAACCCAAATTCTAAGGTGCGTGTACGGGTAACTTTAATGGCGTTACACCGGGCATAAGCGTAACCCATTAGTGCGTAGCGCCACTGTAGTATTCAACGCAATGGTAAAGAGATTACAAAACGTTGCTTGCAGCAGGACTTGAACTCAAGGGTGCTGAATCAGGGACCAACACGCTCATTATTTTTTTCTGGTATCAAAATATGGAATATAGTACGAATAGAAGACAACCTGCTTGATAAAGATCATATCTTCTCTGTTACCAATATAAATTCTCTAGGTTACAGAAGTCAAAGTATTAAAACTGAAACACGCAAACCTTTAAATTCTAATACCAGTCAAAAATGCGTACATACACTAATCAAAATAATTCTCTTATTTTTTACGATTAAAAAAATAAGGTAAAAAAAGAGCAAGAAGGGAATGCAGTAATTAAAAACACGTCAAGATTGATTTGCTAGTTTACAACAAAACCCTATCATGCAGGGAGTATCTGCGCGAGATTGGATCACACTGTGCGTGAATATGACCGCCTGCAGTCTAATCAAATGTAAAATAGCATTAATTAAACTTGAACCGGAATAGATTTGCTTCGCAATTAATTAGATTATGGCGATTAAGCGCGTTAAGCAGCCTGTTTTGGAGGAAACTGACTGTGAGGACAGTGAGTGTTAAAGTCGTGTACTTATAAGAAGGTTCGAGAAATTAATAAATAACCAATTTTGTTGTTACTGTGATGAAGTACGTCAATATAGTTACAGGTGGAGGAAGGTCCCGAGCGCAGTCAGCTGGAAGGCTCCCTTACATGACTAATCTAAGAGACTCGAACCTAGAGCCGAGTGAGGCTGAGTAATATAACGGTGTAAATTTGGTGTAAATGAACTATTTTTTCGCCCACAAAGGATAAGTGTGGTGGAGAATCTACTTAATTGACAATTAACTCCTAATACAATGCTACTGAAATTTAGATATTCTTTTAAATCACACTCTTAAATAAAATGAAAACATTTCTTTCTTTCAAAATAAACTCTTGCCGATCTTGTTTTGACATTATTGTATTTAAATTAGGGCGCATGTAAAGAAAATTCAAAATGACAACTAATACGCATGCGCAGGCACAGAAATAGACGTAAATATGTCAGCAAGAAGTAATTTCGGCTCTGAAATGTAATTTAAGAATTGAAATAAGATGTTCAATGACTGATAAAAAGGATTAAAATGCAATCAAATCCAGTTTGAAGAAACGCAATTGGGACACGGAAGAGCGTGCAAAACATTCATCAACAACTTTCTCTAATGGGTTAAGCATAATAGCTTGAACTGAATGCTAACACTGCATATACACGCGCGTTGGTAAGGCGAAAAAAAAGTTGTTTGTTTCTACTAACATCTCCGAAAAACTAGGGTCGGTAGGTCAGCTTACCTTTTTTATATTTTTAACTTTTTTTTCCAATTTTACCTTAATTTTTTGAGGAGCGTTTTGCAACCGTTATATCCCAGATGCTAGGAAAGAAAAGTTTGGGTCGGTACAAAAAAAAGAAAAAAAAAAGGTCGGTCGGGTTAGTGGAAACAAGTGTCTTTTTTTATATGCCTAATACATGTATACTGATCAGTGAACCACTCTGCTGAAGATGAAAGTTATGCATTTATGATAAATTGACGCCACTCTCCCTCTCCTGTCCGCCCCGGTATAGGGATGACGTGGGTTCGATCCAAGGTTTAGAAATATCAAAGTCCCTATAATTGGAATTGGTTCATGTATAGCTCCTTTGCTTGGCAGCAAACATATGTTGTTTTTTTTTGTGTTTATTTCAGTTAATTTGATCAATGAAGAGTAAAATGAAACTCGTTTTAGTGAAATTCTCCCAAATCTCTCTCTCTCTCTCTCTCTTTAGCAGATAATTTCAGGCTAATACGTAAAACCAGTGCGGTGCAATCAAATGAAAAACATCCCTCGAAATTGCAACACTGGAACAATTCTAATGCAACGAAATTATTTCATGATTACGAAATCTTCCAAGTTTTATCACACCTTAATTTTGTTCTGCAGAATATACTCTGATGTGTCGCATGATAAAATAAAAATGTGCAATGTCACTAATGATATTGGCGGAATGTATGGATAACTTATAAAGAATTAAAACTCAAAATTTAATTTCAACATTACTATGAGTTTGAATTGATAACTGATAATAATGGCGTTTTGGTTCATTGGTAATGGTACTTGAGAGCGGGTTTTGCGGTTGTGGATTGGAATCCAGTTTGACGTCAAGGAATATTCGTGGACGTCGTAGGCGCAAAGTACTGGTCCAAACTAGGAAACATTGAGAGGAGGAATTAGTAAAAGGTGAAAAATCTTGTTTTCCGATCGAGGTTTGAATTCAAACAATAAATAAATAAATTTTAAAAAGAAAGAAAGCAATGAAGTATTTCTTTATTTGATTATTTACATGTACTTGATTTTGGTTTTTGAATTGAATGAGGAACAAATGACACACCGTTTTATACTGTTTGTCGCATTTACTTTCTCAGTTCTTTGCTTTTTAATTAAAAGCGCCAAGAAGTTGTCAGAAACCCACAGCGTAACGGATTTCCCATCCTTAATTTCTTTTACATCTTGTATGTTAGATCGATATGGGAATATCTGAAACCGTACATTGCATGGGAACACATCTCCCTCAAAATATGTTTCCTTTTGTAAAATCAGGTTTCTTGTAATTTTCTTTTTTAAACTCATCGATGGATTTTTAACTAATACATACACTAACGCACTCTTGTATTATATGTCTTTTTTTCCACGAAAACGAAGTACAAAAGATTCAATTTAAATGCATATCATATATTTACTTTATAAACTTAACAACTGAAAATATTCAAACATATTTAAATGTGTTTGAATAACCATACAGTTAGTGCCTTTGTTGTAAAAACACACTTCTCCAAAGCGTGTGTTTTCAAAGTCCCTTAGTATAATAGTGCCTCGTTTTCATTCCATTTAGTTAGAAAATGTACTTCTCATAGGCAGGACATGAGCTGGCCATAGAAGCTTAAGCATATTTCAAAGAATTATTGATTAATCTATCTCATATTCCTAATATATAACATCAACAGTCGGATGCAAATTCATTATAGTCGGATGCAAATTCATTATAAAAATATATAAATCTCGGAACAAATCTGTTCACTTTCATGTTTCAAGTTAAAACTTCGCCTACATCCGGAATTCAGACAGATTGGCTGATGACGTTAAAAGGCAGTGAAAATTGGAAAAAAAAACGATAAAAAGTTTACCCTTGTACTTAGATGGCCACATGAGTTTGTCTTGAAGGTTTTGTGGTCACATGAGTTTGTACTTGTACCAAGGTGGTCACCTGACTTTGTCCTGGTAGCGAGGTTGAGCCTGTCCTTGTACTGAGGTGGCCACATGAGTTTGTCCTTTTACCGAGGTGGTCATCGCTTATTGTTTATCGCAATATTTTTTCGAGGTACTGTAGCGGACTTCATTCATGTATTGTAGGTATACATTTTTTTTTATAAATACACACTGTATTCTACGGTGGCATAGAGGTGACACGCACTTCTCTTTTTTATGTCGAGAGAACGAGATAATAAGTCGAGGGAACGACTTATTATCATGAGGGAACGAGATAATAAGTCAAGGGAAAGAGATAATAATCGAGGAACGATATAACTCGAGGGAACGAGATAATAAGTCGAGGGAACGAGATAATAACTCGAGGGAACGAGATAATAAGTTGAGATAACGAGATAATAAGTCGAGGGAACGAGATAATAAGTAGAGGGAAGAAGATAATATATCGAGGGAACGAGATAATAACTCGAGGGAACGAGTTATTCAACCAATCATATTACTTGTTACAACTGTCATTCATGATATTCAGAGACGATAATATTGTTATATATTTACGAGAAAGACTTTCTAATCGCCAAATTATGTTATGCTGAACACACAGGACGCGTCCGTTTCTGTAAAGCCAATAACATAAATTTTTGTACTCGTTTGATTTGGAAAGGAGAAATTTTAAGTGATATCAAAACAGTTAAGGATTTAATTCTGAACGTATTCAGTTAGTCTTGAGGTTGTCTCAGTTACAGAAATATTGTCGATGGACCGTTAATCCCATGAAACAAACAAACACGGACTCAACATACGGACTCTTGATTGCAATATTTGATTGGTTGAATAACTCGTTCCCTCGAGATAATAAGTCGTTCCCTCGAGATAATTAACCCGTTCCCTCGACTTATTATCTCGTTTCCTCGACTTATTATCTCGTTCCCTCGACATAAAAAAGAGTAATGCATGTCAACTGTATGCCACCGTAGTATTCTTAAAAATTAAGCTTGGAATATCTTCAAGCACCTTCTTTTTGAACACTCTGACGTTATCAACGTTCTCACGTGTTATTTCGGAGAAAGCCTCGTTCCCGAATATTTAGCAGATGCTTTTCCAATCTATAAATTACGGTGGCATAAAGGGGACATGGAAGATATTTTTTATATTACGTGCGCACGTAGTAGCGATTACGTGCGCACGTAGTAGCTTTACGCGCGAACGTAGAAGCTATTACGTGCACACGTAGTAGCTTTACGTGCGCACGTAGTAGCTTTTACGTGCGCACGTAATAGTTATCACGTTCGCACGCAGTAGTTATCGCGTCCCACCACTTGGTTTTAATTCATTACCATCAATCCCATTCTTGCATGGGGAGATATATCCCAAAGCAAATACCTACTTTTGCAGTTGCCTGTTTTTAAAGAATATGAACAGTTCAAATTCCATATGGTGTTTGGGATTTCAAATTCACCAGGATTTGGATTAGCATGGTTATTTTATCAAGATGAAAAGTAATTTAACATAATATTTCTGAAACAAATGTCTGGATATCAAAATGAAACATCACCTGAGTTTGAATCACTCAAATACACTTTTTTCACTCTAAGATCTTTATTTCTTTGACAAATCTAGATTTGACTTCAAGACAATGTTAATGTCCATGAGATAAAATATTTGAAATCAGTGTTTATGGCTGTAATATTTAAATGAATATTGGTATATCTGATCTGTAAGTCTTAGAATTATTTCCTTTGAATTACTGAAGCTAAATTTTCACTTTATATTCTCTCCTCGTTCATTCACATCGTTTTAACTCACTTAAGTAGAAGCAATGTTTATGGCTACAAGGCCTCAGCTAAATTTAATTAAATTCAAAATGCCAATTTTACAGTTTCAGACTCTATCAATTTTATTTATCAAGCATAAGGGCAGTGAGGTCCAGTCGTAGGTTACATTATATGACGATGGAACTGAATTTTGTGAGTTCAAACACCAATTTGGGCAAGAATCTGTCATAGCATCACACGGTTCAAGTAATGGCCAAATCCAAGAACTACTGACAAAGAACTTTTTTAATTAAATAGATGCTTAATAAAAATAATAATAAGCAATCTTTTTGGAACTTTAAACTTTGGTGGCATAAAATGGATATATATATATATATATATATATATATATATATATATATATTGATAACCATTGTGTGCAAACTTGATAGCTTGGGATAACCTTATTTACCACGTGCAAACGCAATAACTACTGCATGTGAACATTGTAGCTACTGCATGCATATGCGAAAGCTACTGCATGCGAACACAGTGGTTATTGCATGGGGCGTGATACAAAAATTATCTTCCATGTCTCCTTGATGCCACTATTTTATATTAATTTAATGGTGCAATTATACCAGGAAAATATATGATATGCAAAAAAAGGGGGGTTGGGGCATTTTTACTACTTCACCAGTCCTAATAATATATTTATTTTTGCTAACAACAGTGTAATAGTCACCCATTTCATTTTATAAGTTGATTGTAGGTTGTGTAAAATCTAGTTTACAAAAGCTGCTTTTTACTATTTCTCTTCCTCTAGCATTTGTGAAAAGTGCTTTAAAATGTATAGATGGATAGTTTTTCATGCAGCTTGTTGCTTATGAAGATGTATCAACACGCAAACTAAGACTGTAAACATTGTATAATGTCTGTTGTATTAAAAGCCTCATATAATTTTATTGTTCTGATTGCAACAATATGCAAGTCATTTCCTTTTGTAAATTTTATTAAAAGTTTCATTTTACTAGTATTTACTTCATCAGATGTTAGTATTGTTTTAAGTTATCCTACAACCTTTAACATCCCTAGTGACATGAAGATCCAGATCCAGGAGTTCAATTTTAGGGGCGTATTTATTTTTAAAAAATACAGGCAGTAACAATGCAATCGGCTTGCCGCTTTGCCAGGGCCGTTATAAGGGTGTAGTTCCGGTTGGACTAGGCATCTTGGGGAATTCCTGTGCGATTTTTTTTAAATTCAAAGCTTTAGAAAACTGTAAAACTACTACGTGCGCACGTAAAGCTACTACGTGCGCACGTAATATAAAAAATATTTTCAATGTCACCTTTATGCCACCGTAATAAATAGAGATTGTGACGTTGCTAGCTTGCATGGGTGTTGGACATTGGATGCTTTCCTTTGCGTAAATAGTGCTAAATATAGCACTTCTGGGATGACCTTATACATCGTGCACTTCGATAACTCTTCCAACTCAACGTGTAACAAAAAACGTTTAAAATAGTCCTATATTAGATAGCCTGTTCTTTATTCTTCAGTCGTTCACGTGAGGAAAAATATACAAAAACTGGACAATATAAATTCGGACGACCGATGGATCCTTACCGAGACTCGTTTCCGACATGAATCGGAAATCCTCGAGTCAGGATATACAAAAGTTCGATCCAACCCAATAACAAATTCTGTTAAATCCATAACGCCAACCGTGTGGATGATGTTTATTATCCACTCCACAAACAGACGATACATATTTTTAAACCCTGCTATAGTTTTGTTTTGACAATCCGTGCAAAAGGTAACGGCCGGGGTAAAGTGCTACATCTTTATTTCCTTCAAAATGTAAAGAGCATAACAAGTTAGGAAAATATTTCTACCGCCCATACATAAAACTGGGCTACGGAATTACAGGATTTGTTTCTATTACATCCTCATTTATATTTTCACTTTGACGTCATCAGCGAGTTTCTTTATAAGGCGACTTATTGGAACTATTTTTTCACCTCTGTTTGATAATCTCTTAAACTGAATTCAATTTGTAGATTTTCTTGGCATATTTCATTTAATTTTTTTAAACTGTTACAGTACACCGTCACGTCAGAAATGTCGTATATTATATATTATTATATTATTATATTATTATTATTATATATAATATGTGTCGGACCTTTAATATTACACACGGGCCTTATCACACAGATGAATACGGAGTTAGGCGGAGTAATACAAATGTTTAGTATTTATTTTATTAACGTGGAAAAAATTGGGCAGACTAAAACTTACATTTTATACATTTTAGAAGTTACAACCACCAATTGCAGAGAAAAAAAAACAACAATATATATAAAAAAATCAAGCTAGAAGAGACGATGTTTGAATTCGTACTTTGGCAAAACAGTGTTAATAAGAGGGCCTTGGAGGCCCTAGAATCACCTGAGAACCAGGTATTAGTTCAGAGAAAAGAAACAGCAAAATATCTTATGATATTATGAGATTCGCCCTGGTGACATACTTTTCTATCCCATATGATTCAATTTCAAACTCGTCATATATTTACTTTATAAACTTAACAACTGAAAATATTCAAAAATGTTCAGAAATACATTATTTTCTTAAGTTAGGACTAAAAATGTTGCATCTAGAGTTTTAACAAGTTTTTTTTTTCAAAGCTTTGTCCTGGTTATCTACTTTTTGACCTCATGTGACCCAGTTTTAAACTCCTCCTATATTTTATTTAGACAGACATTAAGACCAACAAAGGTTGTGCTAAAATGTGCTCTCTTTATTGATAGTAAGGTTACGAGTGTTCTAATGGCATGAGGGACATTATTTTTGACCCTACATAACACGTCCGAGATACCGAAACAAGCATCTTGACCAAGCTTCATGATTATTATTAAAAAATTGACCTACGAGTGTTGTCGACGAAGGAGGAACAGACGGATGATGGACACAAAAGCTCATCCTGAACACAAGTGCTCAGGTGTGCTAAAATATTTAACTGTTTTAATGTTATTAATTGTAATTTAGATTAGAATATTCCTAATAAACTTTGTTGGCAAAAGAGTCAGTAGATTTGTTCAGTCGACAGATATAATTCAGGATTAATTAAATATAATAAAAAAATTTAAACGTATAGTTACTGAGTGACCGGGCTAGAAATTATAAACGAGGATTTCCTTGTTAAAGAATGTACTGACAATATTCGTTCCCGGCAAAAGGGAATCAAATTTAAAAAAGAGAAGCTGTCACTTAACAAATTTAATTGAAACCCAGATTAACCACTGCGATATGCACAATATCGCTAATCTCTCGATGGGGTGATCCATTCCTCAATTTTAACCCAATTAAGAAAAATAATTAAAGAATTTCTGCGACATCAAAATGATTATTTCAATTTCCGTCAAAAATAAAATCAGACCAGGCCGTAATTGTTTAATCGAAATCGCTGAGTAGGCAGATGCTTGATTAGAGGAGGAGAGAAGAACTTCAAGATGATTTATTTTTTCGAAAGGTCCGCCTATAATTCAACTCTCTGCGGTAACACGGTAGCACAATGTGGAGGAGTACTTTTGCCGACGGGTCGTTAAGCAGCCCGTCTTTATTAGGCTGTTATTTTGGCTTTCCTCTTCTTTAACCGATGCTTTATGTGCAATTAATAGATTTCAGGTCAAACTTGGTCCCTCTTGCTGCGGTAACATACTGCGATGGCATTGAATCTCCTACAAACGAGCGTTCGGGACAATTTTCTCAGCAATTTACGCCCAAACAACTGCCAATGCATCCTGTAGTAGGAACATTGACTTGATTTATGCTTTTTACGAACAGATAAATGTTCCCAGTTAACATGGAATATGACAATATTTATTGCTAACTATTTCAAATATGTATTTTTTTTCAAAGAAGAAGAAGAATTAAAAAAAGAAGGAGAATGCCTTTTTAGTTGTGTGTACTGGGTGGGTTGTCCCGTGGGCGACCCTGGGTGGCATTTAACTTTTCTATTTCCGCAAAAGAACTTATCAACATTTCACATTTGATATATTGATGCTTTGGGTGAAGGTAAATTTCAATGATTCATCTTTCTCAGCTTATTTTCGGACCCCCCACCATGGTATGGTAAGATGACGTCAGCCTGATTTGTAAATGTGATAAGGTACCATATATGAACAGAAATTGTCAAGGTCACTGTTACATTAAACTCAACAAAACAACAATAACAGCACACACAAAAGCACACATACATTTGTTATGCTTATCATGACGAAGTTTTTATTGACATTGTTAACTAGTGTGTTTCCATGGTAACTATATGCAATGGAAGATAAAGGCCAACTAGGCTATAATCAATGTTTCTTTTGCAAAGGCATTGTGCTTAAAACTGATATGTAGGTAGTTATTTTTCTTTTGGTAGCTTAAAGAGCCTGAATCACTGTTGGGGTCAAGGTCACTGTTACTTTAAACAAAACACAGGTTTATCAGCTCAGTTATACGATTTATCAGTTGTTAATGTTGCTTTGTGGACTATATAAGGCCACAGCTGTTGAAACAACAACAAACAAACAGAAAAAAAACCTGCGGATTCAAAGGATGTAGATTTCGACATTCCTAGACGCAAAAGCAAGGACCTCCGAGTTTCAAATGAATTAAATACTGTCAGTGGGACGTTCAAGACAACCACAATTGGATTTCTATGAAATCTTAAACTATATCTTAAGCAGACTTTTTTCTCAAACACTTTCTTATTTTCCTATATCGATCGGGTGATGTCTACGATTTTTTGGTAAATACAATAGGCCTAACAACAGCATAAAAGATATCAACGTGATATGTCATTAATTTTGAAAGACTATTTGCACCGTTAATTATTAAAAAAAAACACTTTGATATTTATATGTACAGTTCATTAAACGTTGTACAAAATGGTGATAATACGCTTTATATATTAAGTGTTTATTTCCTTTCACAAATTTAAAAGTTTTCTTTTAAAAATTGTCTCAGTATTCCTTAGGATAAAACCAAAAATCACGAATTTTTTCATTGGTATTTACGAGATTTCCCGAGACTTGGGGCACAGTGCTGAAGAATCGGTCGTAGGAGGTGGACATTTCAAGGACGAAACGTGGTGCTAACTGGGAACTAATTTTGACATAACCACTCAAAAATAAATGTTCCTACATACACATCCCCCGCTCGCCATACATGCAACTGCATTTGTCTGTATTTTCAAGGCTAAAGCCTATTTAGAAATAAATTTCTGCCAGAGATTCTGAAAAAAACTTTCACAAAGCGTTCCCATTTATACTCATACTATTAAACCATAGGTTATGGATCGCGATTTTACGATATATTGAGACAAGGATACCGCTGAGAATCACCGAGGTGTCTTTGTTCTATCGATTGTCCATAATGAATAGTTATACAACAAAACTATGGCGATATTAAATATACCAACCGAACTACGCGGGCAGACGAAAACCACCCGCCGGTCGTGAATAATTAATCACTCAGCGTTAATATGGACGGACGGCACAGCATTCCCTTTATATCACATGTGTAAATAGACATTTCATTAGTCCACGGTCGATAGATCAAGACCTTATTTTAGAGGATGCAATGTCGTTTGAAAGTATTACGTAACTAAGGATCTGAGGGGGGTAGTTCCAGTTCCACCTAGGGCCAAGAGTCCGCCATGACCTGTCCGGGTGGAAAGTATTGAACCAAAATTTGGACATGTTTGTAGAGGTATAAGAATTGGCAATTTTACCAGAGGATCGGCAATACCTAGTAAAATTCACTGATTAAATTAGACTAATCAGTGACTAGGGAAAAAAATTAAACGTATTGTTACGCGCCGAGATAGTGCTGTAATCTAATCTTAATTAAAAGAGTGCCACATATGATGATGGATATGAGTGCTGTTTTTGACTCCGCAGACAAATATCTTTAGGTAACTGCGGAGTCAAACAACATCACTCTTTCGGCTCTTTGGCTCAGTGGTTAGAGCAGTGGACATGCACTCCGGCGGACCAAGGTCGATCCAGGGCCGGGTCGATTTTGTTACATTGGTGGTAGCGGTGGGATAATGACAACTGCCGGATCGGAGTTACCTTGCCCATATGTTTCCCAGGCTAAGTCTCGGGTCGAGACTTCATCGAGCGGAACGAAATGTGACGATGTGATGCGCCGTCACAGGTATAAATACAATCTTTGACAATTGTGTCAGGGAGTCGATTCTTTGGCTCAGTGGTTAGAGCATTGGACTTGATCCTGGGCCTGGCCAAGTTTGTTACAGTATTTTTATTTCCAATTGAACAATGTGTGAATGTTGATAAGGTGTTCGGGAAGTGCTCGTTGATTTACGTAGGTTAATGTTTCATTTCGGTATGAAATGGTCTATATGTGCCATTTCCACCTGGTTGTAGATTCATATGGGCGACGATTCACGAGGGCGCGACTTTTGGATGATGACTTGACGGTGCGACGAGGGCAAACACGTCACTTGATGACGCGACTAAAACGACCGCTAAAAACTTTACTGTCGGCGAGTTTTCTCTAGGTAAGGTCGGGTTGCCCGAAACACAGAATTATTTTAGGCCTTATGAGAAATCGTGGCATATATATTCGTGTGTTCATAATGCGGGAGCGCCAATTCGAAAAGCAGTTACCTCAGGTTTCGCCACGCTCCTGGTGTATTTTGTCTCGTTGCTCCGCCATGTCATATCTGTATTTTACGTTTCCGACTTGTAAAACCTGCCAGAACATCATGGCAGAAATCAGCCACCATTCGTAAATAAATGATACATGGATCAGGTTGAAGATTTAGAGTTTACCATCTCGAAAGTTCAAATGACCCTGCCAGGATTCGAGCTTCTAGGGTTGAAGGGCTGAGTGATTTGACCCTCTCCACGACGGATCCCCCTATGTATATATTAAATTACTGCTTTAGTCTTTAGAGCCCATTAAGTATAATCAAGTAATTGACATTCATATCTTTTTAATTAGTTAATTACTAGCTATTATACAAATTTCCATTGCAGAAAAATTAGTTAATTACTGGCTATTATACACATTTCCATAACCATCAGATTTCAATCATTTCTCTACTCAAATTCTCTTTTAAAGACATTCATTATACTCCCCCCCACCCCCTTAAATCTTCTCCTATAGGTACTCTCAAGTCAGAAATGGATGGGGCGGGCAGAGCTTGTCATATCTCATTATGAAATTTCCCTTAAGGATGTTCGTGCTATAGTTCCCAATATCAAAATTGCGTGTATGTAGTATATGACAGAGCATAACATGTAATATTAAGAAATCAATGTCATCGAGTAACGTTTTGACCATTTCCTTTGATTTGACGCTTTTCAACGTTTCAGTCACCTGAAGACATTATTTTATGTAGGAGATATAGTGCTGCCACACAGCGATATCAAACGGATGTAGTTTATTTATAAATGTTTGCAAAGACTTCTCCGTTTACGAATTTTCGCGTATTTCATGTAAAAATAAATATTAAAGTGTGCATGTGAATGTCATATGATAAAAACTATATGAACTTATTTATAAATGTAACCTTGTAAAAATTTACTGCCACGAGCTGAAATCGAACTCGGGCCCCCGGAATTTAAGTTGGACACTCACCCACGTCGCAACATAAGTTTAAACATGTTTTTTACGTCAATAGGGAAACAAGTTCTTACAACAAATCCCTCTTGGCGGTTCCTTGTGTTGGACCAGTACTTGGTACCTGGGAAGGTCATGAAAAATCTTGACCAAACGGGTTTCGAGCTCCTGACCTTCAGATTCGCAGTAAGGGATTACCAGCGGCCAACGGCGCCTCCAACCTTTCGCCCCAGCTCCTGGGCAAAGCATTACTAAATATGCACAGAAAGGAACCTGTTTCACATGAAATATCTATTAAAAACATTCGGCGATTTAGGAACTATCGTATATGAATTATGTAGCATACATAAAACATGATACCAACACGAGTGATCAAGTATATTTGGAACACATATTTTGACATTATCACATGTAGCCGCATCACTGACTGCCAGAGAGTATACTGCTCACAGTTAGTTACGCAATATCATCTTATTTCGGTACACACTTTTACAATTAATCTCATCTTTAACTTATAATTACACATATACAATTATTTTTTCGATCTTTTAATAGACATCGATCTACAAGTTCGTTGGTATTACTTGTACAACAAATTAAAACAATAAATATCTTTTTAAAAAGAAAATGCAGCGTTGATTTTGAGTAAATTGATGGAGAAAATAAAATGTGATGTACAAACATAATCTGTGAAGCATTTCATCCTTGGAAGTCAAAATAAGTATTAATAAAAACTCGACATTAAAGCGTCCCCTCCATCACAATCTTTCTAATATTTTTTTTCAGTGAAACAGACTATGGTATACAGTAGGTATTTTTAATGTTCGACCCGAGACAGTCCAAATGTGCATCAAAGAGAAGTGTTTTAATAAATACTTTTATATTCACCAAAGAAACTATAATTCAGTCAGAATACTTCATTATAATTTTGTGAACACGAAGTAACCTATATGTTTCTCAAAATTTAATGGTGCGAAATTTTTTCTTGAGTATAGAAATGTTTACTAATAACATCATTAAAATACTCCTTCGGAACTGTGACGTCACACTCTCTATTTATAGATTGGGTAAAATTAAAACGTGAGGTTAAGACAGCTATGTCGAAAAAATCTTTACAAGTTTTGCGCCGCCGCCCGTTTCATTTTCTTTAAAGGTCCATTATGCTCCCAAAAGCAGTGTATATTCTTCGGACAGAAAAGCAGAGTGTGTGCAATAGAACTGTTACGAGATCATCTGTACATATTCATTGATTGACGACAACGTAACCACAACGTATAAATAAGAAAGAATCTTTTACTTAAGATAATTCAGTTGTTAACAATAATTCACGCGGCAAGTTTCGCATATCTTCCTCTATATTCCATAGACATTCGTATGTCTCCGCATAAATTGATGACATAGCAGATAAACAATTGTGATTCGACGACGGTTTTTCAAATTCAAATTACTTCCGACTACAAACTGACGCCGGGAAAATTCGCCAGTGCGAAATGCAAACTATGGTGGCATATTTCTGCCAGCCACTTATCCACTTAGCTATGTCGAAACTTTTCTGAAAAATTATCACATAGTCAGTTGGTATCTGGCAAGTAGAAAACTTTCGTGTTATCCTCTCAGGTATCTTAACAGGCCAAAACTGCCTGTTAGTGCCCACTTCTGTCAGCCATATATTCACTTAAGATAACTGCATATCGCGCTTTTATTCAAGTTACTAGTCAGTAAAATTATGTGGATAACAAGCATTTTTTCACATAATTATCTGAAAAAAAAAAAGCATGATATCCAGTTAAAATATGTGAATACACCCCACCCCCCCAAAAAAACAACAACAACAAAAAAAAAAAAAACAAACAAAAAACAAACAACAACTGATGGACCCCTCCCTGGAAAAGAGAAAAGTAGTGAAGAATTCATAAATCCCCTCTGGAATCTGGATAGTGGCTTACAAATGAGAAATAGAAGGGAACAAGAGAAGACCCCCATTACGTACAGCAATTACTATAGGTGAGTCGGCCCTGATTAACCCCACTCCCATATACGAGGAATTTATTTTCAGAATTTTTTTTTAAGTTTGCACCTATTCCCACACCTGTTAATAGTTGGATGCCGTTGTATGGCTTAAATATTGTGACGGTAAAACCCTACACAACATCAAGTTTATATGTGTTATTATGCATATATAACCACCGGTAGCGAAATTTTCGTGTTAACAGTGTTGCATAAAACGCCACATGCTGTTTACCACAATTACATCTCAGGAGGATAAATCAGCCTTCAAGAAATTTCATCCGATATGACATCATATTTTTTTCTATATTTTCAGTTCTGCTACAAATAAAACATGCCAACAGTACAAAATTCAATAACGCAATAATCTAAATGTTGCAAAACCTGAAATGTGGGGATGCATCCATTTCAATTCCCTGCTAAGAAACAGAAACCGTATAAAATGTACTAGAAATTCATAAATTAAATTAATGAATGACCGAAATATGCCGTACTTTGATGGATCACTTTCATACATGCCTAAGGACACAAAGTGACACGTGTTTAGATCACAATCCTGTTTATTTCGTATCATTTTGTTTGTTTGTTTGTTGGGTTTAACGTCCCGTCAACAGTATTTTGTTATCAATGTCATCGATGTTTTAATTTATTTTGTGACTACATTTGTATGTCTATTTAAGACACTCGTCACATATAGTGCTGCCACACTATAGTATCACGCCGTAGACATGTGGCATGATACCACACCCAGTCACATCATCTTGACACCGGGCCAACCAGTCCTGGAACTACCCTTATATGCTGAGCGTATTGCAGGGGAGCTATACCAGTACCATTTTTACGACTTTGGCTTGACCGGGAATTCGACAACCGCTCACGAGGCGGACGCTGTAACCACTCCATAGCTATCATTTTATTTGGATAGTGACCTTCAGCTAATTACAAGTTGATGAAAACCGCGAGTGCAAAGAGGCATCCGGGGAGACCCACCGACCTACCACAACCCTGGCGGGATTCGAACCCACAGCGGCAAGAGGCCAAGTATTATAACTCGCTCGGGTACGTCGGCCTTCTTATTGATATTTATAATGTCTTATGATAGCAAATGATGATCAATTAATCTGAAGTGTAACTTTAAAAAAAAATGCACAATAAATGACTTATAAAAAGTATACAAGACTCGTAAAATTAGGAAATCTAACATAAACCTTCGGAAAAAATAATATGTTTCTTATGTGACACGTGTACTTTACCTCAACCATTTATTCAAAAGTCTACGAGAATTCAATAGTTAACAGTATAAAAATCTTACTCAATAAACAACTTTTCTGATATCATTCCAGCATCTTTCTGTATCTAGGACCCACTTTAAACAAGATCTATACTAACATTCAAAGATTCATCGCCAGGGAACTAATTTTCTAAAGTGAGAAAATATGTTCTAGGCGAAACGATCCTATATATTGAGTCCCCACATTGGTCCTCAAGATGTACTGTTGACGATCAGTTAAATGTATGGAAGATCTGGCGGAACAGATTTGTTGTGCACAGTTACGTAAATACACTTTATGGCAATTTATATGGAAGCGTTTTTAATTGCTTGGCTGTTGTAAGTAAATGACCGTCTAACAATATTTCAGCTAACTGGAACTTTTGATGTCTATAGCTGCTTCACTGTTATAAAAAATGAGTGGCATAAAACTTCTCCTATCCAGTCAAATTTTCCTGACATTGGATCATTTCTGATGTCACCTCTCGGATTTATTGACAAATACGCCATATGAATCTTGACGCCCGCGTCGACAAAGCGTCCGCGCATGTTACTTGGTATATGGCGTTCTAACGTAACGTCACCAGTAAAACTGAGCTAAACAAATGAAATTTACTACAATCCTTTTCAACGATTCATGTATGTCAACGCCGGAAATCGGACCCACGACCTCTCGCTTTCAATGCGATCGCTCCAATCACCCGTATATCAGGACAAATTCTGGAATAATTTTTCAGTGGAATCACCAAGGTAGTATGTTCTCTCAATGTTAGCGCGTGCTTGGCTAAACATGGATAGTGTTTCAAATAAATATTTTATGTTTAGATTCTATAAATCGTGAATTAAAACAAATTCAATTCAATTTTCAGTTTAATGTTTTTGGATTAGAAATTCTGATCGACATCTCTCCGGTAACAAACAATTCCTTCCTCGCAATTTCAAAATAAATCAAATATATTGCTTATAATTAGAAGTCCAATAAAATTCAAGGCCCTACAACACGTCCTGTCATTTCACACACGGCAACATAAAAAGCCATCAATTTTATTGGGCAATAACGTGTAGAAGGCAGCAGAAAAGCCAGCTACCTTTTATTTCGTCGTTTTAGCAATAATCATGCACTAAATGTGGTTACGCTGTCACACAAAAGTCATTTGCAGTTATCCAGAACCGTTACCTTACATTAACAATGAAGTGATTGAATGGTTTCACATAGAACATGCAAGTCGGGTTGATGATGGCCTTGTTTTTACACTACAGGGTAATTCTAAAACGCATCTCTATTTCCTCGTTCTTCTCATCTTTAAAGGAAGGTTGGCAGTTCTGACATTTTTAATCTTGAGATTTGAGATCGTCATCTTATCAGATCAAACTGGAAAACTTAAAACATACTGCTGCAAAAAAAAAAAAACAAGAACAAATAACAATAAACATATTATTAAATACTCTTCACCCTCAAAAAAAAAAAAAAAAAAAAAAAGCCAAAACTATGCCGCATGTTTTTGTTTTGTTTTTCATTCTAAACGGGAAGCAGCAGACAATGAAAAATAGGATCCATGTGGAAGTTCAACCATTATTTATATTGCAACGACTGGAAACATTATCGTTGGCAGGTTCTTAATGTGCGAGGAAAACCTCATGTCCGATAAAAAAAGCAACAAAATACACACTCACACAATGTCTGGCAAAACCGATTTGTTAGAGCATCCGCCCCGTAATCGGGATGCCGTGGGTTTGATACCAAACAGTGGCATACCGATGGAACTGATCTGCGTTCATCACATATAAAGGGTGATTCCAGGACTGGTTGACCAAGTGTCAGGATAATGTGACTGTATGACGTCATGTCATTTGTCTACAGTGTGGCTGCACTATATCTGTACCATGTAGACAAACGTCCCCAAAATTATTGAAATACTGTTCGTGGAACGTCATACCAAGCTGAGATCGAATTCGGATTGCAGGTAGGCATAAAACTTTTGAAGTTTGTTGTTTCGTATTTTGTTACTTTATATAACTATTCAACATTAAGCGTCACTTAACAAAGTGTTGCAAGCTACACTCAAACTTCAGTTAGACGTTTAGAACAACACAGACAATGTCATTCTTGAACATTCAGCCTACCTACCCACAAAAATGTCCCTACCTTTGTACCTATCTTTAATTGCCGTTTTTATATCTTTATCTTT
>CM037780.1:34383656-34433656 GCA_021229015.1 Solen grandis | reverse complement strand
TTTGTTATTTTTCAACATAGCTGTACGTCTAACCTCATTTTTGATCTATTTAACAATGATGGCATAGGAAAATACCAAATGAATATTTGAATGATTTTCATTGGTAGAAAACAACTGTACTTAGGGAAATAGGTTAAGCACAAATTTTTTTTTTGAGATGGCATCTAGCTAAAATATGTTTCATATTCACAAAATATTTATCAAGTATTTGCACTGAACTACAGTTTCTTTGATAAAATAACTGTTTTATCAAAACTCTTCTTTTAGATATACATTGAGACATCTTTCTTACTAAATATTATAAACCTTTGCAGTATATTATAGTCGGGTTGCTTAACTTTTCCTATCAGGTGACAGTTTTACTGCATTTTAGATGACAGTTATATGTACTCCAATTGCAGTGGAGTGAAAGCTTTATATAACTGTTCTAAATTCTCCATTATTTTAATTCTAGTCAACGTCAAATAGCTTTTTTGGGTTGTTAGGCTGTTTATTTTCACCCTGACTCCCCGTGAAACACACTGAAATGAAGTGGAATAAAATTAGGCTTTTCATTGGTTATTATATACTTTGCTAAATTCCCAGTGATAAGTGTAAAATTAGTCAAAAGAAAAGAAAGGAGTTGCAGAAACGAGTGCTTTAGATCTCTGTTTGTTTTAAAGTTGAAGTTTTCTTCCCCTGCGAAAGATTTGTCCCGAATAGTAAGACACTGCACCTTTTTAAGGTAAACTGAAAGAATAACGCTAAAAAACAGGAAACATAGATTTCGGAATTGATTGTTCGACCCTGACAGATCCTATATTCAACAAAAACGTAACATCCGGTTTCGTTTTGTAGCCCACGAAACGAAGTCTAATGCGCAGATGTTTTAAAGCTGTAAATTGTACAAATTATTTGGATTCATGGTATTTCAAAGAGCTGCACTGACACAGGAGTTACACAGCTATTAAACCAACAACAAAATCTATTACATGTTAAACCATTTTCAGACACTAATCATCAAGCTGGTTTCCTTGGTCAAGTATCTTTTGTTAAAAATACTTCTTGATTTCATAAGATTTTCTTTTCATAATACTGTGGTTTTGGTGGCTGAATGGAACTGAGCTTTATAAGAGTAGTTCCAGGACATGTTGACCCAGTGCTGGACGTGGTATCATGCCACTTATTTAAAGTGTGAAACCACAGTAAGGCAGCGCAATATATTAGTCTCATGTAGAAAATGTCCACAAAGACTTACAGAAATACAAAGAGTTTGCTGGTGAAGCTGTTAACATAGCAATGATACACATGCTTTATAGTTTATAATATTAAAGTTGATTTTATGATAGGATGATGTAAGAATTGCAGAACAGGAGGTATTATATGCCAGCATTTTTTCCAGGGCTGTCATAGTATTGGACAGTAATTGTAAAATGATAAATAGATAAATAAACCAGCAATGTCATAGGTTCTGTGCACAACTTGTATCACTATGGTTACCGTTTGCATTTCCAGACAGCTGTTGCCATTGTGTTCAGGAAGTGGGCTCTCAATGTCATACTGCAGAATTGTAATTCAAAATGTTCTGTCTGCATGTGTATGTATTGGTTATGGGTGACTGTGTCAAGGTCAAAGAGAAATTTACAAAAAAAAATCAGCAGATATTATGCAGCTGAAAAAAGCAACAAAATGGAAAGCTAATGATATTGAATGCTGAATAAGTTGACAAATGATGTATTATTTAGAAAGCTGTTACGATTTTTCTGTCTTGAAGTTCAAGCCTTTTATTTTGACTTCTTTGTTTTACTAAAAACCAGACTCACTCAGTCATAGGACAAGGGAAATAACTCTCTCTTTACCAGCACAAAATTATTCATGATAAGGCAAGATTGAACTGATATTGGCCTTTGATCATTTAAGGTTAAACACATTCTTGGAGACATTAATTCCAATGAAACAATTGAGTACTTACAACTTCATTTACTAATGGAATTTTACTTTGTTATTTTCATGACAGTTTAAAATAAAGGAGCATAGGATAAAAAAAATATTTTTTTTTCTCTGTAAATGATTTTTTTGTGTGTGCAGAAATAATAAAATGAACATTTGAATATAAATTAGGCACCTAGCATCTGTATATATTTTTTAAATGAATTTTGTTTATATCCAAAATATTTTTTTATTATTATTATAATCCTGTTTCACAGAAGTGGGGACCAATATAGGTACCATGCTTGTCACGTCCCTTCAGTCCTGTCCTGTCCAGTCCTACACTCACATTACATGAAGACAGGGTGTTAGTAATATGGGGTATTAATCTAGTGATGATTCTAGTTGAAAGAAAGGATTTAGTCAAATAGAACAAAAGCTCTTATTAATGTGAAAAGGGTACACATGTACTAGTATGTTGCTGCCTTTTGCAGGTAATACACAAGCTAAAATATAAGAATATGATGATTTTGAAACCAGAGATCCTGTGTAGGGTTAACCAAAATGACTGAGGAATTTTCATGAATCTTCAAGACTCTAAGTACATGTCCAACCCAGGATCCTGTCTAGAAGAATGAGTTTAAGTTTCCAGAAAATGTTTTACAGACGACATTAACGGAAATAAGTATAAACTAAGTTGATTTTATGATCCATATATTTTGTTTGTCATGTGTAGCAGTCTTGATAGATGAACAATGTCCACATGTGCATAACGAACCTCTGTCTCGCTGTTTTCAGTCCCCTGAACAGCCGGTCTTCCACGAATGTGAGTCGGCAGAGCACGCAGGATTACAGTGATGCGGACTTGTTGTATGACTCGCGCAGTAACAACACGATGCCTTCCCCGGCACGTGCGCGCTGGATCGATGCCTTCAACAAAGTTTGCGCCCAGTTTAATGGGGTAAGTTCTAACAATAAAAAAAACATTCACCTTTATCAGTTACATTTCAATTTTTTTTTCAAGGATTGAAATGTGACATAATATATTGTGAAATCATAAATTTTCATGAGACACTTAATTTTCATTGATTTACTCAGTGGTTTTAATCCTCAAATGTCCCCAAGAAAAACATTTTCAACAATTTTTTTGGACATGAATCCACATTTAAATATATCCACAAAATCCTCATTGTACATAATCAACAAAGTCTGATGTCAATGAAAATGAGTGATTTTACAATATATAGGGATAGTGAAACTTAAACATTCACTTTATTCTGTTCAAAGTTAATGAAATGTAACATGTTATTTTCTAATTATATGTTTTGGTTGGTGTTGTTTTTGTCGGTATTAAGTTATTTTACATATATAACTCAATATCATGATAAATGTTTGTGTATCTTTAAAATGTTTTTTTTTTCTTTTTTCACCAATATTCAGCTTGGGTGTAAAATTCCACTTGCTCAATCACCATGGCATGTGAAAACATTTAATAACAAAAATCAGAATCTCAAATTTTGGAAGTGTGACAATCTCTAGTGCAGGAGATCTCGCACAGACCTCTGCCACAGTGAGTTGAAAAATAGCTGTGTTTCAGCTAAATCACAGATAGCCAATAGCGTGACTTTTGGTACACATCATGGTCACATGGTAACTCAGTGTGGCAGTGATTAATGCAGAGTTTGGAAGTGTCACAGATAATTTTAGGAAATTAACAACCTTATGAAACAATTGAGAACAATGGGGAGAGGCACGGAGAGTATCAGGTCAGGGAGGGAGTGGGGTGCAAAGAAAGGGAAGGAGAAAAAAATGTGAAAGAGAGAGAGAGAGAAAGAAGAAGAGGTTGTGGTGAAGAAAGTTTTACAGACACCATCCATTTCTAAAGGCCCAATCAAGACGCTGCCTGGAAAAGAAATGATGAGGTAAGTGATAAACATCATTAATTTGCCTTGGTTTAAACATATTTTATTCAATCAAGTACATAGCAAGTTTACAATTTGGCAATGCAGTTTTGGGATGGGGTTGGAAGCCGAAGCTTATTTAAACCTTCTCCCATTTTGTCTAAGGATGGCTTGGCATTACCCTAATTAAATGGAAAAATGGCCCCTCCCCGCAGGGTCTACATGTTTATTATGGAGTCCACTTGGTCAGACAGTCAGTCCATCTTTAGATGAGATTTGTCTGCCCTATTTCTCAACTACTTTTGATTTGATTTTAATGAAACTTTACAAGACTGATGAGTACCAAGCCTAGTTGCGCATATTGTCAGCATGTTATGATTCGCTAGATTTTGAAAGAGTTATGGCCCTTTGTTATATTTCTCAAGACTGACATGGTAAAAGTAACTGTGACAAAGCGATATCTGGGGGTATTCAACATCTTCAATGAAAGTTCTTGTTAACCCTTATAATGCTGTGGGCACTTCTGGCAGGATGACATTCTTCAATCTGATTATGGCGATATGCATTTTTTCAGTTTCCTATTCATGTTAATTTTGACTTTGTAATTATGCTATACTTGAACATCCTGTGGTTGTTTTTTGTTAAATTTAAATTAAGTTCTGTCCATGCCATTATCTCTAAACAAATAACAAATGTTGCTACGGTAACATTTTCCTGTAATATATCACATATTACATTCAGCATGAGGGAGACTAAACGGAAACATCATTTATTCAATGTAATAAAAGAATTTTATGAGCTACATAATATTAACAGAATTGTTAATATGTTATTGAATGATCATAAAATGGAAAACGCTGTTTTTATACAAAGGGCAGTAACTGTGATGACAACAAAAGGTAAATATATTCAGATTATCCTCCTTGGAATTCTCTTGAATTAGTGCAGAACTGGGAGAAATATCCATTGGATAAATGAAGTACAAGCCTGCAAACAGAATTCAAACAATTGAGAAGTTACAGCCAAACATTAGTGTAGAAACTGTTTGTTTTTGTTTATATTGAGAATGGAACATTTGGAGGAAGGAGAAACGTTATTGAAGATAAATGTAATAATATGGTCTGTCACACTGGATATATTGAAGAGGGAACCCAATACTTAATTCCTGCAGCATCTGTCACATATAAAAATGTTTCCCGCGGAAACTGGAGGTTGGAGAAGTCATGGTGTAAATAAAAAAGATTCATGGAACAACAAGACGTGTGTAGCAGTGATTAGTGATTGTGATACACTTACTGTATATTGGAAATGAGGAGTAAAGTATTTTATAGGTGTCTAGAGAAATTTATGTCCTCTTCAATTGGAGGCAAATTTTGTCATCACTAATTGGATTTATCTGTCTTTCTTAGCACGTGGGAAACTAATGATAAACTGTGGAGTTTATGTGGACCATCAAACTGATTTTTTTCGATTTCTTACTTTGTTAATTATTTTTTATGTATCCTTTACATTAAGTATTGCATTGAAAGAGATTAACTCATGTTGTTTTTTTCTTGTAAGACTACTATTTAAATAAGTTTTCATGATTCTTTTTCACGACATAAACAGTACAACCATCTCTCTCTCTCTCTCTCTGTCCTTAAATTTTCCATTCCAGCTTCATGTCCAGGTTTTAACTTTATAGGCTTAATACTATAGAAATTCAAACTTAGCATAAATGTTGCTTATAACCAGACAGTAAGTCATGACCTTGACCCAAGGTCATTTGCTCAAGATCAAGGTTTTAGGATAATCAAGTTCTAGATGTGTTTAATATAAGCCTTTATATTTATAATCCTTTTACTTTGGAAAAAATTGCCATTGGCCTAATTTTTCATGACTTTCTACCAAAATCATAAGCTCAAGGTCAAGGTCACAAGTTAAACAAGTACTAAGTTTGTGTTCAGCCCATATTTTTCAAGAAGCTAAAACTTTGAGCTAAAGTTTGCTCATATTTGAAGCATATACCACAATCTATACCCAAAGTCATTTTCTTAACCCTTTCCCTCATATATACTCCTTTTGACGCCCTCAATAGGTATCACATAAAGCCTGATCTGCAGAAAACCACAGTTAAACCTTACCAAATTTAATTACAAAATCCTCATTTCCAGACCACTGAGGAGCAGCGAACAGCATAAAACCTGATCAGCCTGCGAGTTACTCGCAGGCTGATCTGGTTTTATGCTGTTCGCATAGGTCTTTTCATGGTGTCCTCTATGAGGGAAAGGGTTAAGGTCAAGGTCACAGGCTTCATGTATGCTAATTATTCATGCAGGTAAGATGAAATGTAAAATATATTGGCAGCATAGTAGACTTGTATATGGCACAAAGCTTGTTCATAGCAAGAAGGTTTGTCATTATGTTATAACAAGGTCATTTGAAGACAGTTAAGTTCACAAGCACTTCTGTCTTTTCAAAACCAGCTATCAGTATTTTTTGCCTTTTGACCCATCAATTATGGTCTGAACATGTGTATCCCTCAAGTTTTCTCTAACTGCCATGATTTCTTAGCAGTGGGCATCACATCCAGCATGGACATCTCTAGTACTTGAGTGTGGACATGTATTTTTTGACGGGTTTTTCAGCGTAAAATTCCATTATATTGAAGATGTCCGGGCGGGTATAGAGGTCTATTTGTGTCTAGCCTCAACTCAAGTTGACTTTTTTTTTTTAATCTGCTATAACTTCTATGTCTTTCATTGGATTACTTCAAAATTTGGACATTTGCTTAAGTGGATGGAACTTGACATTATGCAGTTAACCTTGACCTTTGACCTCCTTTCTAAAAAAAAAAAAAAGGCATCTGGACAGGTTTAACTTTTGATTAATCTGCTATTACTTCTATGTGCTTCATTGGATTGCTTCAATATTTGGAGAGTTGCTTATGTTGCTTTAGATTGATACTGACCTTGACCTTATATCTACTTTTAATGAAAAAAAAAGCCATCCATATTAAAATCAGGTCTTGTATGGGGATTTGGAATTTAAAGCTGAACAACGTTATCTCTGAGGGAAATCTATAGCTTAATCTGATGAGTATACCTTTGATGATGATTGGTTTAACAATAATGGCCTTGTGCGACTCAGCTGGAGACAGTGCACTCTGCTGAGGTATTGGAACAATTGCAAGCAAAACTCAAATCACTCTTGTCCCAAACATTTGAATTCATTGTTGGCATTTGAGTGAACATGTAGAGGTTTTCATAGTTATTAAGATTAACTGACACATTGTCACTGAGTATTGAGATTTGCAGGGCAGTATTTGCAGTCTTCATGTACAAATGTAGATACCATACATTTCAGTTACTGTACAACAGGGTTTAAACATTTTAAAGTACAATATTCATTGTTTTGGACATTGTTTTCTTTAACTATTAGAGATTTAATATATTTTGTTAATATAAGAATAGTACAAGAATAGGATGCTTTTTTTCGCTCGTCTGTTTTTCAAAGACTCTGATGTCGTCATCATTGTCGTTGGCGTCATCGTCGTTGAGAAAATCTTTTACATTTGCCATAACTTCTAAACTATTTGACTGTCTGTCATCAGACTTCACATATTTGTTCACTATCACATGGGCTGCATTCTCATCAAGGGTCATAACTCTTAGGTCCATTTTGACCTAAATTATCTGCCCCCCTTTTTTTTAAAGGAAAAACAAACAGACTGATGAGCCTTGGCATTCACAGGCAGTTCTCTTGTTTTAAAGTTAGTACAGTATCTTGAATAGTTGCCTGATTTTTCTCTTCTAAAACTGAGTTATGTAGTATACCTCCTAGACTATATATAACTTTTCCAAAAAAAAAAATTAAACAACATATTACTGCAACACCTTTAGAATTATTTGCATGAGAAGCTGTACCTGATATGGTAACATCTGGAATGTTAGCCAGTTTTTGTATTGCTTTGGGCATATTGATTCCTTGTTACAATAGCTCTTCATACGGCTTGTGATAGATCAGAGTTTTTTACCTTGATGCCACTGTGCATTCAAGGTCTTCCTCCATCTGTATATAACGTGAAGTCTAACCACCTCAAAATTAAAATGCATATCAGTTTAACCTATGAATAGCTGTACAAATCTCTGACAAACAAATACATGTGAATCTTACTGCTATAGTAACTAATTTGTTCAAAATTCAGGCGGAGGAGGAGGCGTTGGGGGGTGGGGAAGGGATATGATTATTTTTGGCATCATATTAATTAGCTTGGTGAAGAAATGACTGAAATGTTGTTTTGATAGTAAATTACAAAATAATAACAACAGAACATGTAAATAACCCACACAAGAATCAATGATTTGGTCATGATTTACATTAGACTTTGCGTCCAGTCCATTCTGTTCTCTGAGTAACAGCGCTAGATGTTATTGCCCATTATCATTAATCAAGATGGCACACATGACCAGATTATTAGAGTATCAACAAATCGCTGCATGACGTGTTTGTTCAGTTTCAGGAAATAAATATGCACATCATCGTGCAAACAATGTTCACTTGAGGGTCAGTTGTCAGTTACATTTTATAAAAACATTCGAAGCCAGACACGGTAGAGAATAGGGAATGGTAAAATGAATTAATGAGACTGTTTGAACATTGTTGCACAGTGTTATATAGGACCAATACAGTGGCAGATTCTTATGAGGGGTTTGATAGATTGAACATACTTTTTATTGACATTGAGCCATTCACATGTTTCCCTCCATAAAAGAGAGCTCAGAGTAAATTCTGCACAAAAAATGAAACTGACAGTTTTATTGGGATCACTTGTGAATGTACTGCTTTGATTAGAAATTTGGATGTTTGTTCAGAGAGTGGAATGCAACAAGACAGGAAGTCTGTAATTACTTGGGAGCAGTGTCCTCTCAGACTTGAGGTGAAGGATTTCTGTGGTTTGAGGGTTATGCAAAGCATGCATTTATAACACTTCTGACTAAGCAAGAAAAGCAATTAGATAAAATATTGATGGTGATGTGTCATCAGAATGCATTTTATACTCCTAGAAGAACGAGCATAAAGTTGCAAGCTGCCTTGTCCGTCTGGTGTCCATGAGTCTGTCGGCCACACTTTTTGTCCGGAGAAAAACTAAAAATGTATAAAAGCTGTTAACTTGAAGCTTCACATGTGGGTAATTCTCATGTAGGAAAAGTGCAGTGCACAAGAACCATAACTCTCCGCATCATATTTTTTAAGAGTTATTGCCCTTAGTTAAATTTCTCGCTTAATTTTTGTCTGGAGCATAATTAATTCATGAAAATTTATAGAAATTGAAAGCTATTGTTTTTGTGACAATCATTCGGGGAGCATGACACCTGTTTCAGACGGTTTATTGCAATATCATTTTTGCCAGCAATATCCATCTTTCCCACTCATGGCGAGGTCAGCTTGCAAACACAACCATTGATTACCTATCATCCCAGTGTAACTTTGGATGGCCTGCAAGTCCATTTGAATACATTTGTAATAAACATTGTAAAGGTATATCAACACATGGTGCAGTTGGAGATGATATTATATAGGAATTAAACTCACACAAGAAAAATTCTTTCTTTTCGTTGCTTTAGTACAGTTTAAAGTTAAATAAATAAAATAATACATGCGGAAATTGCTTTATACAAAGTTTCTTCAAATCTTTTAAAAGCTTTTGGAAATTCTTAACATTATGTGCATGCGGTTTGAGATATTTCCTAAAGTTTTCTCGTCTTTCTTTAGGACTTGTGCTTTGTTTCTGAATTTTAATTTAGTAACAGACCGAATCAGACCACTATATATCAGAATATGCTTGTTATTTCATTTTTTTTATTTTTTTTTTATTTTTTTTTCATTTCTAGAATAGGAATGTAGATCATAATGTTTTAGCATATTTTGATATGCTCCAGTTTTCGGTGTGAAAAACATTATCGTAATAGAAAAGATCCTTCTGAATAATTTAACAGGTGATCGACAGATTATGTCGCTGTGTGACGGAGGCAAGCTGATGCTTATTGTTTACCTTTCATTTCCAGCTTGATTCCTGTTCTCAGTCATACGATGCTGGTCGTTTAAAGATGAATTATAATGGAAAATTGTGTATTCATAACAGGAAATTAAGATTACGAGATCAGGAAGCAGGGAGCATGAGATATTATTACTATTTGTTGTTGCTTCTGTCAACTGAAACATGCCGTCTGCTACCTATCGAAATCAATAAATTTAATACTTCAGGTGTAATATCAAAGACAATTTCATGAATCTTTTGAATCAGTTAGGCCTTCAAGGCAAAATTGTAATGTTTTTTGGAAAAGAAAATCCTAAAAGACTGGAATACATTAAAGTTTCGACAACGTGGTCTGCATTTCGGTCCTTTAGGGCATTCACTGCACACTCATAAATTTTTGCAGATACAGATATTGCAAAATATAAATCATTGTTGTGCAGGGTTTTTCTATCTTGAAGAAATATCCAAACCAGATAATATCTATTATTTTCTCTTGAAAGTGAATTGAAAAATTAAAATGAAACTATTTGTTTTGGAATGCCACGGAAATTAGATACGAATACGACAAATCTGTATATTTTGAGACGTATCAGCTCAGTGTAATGATGTGGGAATGTTATGGACATCCCAGGAGATGAAACAGTAGGATCTGTCAGTACGATACTGTGATATATGAATGTTCCATTAAATCCAATCACACAGTTGGGGAAACATGCGCGACACTTTGCGATATTTAGTCTGGCACTTGGCTTCGGCTACCAAGATTAATGAGTTTTTTTCACCTGTTTTATTAATGCTTTACCCACATCTAATACTTGTTTTGTTAAGGATATATAAATTGCGATATAAAAAAAAATGAGGGGAATTGTTTGAGATGACAATTTCCATTGATTGAGTGCAATTTTGATCTGTTATGACAGAGTCCATCTAAACTTAAAAGCTAATGTAAGAGGCTCTCACTTGTATTCCAAAAGCTGTAGTGGTCAAAAAGTTGGAGTCCTAGACTGTCATCTAAGAACTGGCTAAAGTGTTTCCCCCAAAAAATCAGAGTTTTTTTTCCTCCTCCCCCCACCCCCTTGAACAAAATTGAGTCCATTCCCACTGTTCTCGAAAGTATTTAAGATTTAAGTACAATCTGAGGTGCAAATTTGAGTATCATACTCAAATCCCTATTCGAAAAAATGGACAAAGTTTTAGTCGGAGTATCAGGAAGATATTTTGGAGTACCTGAAATACATTACTGTACTTACCTTCCCTACGAATAACGAGCTAAGATTTTCATGTCCAAAAACATAACGAAGATAAACTGGCTTAGTAAACACACCTAAGAAAAAAATGACTGTATCCATTGGATTTTTTTTCTCTAATGGATACTAGCAGTGATCTTCCTTGGTTACATTACCATAGTTACCAAAAATATTTTTGGCATTGTAAAATGCATCAGATCAGGTTTATTAATACATGTATGCATGCCTAATTATCACTTATGTCATGGTATGGATTAATTGAAATCCTGTAAAAACCATACACTGTAAGTTGCAGATATCCGATCATAAAATTGAATATGCGGCATTAATCTCATATTCACCAATGGCCAACATGGGAATTTGCCATTTCATATTGGTAAACACAGATGATCCCTTCATTGTGAGTTTTTAAGTGTTGGAACTGATTTAATGTATTGAATAACTATGCCAGATGGTCAGATATTTGAAACTGACAGCTTTTTGGGTGAAAAATTGGGTCACCTGGTCAAATAAATGACCTATACAGTGTTGTTAATAGCCTGATCTCATGTGAGCAATGAGGACTTCTGTGGTCCTCTTGTAATGCAGATAATTCTTGTACTCATTTGCATTAATTAAATATGAGAAATATTGATTTTTATACATTTTGATTTAAAATCCCTGTGATAATTATGAATGTGTGTACACCACATAGTTTCGTCTGTTTAAATTCAAGACAAATTGAATTGCCTCATAAAATTGCAATTAATTTTAAAGTGCTGTATTACTGGAATTAGTTGGCTATATTTATTTGAATTATTTAACAACACTGGCCTGTTATCATATTTCATTTTCATATCATTTCATATCATCTATAGTTGTAAAGAGAAGTAAAGAACAGGACAAATGAAAGTACTTGTGGAGAACAATAGGGTTGTTTATACTGGATTTACATGAAATATGGAAAAAGGATTATTTTATTGTGCCCCAGAACCAGGTGGTAAGGGTCCCCGGACATGACATACCACATTAGTTTAATAAAATGGTACTCCTAAAATTAGCTCCAATGCTTAAGGGCACTAAGTATGGGTAGTTCAAGGACTGGCCGGCCAAATGTCAAGATATAATAAAAGTGGCTGCTTGTCGGGTATCAATAGACGCTTGTCTATATAGTATGATATCATAGAGGCTGTTCTTTGCATAGACCAAGGTATCAGATGACGGAAATGCTGTTGATTGTTTAGTTAAAATGCAAACACATCCATGTTTTGGATCATTTTATTTTAATCATTAAAAAATCCTGTACTTAAACAGCACTTTGATTTGAGAAATTATTTGGCCTTTTGTCTGTATGTCTGCCACAATTTGTCCATGGCATAGCTTGGCTTAACTGAATGTGTTTAGGCATGATTTCCTACCGTTTGGGACCTGTCGGAGAATTTTGGATGTTTGCAAGGTCTTTGGAACAATCTGGTTGGTTTTGGGGCTTTCTTTTTATTGGAAATATGTGCATTTTGTGTGAATATTCAAGTAATAAAGATCTCAACTACTGACCCAACATCATACTTGATATACACTCATAAATAGCCTTTGCAGTATTATATTGAAATGCATGACTTTCTCTCTCTCTGATTCTCCCTCTTTCATTACGTTCTGAGAACAAACTTACATCTAAATCTATCGTATCTAAGCACTGACTGTAATGATTTTGTATTAATGTTTCCTGTGTGTTTGATATACACGGGGGACCGACATCAAAGTTTTATATCTTTTAAAAGCGACACTGTTGTTGACTTCATTATAGGACAATTTTATGAGTTTAACTGGACAATTAATTTTTGATTGATGTTTATTTCATAATTGCACCAGACACTAAGCCCTTGATCAAAATCACTTTCACTGTTCTTGCTTCGAAAATGTCCTAAAGTAATATATTATGTATTATTCAAACAATGAAGTGATTCCCTATGGTTGTCTTGTTGACAAACTCCCTGTAACAAAAAGGTAGATTTTAAAACTTTGCCAAAAAAAAAAAATTCATGCATGAATACATGTGCATTAGAGAAACTGAAACCTTTTAGGCAATATACAAGTTTCAAACTAAATTAGTAACTTGTTTTAGGTCTTAAAGCTAACTATAGTTTAAATTATTATACCCCCGAAACAAAGTTTGGGGGGGTATATAGGAGTCACCCGGTGGTCGGTCGGTCGGTCCAGCGGTCTGTTGCATTTTCCTTGTCCGGAGCATAACTTGAAAACCACAAGTTGGAATTCAATACAACTTCATGCAATGATCAAGCACATGGAGAGGAAGTGCAGTGCACAAGAACCATAACTCATTCTTGACTTATTACAGAGTAATTGCCCTTTGTTACTTTTCCTTGTCCGGAGCATAACTTGAAAAGTACAAGTTTGATTTCAAAACAATTTCATACAATGGTCAACCACAATATGAGGAAGTGCAGTGCACAAGAACCATAACTCTATCTAGAGTAATTACAGAGTTATTGCCCTTTGTATTTTTTCCTTGTCCGGAGTATAACTTGTAAAGTACTGATTGGATTTCAAAACAATTTCATACAATGGTCAACCACAATATGAGGAAGTGCAGTGCACAAGAACCATAACTCTATCTAGAGTAATTACAGAGTTATTTTCCTTTGTTACTTTTCCTTGTTTTTCTTGTCCTGAACATAATTCGAATGTTATACATGGTATATACTTGAAACTTAAAATGTAAACAGATGGTGACTAGGAGAAGTTCAGTGTCCAAGAACTGTAACCTTATATTTTTAAACTACTGTGACAAACAACCATTATTGACTCTCTATCAACTTTAAATAAAAACTTTACTTACTTATTACTATCACAAACAATATACTATGTATACAGGTTCTTATCTATGCTCTGCCTGAAGTCTGGCTTCTCCTGCATTAAAGTATTTTGCGGGGGTATTAATCACTTTCAGTGATAGCTCTAGTTTATTTCCTAATTCGCTGCTCTCAACCGTTGATAAAGTATTTTCCCCCTATCCACTTTCGCACCCATCGGAGAAAAGTTAATTTATGCATTTTGCCTCTGTCGTAAAATCTGTAAAGCAGAATGATTATTGCTGAAAAATAAATCCCTAGGCGTGTCTTTAAAAGGAATGGTGTAACCATTAAAAATCGCCCTTAAAAGATAACTATAATAGTACATGTATTGGTAAAAATTTACAAATGTATGAAAATTACATTAAGTGTGATTTACTTCTGCAATAAATATTACTTCATTTTTGTGGCAATATAGTTGGTGGTTTTGCCAGTTCATATAACTGGAAGACAAATTTTCAATATTTTCAACTGAATTGTATTAGGATTGAAAAGTTCAGCAAAAACGTGTTCTTTTTTGTTGTTGTTGTAGTTTCCAACTTACACTTTATTGAGCAACGTTTTGGCTGTATGTCTTCCTCAGGTTTAATGTGTTAAAAACACATATGATGTTATGTTATATAATGCAGCTAAACATAATATTTTTTTTATAATAACTTGAATACACTTTGATACCATAACACAGTAGCTAACCAATTGTTGGATCACTATTTCGCTTCATCTTAACCCTTTCCCTCATATAGACTCATTTTGACGCCCTCAATAGGTATCACATAAAGTCTGATCTGCAGAAAACCACAGTTAAACCTTACCAAATTTAATTACAAAATCCTCATTTCCAGACCACTGAGGAGCAGCAAACAGCATAAAACCTGATCAGTAACTCGCAGGCAGATCTGGTTTTATGTTGTTCGCATAGGTCTTTTCATGGTTTCCTCTATGAGGGAAAGGGTTAAGTCAAACATGTCTACCATAAAACCTGCTTAGAAATTTTATAAGTTGACAACTTATCCACATGGCTGAAACTGACAGTAACCTAGAGTGTCCGTCTCGGGAGTGACAGGTCGCCGGGCAGCTCTTTAGCTGTATTATTGTTGGCATCTTAATCTATAAAAGAACGCCACTTCTGAAGGCCATATTTTTTTATAAGAAAACATTATAGTAACGTATTCAAGAGAATGATTCACAATGCTTTATGTCAAAAATGAAAATAGATGAAAGAACATCTCCAGCTTTAGTCAGGCATATATAGATATATCCTCAAGTGTAAATGCAGATTTCGGTTGTTTAACGAATGGTTGGCACTCCTCCACTGTGTCAGACCTACAGTATAAAAAATACATATAACTATTAATCTAGTAGAATACAAGTTATAAAAAGGTTAAAATTGGCATGCATGTTTCGCCTATGGGCCGTCTTTTCATCGTCTTTTCCCCAGTTCCACAAAATAAAGAGTCTGTGTGTTTTACATTTTTAAATTCAAGCTCCAAGAAACATAGGCTTGATATCAAGTGCTTACAGTATTTTTTTATCAATCATCATGCATATACTATGGAAGGGTGTTTTATTTTATACTTTTAGTGCTGTTGGTACAAGTGGAGATTATTCAATACAATTTTGTAAACTATGAAAATACAATAAATCCGCTGTTAAAGCTTACAACTCGCTGCTTTAATTTCTCTTCCTTCAGTTTTTTATAATTATTTTAATTTTAACATGTTTATTTTTTTTATCTTTTCACATTAGAGAATATATGTGTAGGCACGTGCCAACTGTGCCTATAGGAAACTACGCCAGTGGAAACCACTGTTATGTAGAGTTAAAACTGTGATTATTTGTAGTTTGAAGGAAATCTTATAGCAGTTATCATAATGCAACTATACAATTAAATATCAATACTGTATTGCCCATATCCTCTCTCTAAACTCAAACACAACCTTCAGTTAAGTCCCTTAAGTCTTTCCTGAGTGAAATATTTATTAATATCTAATAAATAAATACCGAAAAGTCCCATATTGCAGTTACAAATTTTGACATTTCTAAAGCATTTGTTTTGCATTTTGTGGTGGGTCAAGTCAGAAACTCCCTCACAGCCTTGCAGAAGGTAATGCCCTCACACAATGTAACTACCTTTTACCCATAAATCAATTTACTAACAGGTGTATGTTAAAATTGTCATATTTTATAACTAGTGATAATCACTGCCTTTTTTTTATCTGACATAATATTAAAAAATTAGGATCAGAAGTAAAAAAAAAAAAAAAATTAAATTCCAGTTGTGTGAAATTAGTTTTTAAAGCAGCAAAAAAGAAAAATAAAAGAAGATTTTAAGTGTTCATGTCATGAATATTCATGAAGTAAAAGGTTAAATAGTTTTCTTGTCATGAATATTCATGAAGTAAAAGGTTAAATAGTTTTCTTGAAATGAAGACAAACCTGGAAAAATCTGGCTCACTAAATAACTCAGGTAGTGTTGCGCTCCCTCCAGTGTCTCCATGTGGCCCGATGTTGGGTCAATTAATTATCGCCATGTCTCCACAATCTGAATGTAAATCAACAAATGACCAGACAGGTTGTTTCTTAATGATTTCTGGCATTCCGTTATTGGTTGGACTGAATTCATTAGTATCTAGTACATCATGTGGCATGGAGAGGTGTCTACACCATCGTGTGTCTGGAGGTCCTCGAGACGACGGAAGAACCCTGCTTACAGACGTCTAACATTCCAACAACATTGGATGATGGCTGAGGACCCCTTGGTGGGAACTTTTGAAAATGTTGCAGCAGGATTATTCATAACTATGGTGATTAGAATATCATGGTGAAGCAGGATTCATTTCTGGGATATTGATAAGTGTGTCAAATAAATGGTGGATGTTAAGTTACAAGATGTAATAAACATAGCCATATTGGCTTGGAGTGTTAATTGCAAAAGTGTTTTTTTTTCTGGATAAATATAGGGCATGACTTTCTGCAGATGACATCAGTATATTTTGAATCAAATGTGTTTATCAAATTAGCTAGTATACATATAGCTCAAATTTAAGATTATAAAAATATGAAGTTGTAATTTGTGTGGATATGTACCTTGCTAATGTCTTGAAGCTTAACCCTTTCCCTCATAGAGGAAACCATGAAAAGACCTATGCAAACAACATAAAACCAGATCAGCCTACGAGTAACTCGCAGGCTGATCAGGTATTATACTCTTCACTGCTCCTCAGTGGTCTGGAAATGAGGACTTTATAATTAAATTTGGTAAGGTTTAACTGTGGTTTTCTGCAGATCAGGCTTTATGTGGTACCTATTGAGTGTGTCAAAATGAGTCTATATGACGGAAAGGGTTAAAATTAACTTTCTTTGAGAAGTAAAAAAAATATGAGGAAATGGTTTGAGCAGTGTTGGAGCACAGGCACTGATACTGGTGGAGTAATTATTAAGTGGCTGAAAGTTTAGGATCTTATGTCAAAGAAAGAGAATGTGAAAGTTTAATTGCATCACTTGCGAGTTTGTGTAATTATTAGAAGATCATTCAAGGGATTCCTGGTATATAATGACTTCATGGTGAAAGGTTCTGGAGTATGCAAGGGATATTTTTTTGTACTTAAAAGTTGTGGTTGTGTTGTCAAAGATAGTGCATTAAGGTATGATTTTTAAGAACACAAGTCATCGATAAGTTTTTTAGATTTGTGCAAGGGATAGTTTTATATCTATGATAAGATTGAGCATGGGATAGTTTTCTATTTGATAGAATAGTTTTATTCATATTTTAAGAATTTGTGCACTGTCCCTGGTGGCAGAGTGGTTAGAGGGCTTGCCTTAGGAGGAGGAGAAGGATTCGATCCCCAGCTGCAATTTATCAAAGTCATAAAAAATGATACTGTTATAGCTCCCTTGATTGGCGCTCAGCATATAAGGGTAGTTGTAGGTCTGGTTGGTCTGGTGTCAGGGTGTGGTATCATGCCACATGATACTGCAGTGTGACAGTACTAAATCCTATATCCTTCTCATGTCATAAAGACACCATCTCCAAATGACTGAAATATTGCAAATGGGATAGTAAACCCAATAAACAAGACTTTATGCAAGGGAGAATTTTATTTCCATTTTTAGCTCGACTATTTCGAAGAATATGAGAGCTATTGTAGTCGCCCTGGTGTCGGCGTTGGTGTTGCAGCTTTTGGTTAAAGTATTGTGTGCAAGTTACTATCAACCTTATATCTCAATAACCAATCATGGTATTGACTTGAAAGTTTATAAATATGTTCAGGGGCATCAGACAACCAAGATAGGTAACTCTTGACTGAATTTAATATGAATTATGGCCCCTTTTTAGCTCACCTGAGCACAACGTGCTCATGGTGAGCTTTTGTGATCGCCTTTTGTCCGTCGTCCGTGCGTGCGTGCATCCGTCGTCAACAATTTCTTTAAACAACATCTCCTTCTAACTACTCACTGGATTTTGATAAAACTTCACAGGAATGTTCATTATGGGGCCCTTTACCAAAGTTGTTAAAATTATTTTGATTGGTCAAAATTCTAGGTCACAGGAGCTAAAAATAGATTTTAAAAATGAAAATTTAAAAAAAATCTTCTTCTCCGAAACCACAAGGCCTATCCTTTTGATTTTTGGTATGTAGCATGATCTTATGACTCTCTACCAAGATTGTTCAAATTATGACCCTGGGGTCAAAATTGGCCCCGCCCCAGGGGTCACTTGATTTAACATAGGCTAATATAGGAAAAACTTGAAAAATCTTCTTCTCAGAAACCACAAGGCCTGGAGTTTAGATATTTGGTATGTAGCATGATCTTATGACTCTCTACCAAGATTGTTCAAATTATGACCCTGGGGTCAAAATTGGCCCCACCCCAGAGGTCACTTGAATTAACATAGGCTAATATAGGAAAAACTTGAAAAATCTTCTCAGAAACCACAAGGCCTGGGGTTTAGATATTTAATGTGCAGCATTGTCTAGTAGGTCACTACCAAGTTTGTTCAAATCATGGCCCTGGGGTCAAATTTGGCGGCGCCCCAGGGATCACCTGATTTTACATAGGCTAATATAGAAAAAAACTTGAAAAATCTTCTTCTCAGAAACCACAAGGCCTTGAGTTAAGATATTTGGTATGTAACATGATCTTATGACTCTCTACCAAGATTCTAAAAATTATGACCCTTGGGTCAAAATTGGTCCCGCCCCAGGGGTTACTTAATTTAACAAAGGCTAATATAGGAAAAACTTGAAAAATCTTCTTCTCAGAAACCACAAGGCCTGGAGTTTATATATTTGGTGTGCAGCACTGTCTAGTAGATCACAACCAAGTTTGTTCAAATCATGGCCCTGGGGTCAAATTTGGCCCCGCCCCAGGGGTCACTTGATTTAACATAGGCTAATATAGGAAAAACTTAGATATTTGGTATGTAGCATTGTCTACTGGGTCTCTACAATGTTTTTACAAATCATGACCATTGGGTCAAATTTGGCCCCACCAAAGGGGTCACTTGATTTAACATAGACTAATATAGGAGAAACCTGAAAAATCTTCTCAGAAATCACAAGGCCTGGAGATTAGATATTTGGTATGTGACATGGGCTAATAGACCTCTACCAAGTTTGTTCAAATCATGACCCTGGGGTCAAAATTGGCTCTGCCCCAGGGGTCACTTGATTTTACATAGCCTAATGATATCAGGTGAGAGATCCAGGGCCATCATGGCCCTCTTGTTAACTTAGAAATTTTGGTTTAAGTTTTGCATGCAAGGAATTTAATGCTTATATTTCAGTAACCAGGTTTGCGATTGATTTAAAACATCTTTAACATGTTCAGGGGTATTATGATAGGTAACTCTTGATGGAAGTTTTACATGCAAGCTACAATCCAACTAATATCTAAGAAATTGTTTATGGTATTGACTTGAAAGTTTATGAGTGTGTTCAGGGGTATCAGAAAACCAAGGAGGATAACTCTTTGACAGATTTTGATACAAATTATGGCACTTTTCTAACTTTGATATTTTGGTTAAAGTTTTGCCTGCACAGTGGTATTATGCTTATGTCTAAGTAACTAGGCATGGGATTGATTTTTAGCTCGACTATTCGAAGAATATGAGAGCTATTGTAGTCACCCTGGCGTCGGTGTTGGCGTTGCAGCTTTTGGTTAAAGTTTTGCGTGCAAGTTACTATCAACCTTATATCTCAATAACCATTTATGGTATTGACTTGAAACTTTATAAATATGTTCAGGGGCATCAGACAACCAAGATAGATAACTCTTGACTGAATTTAATATGAATTATGGCCCCTTTTTAACTTAGAAATTTTGGTTAAAGTTTTGCATGCAATAGAGAATTTGGTTAAAGTTTTGCGTGCAAGCTACTATCTAGTTTGTATCTCAATAAGCATTCATGGTATTGACTTAAAAGTTGATGAATATGTTAAGGGGCATCATACAACCAAAGTAGATAACTCTTGATGGAATATATTACAAATTATGGCCCCTTTTTAACTTAGAAATTTTGGTTAAAGTTTTGCATGCAAGATACTCTCATGCTTATATCTCAGTATCCAGGCGTGCGATTGATTTTAAACATATTTAATATGTTAAGGGGTATCATACTTTCATGGTAGATAATTCTTGATGGAATATATTAAAATTTATGACCCCCTTTTAACTTAGAATTATGGTTATATTTTTGCATTCAAGCTACTATCCAGCTTATATCTCAGAAATTGTTTGTGGAATTGACTAGAAAGTTAAGGAGTGTCTTCAGGGGCATCAGAAAACTAAGGAGGATAACTTTTGGACTGAATTTTATACAAATTATGGCCCTTTTCTAACTTTGATATTTTGGTTAAAGTTTTGCATGCACAGTGTTATTGTGCTTATGTCTCAGTAACTAGGCATGGGGTTGATTTTAGACATCATAAAAATATTAAGGGGTATCAGACTATCAAGGTATATCATTTTTGACTATTATTATGTACAGGATATGTGAAGGGCAAGAATTGAAATAGATTTCATTTGATTTACCAACAAGCATTTTGAATAGTCGAGCGTGCTGTCCTCTGACACTCTTGTAGACTTCATAAACATATTCATGGGTATCAGGCTATCAAGGTTTATCATTTTAGACCATTTTTATATACAGGTTATATGAAGGGCAAAAATTGAAATATATTTCATTTGATTTACTTACGAATAGTCAAGCGTGCTGTTCTCTGACAGCTCTTGTAAGATTAATAATGCTTGGGATAGATTTATTTTCATTTTAAGATTGTGCAAGGGATAGTAAATATTGATGTTGTAATGATTAAAGCACAGACTACCATCATTTATTGATCTTCCAATGAGGTGCTGAAGAGTGTGCAATTTAAGTTAACATCATGTCCATTCCAAACTCCTTTATATAGGATCTCTTACTATTAAACATTTGTTGAATGTACCCTGTATTCAGCAGCTTAAATTTTCAGATTCCAAGAAATTCATTTATCACACATTAACCTCTCTTTATCAACCACCTGGGTTTGAAGCTGTCATTGTTTCATTTTCACATAAAATGTCCATTAACGAAGCTTGTAGCAACTTGTCAAGCAGAATTTGATGGCTTCCCCAGTTTGCAGTTGCAATTAAATGATTGCAGGCTATTGCATTATACCATAATTTAGTTACAAGACAACAAGAAGTTGTAATTGGGTAGAAAAAGATTTATGGACAAAACGAGAGCTGGAAATTGCAGTTTTTTTGTCCTTCTTTTTATGTCATGACAATGAATTAAGACAAGTAATTGTATAGCAGTTGCGTGCTTCAGACTTTTCGTTTCTTTTGTTACTTGTTAAGCTAATCGGATGGCTTTTGAAGTGCTTGAAAGCGTCACAGTGTCCGGTCGCTTTATCTAGGGCTGTCTCTTCTTGTGTGTCCAGTCTAGATTCACATTAAGAGTGATGGTGCAATGTCTTTATCAAGAGAGAAGCAGCTATTGTAGTTTTGCACCAATCTATAGCTAAACTTAGCATTTTCTATGCTAAGTCCAGATATTTTGATCCCACATGTATCGCAGAAAAGCTTTAGGTTTCACTGATCACATTATACTCTGTGTCTCCTGGAGCCGCATGTTCTCCAATATAGAAATGGTATATACTCACTGAACTATGTCCTATAGTTTCAGTAAGGATTTGAGTTTGATACTCAAATTTAAGTTTGTATATTCAAGAACATGGGGCCTAAGTCTCCAAAGTCATGCAAAAAGGAAAACGTTTGTGTCCATGAACTTTTCATAGTTTACAGTACTTGAGTGTTTGAAAAGTTTGATAGACGACATGCAGTTCTTCCCTGGTGATGCTGATGTTTGGAAGGTTCAAGTACCAGGTTTTTGTCAGAAAATTCAGTTGATTACTGTATAATGTTGTTGTCATTGTTAATTATAGCTGAAGACAACATTAGGTGTCTCCTGAGATTCAACAAGTTAACAAATGTACGTATTAAGTGGAAATATTGTTGATGGGACACAAAACTGGCTGGCAAACAGAATAATTCACGAGACAACGGTGTTAGACAACTGACAGAAATATACAAATGTGTCTGAGGCTAAAACACGGTATTTGACAAGTGTTATTGATGGAGCGCTTTTGACTGTTGTGTGGCAATGAAGGAAACAACAATCTGTTACCTGCTATTGACATTGGCAAATGTCAGTTGGGGGACGAGCACAACATGTGGCATTTATAATGGGACAGCCGTACATACGGATTTATGGGCAACATTTGATGGTATTGGCCTGTGATTGTAGGTGACTTGGCTTGTTAAAGTATTGATACTGTCCAGTTATGAGTTTTAGGGCTCTGAGCCTTTGGTCAGTAAATGTCTCAAATTACATTTACAATTCTCTATACTTGATACAGTTCAGTGCCTTTCCTTTTAATAGGTTCAACCTTGAATTACAAATCTCTGATTACCTCATGAATATTCATGTAAAAATTTATGACATGATAAATATAAATTTACTGAATTTGAAAGGGTACATATATAAAAAAGAATGGATATTTCTTTTCCATGCAGTCTGTTTAGAATCTGAGCTACAATATTGTATGAGCAGATAGAGGAGACTCTGGACTCCTAAAAAGAGATGTATGGTCTACTTAGTTTTTCAAGGCATCAAAAGAGGTCTACATAAGGTCAAGGGTCATTTAGCTCCAAATATGAGGTAAGGGTCATTTAGCTCCAAATATGTGGTTAAGAGTCATTTAGCTCTAAACATGAGGTAAAGGGTCAAAGTTCCAAATATGAGGTCAATGGTCAAAGCTCCAAACATCAGGTCAAGGGTCAAAGCTCCAAACATCAGGTCAAGGTTCAAAGCTCCAAACATCAGGTCAAGGGTCAAAGCTCCAAACATGAGGTCAAGACTTGTCAAAGCTTCAAACATGAGGTTAAGGGTCAAAGCTCCTAACATTATAACCCCATGGCAATAGCTGTTAAAATTTGATTTGTATCAATTAAGTGATGATGATAATTAACTGTTGATATCACAAAATTAACCGCCTGTAAATCTGCTTTGATGTGTGCTCAAAATGGGCAATTTCATAGCTTTCCTTGCCATGATGGAATTCCCAAAGCTTGTTTTTCAGTCGACAGACAAATTGAGGCATACTTTCAGTATGTAAATTTGTACAAAACCAGTCGCTTACTGTCTGCTGGAGTTGTCTTAGTACCAAAGACCATGTTGTTTACGTGCACCTTTAACCCTTTCCCTCATAGAGGACATCATGAAAAGACCTATGCGAACAGCATAAAACCAGATCAGCCTGCGAGTAACTCGCAGGCTGATCAGGTTTTATGCTGTTCGCTGCTCCTCAGTGGTCTGGAAATGAGGATTTTGTAATTAAATTTGGTAAGGTTTAACTGTGGTTGTCTGCAGATCAGGCTTTATGTGGTACCTATTGAGTGCGTCAAAATGAGTCTATATGAGGGAAAGGGTTAATAATGCTGGTCATAGGTATACCTGAACATCATGGTGCAGTTTCATTACAGCTAACTGAAAGAGTATGGTTGCATAGTGTTCTGCACACTGAACACAAGTCATGACCCACAGAGATGGGAACCAACACTGGGATACATATACTATTTCTTTGTTGACTATAATTTGATCCACATTTCTCTAAGTCTTCTTCTGATGCTAGTTACAGTCCTGAGATGTAATTATCATTATCTCCACATTAATTAGGAAACAATTTTTGACTCTGATTGTGCTTAAAGTATGATTACTATAATTGCTGAAACTAACTTAAAATTGATGTTTTTATCTAATTGTTTGTTCACTTTTTGGGCTTGCCAAGGTTGATAGAAAAAAAGGCAGAAAAATGTTTGCATAGCATTGTATCTTCCTCCCTCTCCCTTCCTAAAATAGAATATTCATTTTTTTTTTTAAATAAATGTATTGAGACATAATGATATAATGGTAATAAACTGACATCAGTGTGTCAGTTGCAGCATAAACCACAGTGGCATGATACCGCAATGTAGGCTCATACCATATACTACTGGTATGAAACCATACTGTAGAATTACATAACCTAGCTATTGGCATAGATACCTCAAGGAATTGTATAGATTGACAAAAGAAATACCATGTAATAGATGGTATCACACCTCATGTATAAAGTGCAATAAATTTACCAGTTGTGCTGCAGAATGTGGTTCATGCCACATATAATTTATAGAACAACAAAGTGACCAGTCATGGCTCATACCACATATGTGTAAAACAAACACAGTTACCAGTTGTTGTATAATAGCATGGTTTCATTCCACATGTTATGAAAGTAATCAGTTATGGTACCACCAAGTGGTATCATGACACATATAGAGAACATGATGAAACCAGCTGTGGTACTACCAAATAGTAACATACAACATGCATAGAACACAACAAAGTCACCTGCAGTGCTTGATACCACCACCCCAAGTAGTAGCGTGCCACCATCCCAAGTAGTAGCATACCACCACCCCAAGTAGTAGCATACCACCACCCCAAGTAGTAGCATACCAAGTAGTAGCATACCACCACCCCAAGTAGTAGCATACCACCACCCCAAGTAGTAGCATACCACCACCCCAAGTAGTAGCATACCACCACCCCAAGTAGTAGCATGCCACATACTATAGAACAAAATAATGACTTTGGTAGCATAAAAAACCACCATAGTACTGCCAAGTTGTATCACACCACATATAGAGAACAAAGCATAGTAACCACAACAAAATAACCATCTGTGGTACCACCAAATGGAAGCTTGCCACATATTAACCTCAAGCTGCATCACAGAATTGTCGCTAGGAGACAATGTCCAAAGTAACGTATGTATCATAATTATATAGAATTCACAGAAACGTATGCTCATGATTTCAACAGTCTTTTATGTGGGTATTATAACATGCAATCAATAAGATTGTCCTAAATAACAACAGAATTAAAATCAACCCATTCAAAATAACGGTGATAATAAATTCTCTGGCCTTCTCCGTCCAGCTTAACAATGCCATTTATATTTCCTGCTTAGGTCGGGTATCAATAATTCAGAAGGTACAGGTACATAAAATTTTGAAATCTGATGAGTGTTCATTCAACTGGATTAAAGTTTATGAGGCATTGAAATAGTCATTAGGGAGTTGAGGACTTTTAAATGGGTAGAACTGATAACACACTGGTTTTTCTGTGGTTTAATCTGTTTGATTTCAGGTGTTAATGATATTTTTTCATAGGCATTTCTTTGCCATTATTGAACACCTATTTTTCACATGGCTATTACATTTCTTTTTCTTTTACACAAACTTTTGTTAGTTTTATTATATTATTGTTTAGACAGCATAAAATAATGATGTCTTTCGACTGTTGAGGTTTCTTTAAATCAATATTCTTTTTTTCTTTTCTATTCCACAAACTTGTGAATTCAGGGGAATTTTTAAGAGAACATTTTATGTTTCTATCTTTTTTTACCAGTCAAATTGAATGATTGTTTTATATTTCACAAATGGTTTATGTTACTACAAAAGATCACATGTGGGAAAGTTAGAGATGATTTTTTTTTTATTTTCTATTTTCTTAAGGGCTTCCTGTGAAATAAGATATAACTGAATTACAAACATAATTTTTATTCTAATTGATTTAGGTTTTACACAAGCAATATAGTTCGTTTTAAAATAAAAGTAAGATATAAGATATGGATCCATGGGTCAATAGTAGGGTGTATAACTGCTGATCAAAAGGTTGTAGGCTTGGGCTCTTCATACATGTCTTTACTAGATGCAAAGTACTGGTCCAACCCAGGAACCATCAGGAGGGATTTATAGTTGAAGTTGTAAAACATTATGTCTTAATTGATGTAAAAGGAATACATTTCTAATTTATTCACTGATTGAACACATAGTTTAAAGTCATCTATCCTTCATTGAATAATTATCATGATCCCTCAAATTCTTAAAAAGACTTCAGTGCATATAGAAGCATCTATTTACTTGGAGTTATAGGCTAGATCTTTTGCTGAAAAGTCAATAAAGGCTTGCATTTACTATATAATTCTCTCACAATCACTTGATAGACCATGATCATGATTTAATGATGGATAGGTTACCTTAAAATACTGATGTGATGATTGTAACACATACTTCAGACATAGACTTGTTCTAGCATTTCTGTGTACATTCCCTCCCTCTGTGACTGTCATAATGAAATATATTGTGCAATCAGGCAATGGAATAGGTCCAGTCAGTTTGTGTGTCCTGGACATGGCAAGTGTTTTCCTGGCAATATCCAGAATGTCATTTATTGTGTTTGCAGACTTGGCAATACTATCCTGGCCTTATTGTTTCTCCAAGGGACTCAGTCACAGTTGAGAGAGAGAGATGTATAAGAGTGATAAACATCATGTTGTGAGATATGTTGTTGTATTGGGGTTTACCGTCACTGCGATAGTATTTCAATCATATAGCGACGTCCAGCTAATTACAGGTAGAGGAAGACCCCGAGTACACAGAGGTACCCGGGTTAAACCACCGACCTACCGCAAGCCAGCTGGAAGGCTTCTTCTCTTGAAAAATGTGAAGTCCCTACAGGGATTTGAACCCACAGCGGTGAGGGGCTGAGAGATTGTGAGATATGTATGTGTGAGGTAAGAATGTCACAATGTTAGAGATAAATGTGTGGTAAACACATGTTGTGAGATATGAAATGTCACAATGTTAGAGATGTATAAACATGTTGCGAGATATGTATGTGTGAGGTAAAAATGTCACAAGTATGGGTGAAGTGTGGGTAAAAATGTCACAATGTAAGAGATGTATAAACATGTTGTGAGATGACCAAAAGCGATGAGGGGCTTAGCGGTGAGGGGCTGAGAGATTGTGAGATATGTATGTGTGAGGTAAAATGTTACAATGTTAGAGATAAATGTGTGGTAAATGTCAATGAGTTAAAGATATATGTGGTAAATGTCATAGTGAACTAGAGATGTATATGTGTGGTAAATGTCATAGTGAACTAGAGATGTATATGTGTGGTAAATGTCATAGTGAACTAGAGATGTATATGTGTGGTAAATGTCATAGTGAACTAGAGATGTATATGTGTGGTAAATGTCATAGTGAACTAGAGATGTATATGTGTGGTAAATGTCATAGTGAACTAGAGATGTATATGTGTGGTAAATGTCATAGTGAACTAGAGATGTATATGTGTGGTATATATCATGGTAAACTAGAGATGTATATGTGTGGTAAATGTCAATGAGTTAGATATATGTGTGGTACATGTCATAGTGAACTAGAGATGTATATGTGTGGTAAATGTCAATGAGTTAGATATATGTGTGGTAAATGTCATAGTGAACTAGAGATGTATATGTGTGGTAAATGTCAATGAGTTAGATATATGTATGGTAAATGTCATAGTGTAAGAATTAGTGTGTATATGGTGTTTAGGTATACAGTCTATTCACGATGGAGCGAAATGATGGTGTAATGCGAAGTAATTGCCAGGTCCCGGCAATATTTGTTCCTTATTCAATGTAAAAAGGATGCGATGGAACGAATAGGATGGAACGAAAGATGCACTGGAGCGAAGTATGTATGTGGTCCGATTTGCTAATTAACAACTGATTAATGACACGTTCGAATGAAGTGTCGGTCAGTTTTCACACCTTCCCGAGTGACACCTCTCGCTTACACGCGTCCGCCATTATATTGTCTGTAATCAGCCTATTAGCACGCCATCTGTGACGTTGATGGATGCAAACTGACATGAAGCTTACAAGCGAGTTTGTTTGTTTGTTACAAAGATTAATCAAATAATGAAACAACATCACACTAAACATATTACGGCACTTAATCTTTACGACAGTACATGGTTTTCGGCAATACATACTAAAACACAACATAAACATATGAGTGAGCACATACATAAAGGGATTCTCAATATGAAAGATGCGATGAAACGAAATACGCGATGAAACGAAATAATTGCGTTTCCCGGGGCTACTTCGTACCATCATGAATGGACTGTATGTATGGTTTGTGACATTTAGTTAGAGAGATATCAATAGCAAATGACATATTGACTCAGTGTTATGAAAATATGTGTAGTTGGACGTCATGATTAACCCTTTCCCTTATAGAGGATACCATGAAAAGACTTATGCGAACAGCATAAAACCAGATCAGCCTGCGAGTAACTCGCAGGCTGATCAGGTTTTATGCTGTTCGCTGCTCCTCAGTGGTCTGGTAATGAGGATTTTACAATTAAATTTGTTAAGGTTTGAGTTTGGTTTTCTGCAGATCAGGCTTTATGTGGTACCTATTGAGTGCATCAAAATGAGTCTATATGAGGGAAAGGGATAATGTGGATTGGTTAACATTTACAAATGGAAATCTTTACAAATCTGAGACTCAGTATTTCCATTGTATTTGTCTGTCTAGGTATTTCTTTCATAAATATTTTGATTTCTAATATCAAAATCAATTTTTAAGATTGATTGCATTGTAAAATTAAAGAATTTTGGCACTCACACAAAAAACAAAACTGTTAAGACTAGATTTAATTACTTTTATAGTTCTGTGAAGATCGGTGAGTAAATGGGGACAGGACAGTAATGTAACTAATTGGTACACTTATCTATCATGATTATATGGCTTGCAGGTCCATGACACGGGTTCATATCTGAAAGGTCAAGGTCACACTTAGAGGTTAAGGGTCATAAATGGGTACTATAGATATCGTCCAAATTGTAAATTCCTGGTGCATACAAGAATTTTTTATTTCGTAGTCATGATGGGAAGGGATGCAGCACATGACCTAGGTCTGTAGCTATAGAGGTTAAAGGTCAAAAATGGGTACATTTCTTACATTTATATACAGTTGTACAGATGAACCTGTATTAGTGGCCACTGTACTAAGCGGTCAACCTGTACTAAGCGGTCAACCTGTACTAAGCGGTCAACCTGTACTAAGCGGTCAACCTGTACTAAGCGGTCAACCTGTATTTTGTGGTCAATTTTAATATTACCAAACTGTAGCATTTTATATATTTAAACTTCAATTAGCGGTCACCTTTGTTAAGCGGCCACTTTCTCTTGTTCCTTTGACCATGAAAAGACCTATGCGAACAGCATAAAACCAGATCAGCCTGCGAGTAACTCGCAGACTGATCTGAGGTTTTATGCTGTTCACTGCTCCTCAGTGGTCTGGAACTGAGGATTTTGTAATTAAATTTGGTAAGGTTTAGCTGTGGTTTTCTGCAGACCAGGCTTTATGTGGTACCTATTGAGTGCGTCAAAATGAGTTTATATGAGGGGAAGGCTTAATTTAGGGACAGGTTTGACTGTATCGAAAACTCATTTGGTTTTTGTGGCATTTCACAGATTTGAAATTTGTGCATAAAGCTTCTGGGCTGATGTGAAATATAGATTTAATATCATTGATATTTATGCAGTGTTGCTTTGTTTGCCAATATTTGCCAATTTACATACCTCATGCAAGAAGCTTGAAATCACAATTCTTTTTGTAGAAGCTGGAAGGATTCAGTCTGTTGTAATAAACAAAGCTAAAAAAAAAGATTGAATAAATAATTAAGGTCTTTGTGAAAAACTATTTTAACTACTTATTTATTTATATGTATTTACTATAGTTTGGTTTGCTCTATTGTTTATTGGGTTCAATGTCCAGCTGACAGTATTTTGATTGGCTGATTTTACACTAAGCCTTTGAAAATGATAAATCTTGTTTTGAAAAGAATGTTGTATTATTCATCCATTGTTGTTTTATTAGCTTGTCTGTTTTTCAAGACAAAAAGTCTAGGTATTGCCATCACTCTGGTGTAGTTGTCGTTGTCTGCATTATCGTTAGCATCATCATTGTGAAAAACTTAAACATTGGCCATAACTTCTTAACTATGTAAGCGTCTGTCATCAGACTTCACAATTACATGTTCAGTATCACAAGGGCTACATTCCCATCAAGGACCGTAACTCTTTGGTCCATTTTGTCCAAATTTATGTCCCTTTTTAAAAAAATAAAGAGAAAAACTTTACCTTGACCATAACTTCTTATAATTATTAAATTGTCTGTCATAAAAGTCCACATACTTGTTCACTATCACAAGGGCTACATTCTCATCAAGGGCCATAACTCTTAGGTCCATTTTCACTTGATATATCTGTCCCTTTTTAACAGAATCCCAAACAGACTAGTGAGGGCATCTGTATGTGATGCTCTTGTTACATATAATAATGTTTATCAGTCCCCAGTGTATTTCAAAGAATTATATTGTTATTCATAAAGATTTATTGACATTAATACTGTCGCAGATGGTGTAATGTTGATTGCTTATACCTGATTAGGAGTCCACTTCATATAATTATTAATCTACGTAAATGTCAGTGTTGTACACCTGAATTGTGTATAATGTGTTACATGAGAAAAGTCTGAGGTTGTATGGCAAGTTATTTTATCGGGTTGGATTAGGCAGTGAGGATGGAGTTATTTCATACTTCTTCTATTGATTCCTTTGGCCTAGACCTTAGAGTGTCCACCTGGGGCATGGGGAATCACGAGTTTCATTCCTGACCACATCTTATCAAAGGTATTAAAAATGGTACTGTAAGTTCCTTCTTATTACAGGTGGCCTCTAATACAGGTTCAATTGTATGTTAAAAAATTAGTAGCTCATTCTTCCGAACTCCAAGAAGAAAACAAAAAGAAGAGAAACCACTGACCTTTCAGTTCATTGAAGTTGGGGCTTAATAAATAGGAATCTCACTCGTCCTGTCTCAGGCTGTCATGTCCAGCACTTGCATCACATGCCAAGACAGGTTGGGATGTGACGATATTAATCACATTTAGTAATTTGTAATTTTTTTTATTGTACTTCACAATTTTTGCTGGTTTTTTATATCAAAATTAAATCTTTGCAAGGATCTAATTATACACTCTTCAAATGACATGATGTATTATAAATGCATCTGCCACTCCAGTGGGCGGCCACAGGCAGCGGGTGGCGTCCACTGAGGTTGTTGAGTATCTCTCTGTAACTTAAACAAACAAAAATGAACTGATCTTTACCAAACTTGGTCACTATGTGAAATATGGGCACAATATTTTGGCCATGATTGTCTCAGACACTTTGGAGTTATTTCCCATGAATTGATGAAAAATTGCTAATTAGCAGTGTCTGCTCTCTAATTCAAACAAACATGAACCAAGTTTGAAAACCAGTTAATATGTATGAACACTCGAGAGTTATGGCCCTTGACTTGATCAAATTGTACTTTGGGCATATTTTCAATAACCAGCACTCTTATATGCACTGCATGTTAATCTTATGGTTAGAGTGACAGAGACCATAATCACTTGGCCATGAAGGTCCCATGTCTTTTCTTGTGTCGGGACATGTCTCACCTCTGTTATAAAAAGACAGGAAATTTTCCAAGGGATAAGAGAGTGTCACTTTGGTCTTTTATCACTTATCTCAGTTCTTCATTTATCATAACTGTAAATGTATCAGAGTCTCCAGAGACGCTGATGCAACAAGCTGTCAAGATATATTTAATATATTTACGGGTGTTGCATATTTTTGGCAGGATAATGCCAATCATCCATGCAGTTTTCTTTGGTACCATGATTCCAGGGTGACCCTCAAAAATAATGAAACAAAATGAGTTTTCACATCATAAGGAGGTGTTTCATAAAAGGAGGGTTTTATTAATTTTTTTTGTTATAGCTGGCAGGGTTTGTGGCAATTTGGAGTCTGGCATCTCTATATCTACACCTTACTCAGACACTGACTTGTATAAGTAACATTCAATCCTCATGGAATTCTTTCAAGATATTATGTCTGCCAAGTTTGATTTGCTTCGTTTGTTGATACTTGAATGGCTTTAGTATTATCAGAGTTATGCCCCATCCTATTTCTAGCCTGAAAAAAAAAAAAAAAAAAAAAAAAAAAGAACGAGGCAACGTATAAGTTTACTAAACATTTTTGGCATCAAACCATAATTTTTTATCATTTACAATTTGTGAAGACATTAAGTTGGTAAATGTCATCCAGTTGGCATTGAGTATACTGCTAAATTACCTAGTTGGACTTTATTATAAGGTGGATTTGTCAAGAGTTATATCCCTTATTTAGCAAAATTTACATGTTTTATTGTTTGTAGATTAATTGTTATCCCATTTTAAGGGCTGCATACAGTTTGGAAGAATTCTTGCTTTCAGAAATGTTCAGCCCTAGATAAAATTTGATAGTTGTCAAATTTAAAAAAAAAAGAATATAACTTGAAGAGAGTTATAAATTTTGTATCACAGAGGTGTTGAAAACAAATGAGATATTAACCTGTTGTATAATATATATTTATTTTCATACTTTTAACTTGATAAATATCATTTACTGAATGTTTAAATGGCATATTAGAATCTGTCTGATAAAGGTTTCCTCTGTTTGCCATTAGGTACTAGAGAATGTCTATATGAGGGATACGTAAACATGGAACCTCAAAATTTCTCATTGCGAGTGCTTAGTGCAAAACTATGGTAACGATATATAAACAAAGAAGCAGTTACAACGGTTTTGAATTTGGCATTTTCTCTTTATCTTCCCACTCAGGATCTTACAGTAAGTTTATATTGCTTGATTAATGGCTGAATGTATTATGAATTAGTATGTACCAATTTCAAAAGCGTTTGGGTGTATATTGCGGAGAAAATGGGATAATTTATAGGCATAATTATTCGCCATAGTATGATGTGGAATAAACCAAGCATGTTATATAAGGATAGACAGCTGAACAAATGTAGAATTGCAGTTTCAGCTCTTCCTGGAAGGAAGTGTGGACTCAGAAACAGTGAAGTGTTCAGTTTTGGTCGTTTTATTTGAGGATTAACAGATCGTAAAGTAGAGGAAGAATATTGAGCGGGTGTCGACAGTATGATTTAAAATTTTCAAAATAATGGTTGTTGAAAAGTTAAGAGCTGACAATATTTATGGTGTCATTATGATTTATGTTTGGTTGCTTTTTAGTTTTATTTTAGGAGTCTCTGTTCTAAGTTCTTGGTTCTGAATCTGAATCTGCAGTTAATATCATATTTATCAGCATACATGTGCATATGTCAAGAGATCCCCTTTGAGGTGACACATCGAACGTCTCAGAGAATATTGTTTTACCCTCTTAATTGCTCTTTTAAAGATCAAACTGTCATCATTAAAAAATGCATATACATATTTCTTTAATGAACAGATGTTTTTGCCAGGGTCTTTTTAGTACAATGTATTGGATATACCTTATTAGTTTGCAATTAATAGTATATCTATTTGCTTGAAGACTTTACCATCTGTATGCTCATGATGTGCATATTATGACTTAATGAATATCAATTTACTGAATTTTAAAAGGTATATGAAACAATGGATTTTTCTTTGCTGTGTAGACTCAGGATAGATTCTGATTGAGCTACAATATTGTACGAGCAGACAGTATAGGCCCTTAGAGGGAGCTGTCTGATCTGGGTCAGCACTGTTTAAGGTGCCGAAATGTGTCATTGTAAAGGGTGGAACTGAATGACTGTAGTAAGGAAGCCTGTATTCATCAGAAATTGCAAGACCTTTTAAATGGACTTAATGCAAAATTTACCAATGTAACATGTCTCTGGAGAGGAAAACACAATTATAGGAATTTTTTGTCCTATGGCGTTAGTTACACTTTATGCAGATAATACTGAGTAAATTACATAATTATAATCACAATGAAAAGTGAAAACGTTTGTGTCTAGATCAAGTTCCATTATTGCTTTGGTGACTCTTATAAAATCAGAAATGTGTTACCTAAATAATAATTATGCTCCTTGTAGAATAAAACATGGTGAATTGCAATCTGTCTGGGAAAAAAAATAGCTTGGATGAAAGGTATGACCGTCAGTGATGTTCATCTAATTTTGTGAAATTCTCATATGATTTATTCATCTTGTATGAGGTGGTATATATCTAATGGTTGAAGCACCAAGGCTGCTAGACATTGGTATTGTGCCAAATTCCTTGAATTTCTTCAAGACTTAGAGAATTTGTTGAAATATCTGTATAAGCTTATTAATTTACTGATAGGAAATAGTGGAATAAGAAATGATTCTCTCATTCATATTTGACTTGTTATATTGACAAAGTCCCTTTTCATTTTCCAACCAATTAATTTTAAAATCCCAGTGAGTCTCAGAAGACACTGGTCTCTTGCTGAAATTGGCGCTGTTCACTGTCAACAACAGGTATTTGATTTATTGGAGGTGGTAGTAAAGCCTGCATAAGAGGTTCATTTCTGAATGAGGATCTCTGTGTTGCACTGCTGTATTAATTGGAGGCATCTATCACATGCTAATTACTCAGGATAGAGGGGCAGTTAAGGGCCTTTAAATATTAGGACTGGCACCAGTATACTGGTCTATACAAGGTTCACACATTCCTAATTTGCAACCCTGGACTCTATTTTTCTGTCTGGCACACTTTTCCGTCACACTTCTTTCAGCAGTTGACACGTGTTCCAAGGGACACTACTTGTTTGGCAGTTCCTGACCACTTCTTATGTAACTATAAATCCTTCTTGACTGTTCCTGGGTTGAACCAGTACTTTGCACCTTGGAAGACCATGAAGAATGGGTTTGAACCCACAGCCTTTGGATCCACAAGCATATGTTACCACTGGACCATGGCACTTTTGCAATACTTCATTGTATATTGCAATGCAATCCTGGAGAAAAAAACATTTATTAGCTCCATGAAATCTAAGGTTACCAGGCTAAATCTTAGAAAATCCTTGTGACGATATATATAACTCGAGGCCACAGTTATGGTCAAACTTCAAGGAACAATCATTGGTAGAACTCAAAACTGGGGACATGTGGGGTCAAAAAGTAGGCACAAGGGCACAATTATGGGCAAATCTTGAAAAAAAAAGACACCTTGAACACTGCAGGTGATATATTTTTTGCCTATCTTCATATAATACCTTGGTCAGAATGTTTTTCTGCAAGATTACACAGATGAGTTCAAACCTGAGTCATTGTGCAAGGTCGGATCTTGTAAAATAAAAATGTGAATATTCTACATGTATATGCTAGTCATTTTTACTCAATTTCCATGACACTTGGTCAGAATGTTTGACATTCAGCATGAAATCTTGGTTAGGTTATTGTATTTTACATTGTTCACACTTTATTGAATGGATATCAAAAGTATATTATATTATGTAATTATGTAATGATGACTGTTTGTTACACCAGGATGATTTAACCCTTTCCCTCATAGAGGAAACCATGAAAAGACCTATGCGAACAGCAAAAAACCAGATCAGCCTGCGAGCAACTCGCAGGCTGATCAGGTTTTATGCTGTTCGCTGCTCCTCAGTGGTCTGGAAATGAGGATTTTGTAATTAAATTTGGTAAGGTTTAACTGTGGTTTTCTGCAGATCAGGCTTTATGTGGTACCTATTGAGTGCGTCAAAATGAGTCTATATGAGGGAAAGGGTTAACTTTAATTAATACTGATTCAGTGAGTGACACAGGGCTGTCTTGGCCCTCTTGTCACACAAAAGCAACAAAGTTCTATTATATTAAAGTACCTTGGTTTAAGTACAACTAAAACAGCATTCATTATGAAGTTGCACTGCATTACATTTGGAACTCGTTTTCTAAACTCCGGTAGTTGACTTTTCCCGAAAGTCCCGACTTTTCTATTCTTTGTCTATATGAATTAAGTATGTCTATGTTGAATTTTTAAATGTTGACTTTTTGCGTCGTCTGTCTGGCTGTCTGTCAGTCCGTCACACATTTTCCGTTATGCAGGTGACAGCAGGTGACATGTGTTCCAGAGAATACTCTTGTTAGTTATATCATTCTTTTTGCCTGTCTCCAGTATTTTGATCACACCTAAAAACTAAATTGTATCTTTATGTTGTCTGATGGTTTGCAGAGGTTAGAATGTTCCTTTGATGATTGCCACATTGACGCAATTAATCTGCGGTGAATCAGCCTGACTTCTGATAGTTGCTAAAGAGCTTCTGATAGTTGCTCATTAACATTGATGTTTTTTTTACAATTGAAATACGTTGGTTGCACTTTTGCAGTCCTATTTATATATTAAGTCTGCTCGACTTAAACATTATTTCCAAAATTTCCAAAACAGAAGCTGCTGATCTAATATAAGAACTCTATAATGTCATGTGACTTTACAGGGACTGAAAAACATTATTTGATATTGTAATCGTATTTATACATTGTAAATTAATTGGTTGTTTATCATTTTGTTTATGAAAAATAAATCTGATATTATACAGAAACATTAAGCTTAAATTTCCCTTTTAATATTCAAGACGATCATTTAATCTCATGATTGTATTTAGGCATTTTGCGGGGACCCAAAATGGCGAACTATGAAATTAACTATGCATGTATATTTTTATATTGATTTTTTTTATCTTGAATTTTCTGACATCAGGTCAGGAAAAAATCGAAACAGACTGTATTTGAATTTGAAATACATAATTTTGTATGATGTTCTCCAAAGATAGAAATGAAAATTAACATCACAAAGTACAAACATGATGTATGTCTTTTAAGTATTTAATTTTTCTTATCAAATTATAATTTGAAGCTTTTCTGTGAACTCAGACAAGCTATCAAATATATTGAAAAGTTGCAGATCAAGAGTGATATGCACATTAGAAACTGCCAACAAATAAAAAGTTTAGTCTGAATGTTCTGATGAAAAAATTGATGGAAAAAATAGATATATCATTTTAAGACCTTTTGATGTGATGATATATCAGTTATGTACTTGAATTCCAAAGTCTGTTCAAGTGTGGGAAACAAATATAGACTCGAGAGAAGATTTGAGTGTGATACAACAATAGAATCATTGTCAGATGAAGTAAAGGATATGCAGTGTAATTGAAGATTTTATCCAGTGTATTGAGCTGATGTATCCTTTAGAAATATCAGAAATAGATGGTTTAATTTTAGCAGTAGAAATGGTGAAGGATCTTGTAATGGTAAATAAAAAATATTATGAATCTCCTGTTATACTAAAATTTACTGTCATTTATCTTGATAATTTTAAGATGAGAGACTTACAGAAAGGAGAACTTTAAATGAAATTCCTATGAAATTGAATAAATTTTGAGAGCTTGGTGCAAAACTTACAATGGTAACTGAAAAAAATAATGAAGCATTTACAGTAGTTTTGCACTTTTAAGTGCTGTGAAGAGAATTTATATATATTTGAACAGGTCCTTAAGGTGGTTGTGGGGTATTAGTCCCAGTTTGTGTTAAATTACAGTTTTCAAATCTTTCAACACAGAATCTGATGGTTGAGTGGTAAGAGTGTCTGCCCTTGAATAGGAAGGATGTGGGTTTGATCCCTGGCTGCAACATACTGTGACAGTCGTAAAAATGTACTCAGCTCCTTGCTTGGCGCTCAGCATATAGGGTAGTTCTAGGATTGGTTGGCCTGGTGTCAGAATAATGTGACTGGGTATGTATGCCACATGTTTAAGGTGTGATACTGCAGTGTGGCAGCACTAAATCTGTGTCAAGTAGACGCTGTCTCCAAAAACTGAAACACTGTCAGATGGATGTTAAACCCGGTTACCAACCAACAAACAAATCTTTCACTTTTGTTATTCAGATTTTAAGGAATTAAGTACCATGCACGACTGAGTTAGGCCAGCGAGGTGTTGGGAAAATGTAACTGGGTGTGGTATCATGACACTTAATTGTCTACGGCGTGAATGTAACTGGGTGTGGTATCATGACACTTAATTGTCTACGGTGTGAATGTAACTGGGTGTGGTATCATGACACTTAATTGTCTACGGTGTGAATGTAACTGGGTGTGGTATCATGACACTTAATTGTCTACGGCGTGAATGTGACTGGGTGTGGTATCATGACACTTAATTGTCTACGGTGTGAATGTAACTGGGTGTGGTATCATGACACTTACTTGTCTACGCCGTGATTGTGACTGGGTGTGGTATCATGACACTTAATTGTCTACGGCGTGAATGTGACTGGGTGTGGTATCATGACACTTAATTGTCTATGGCGTGAATGTAACTGGGTGTGGTATCATGACACTTACTTGTCTATGGCTTGATTGTGACTGGGTGTGGTATCATGACACTTAATTGTCTACGGCGTGAATGTGACTGGGTGTGGTATCATGACACTTACTTGTCTACGGCGTGATTGTGACTGGGTGTGGTATCATGACACTTAATTGTCTACGGTGTGAATGTGACTGGGTGTGGTATCATGACACTTACTTGTCTACGGCGTGATTGTGACTGGGTGTGGTATCATGACACTTAATTGTCTACGGCGTGAATGTGACTGGGTGTGGTATCATGACACTTAATTGTCTACGGCGTGAATGTGACTGGGTGTGGTATCATGACTCTTAATTGTCTACGGCGTGAATGTGACTGGGTGTGGTATCATGACTCTTAATTGTCTACGGCATGAATGTGACTGGGTGTGGTATCATGACACTTACTTGTCTACGGCATGAATGTAACTGGGTGTGGTATCATGACACTTAATTGTCTACGGTGTGAATGTGACTGGGTGTGGTATCATGACACTTAATTGTCTACGGCATGAATGTGACTGGGTGTGGTATCATGACACTTAATTGTCTACGGTGTGATTGTGACTGGGTGTGGTATCATGACACTTAATTGTCTACGGTGTGATTGTGACTGGGTGTGGTATCATGACACTTAATTGTCTACGGTGTGATTGTGACTGGGTGTGGTATCATGACACTTAATTGTCTACGGTGTGATTTCACATGGAGGCAGCACAATATCTGTCTGAAAGACAAAGTCCCAAGTGACTGAAATTATGTTTGCTGATAAATTGACCCAGATAAATATGTGTATAGTCAATGTTTTTTATGACAAATAATTAGGATATTTCAATCAATATTTGGCAGCACAATGTCTGCTTTATTCAGATAAAATTACTCAAATACTTTAATTCCAGGACAAAGTATCAACTAACAAAAGAGTTAGAAAAAGTATTTTGTTCCTGATAAAACTTATTTTCTCATTACATGTTTCTTCGAAAGCCATGATTTCCCTGAATTTTCATTTTCTCATTACATGTTTCTTGCAAAGCCATGATTTTCCTGAATTTGGTGAAGCACAATACATTTACTTTAATTATGATTTGCAGACACTGTTACAACATTTCTCTATATGGCCTTCAATCTCAGTTTCAGGAAATACTGTAAAATGGAATGTTATATGACAGTGTTGAAATATTTATATGAGAAGTAGAGAGAGAGAGAGAGAGAGAGAGAGAGAGAGAGAGAGAAGCAAGAAGTAAATTGTTTAGTTATTATCAGGATATTGGGTAAAAATTAAACAAAATAATACATTTATTTGTATACCGTAAAATTTATGAGTAAATTTGGCAAGGAAGATTTTTCCAGAAATGGTTATTGATCATTAGAAAGGAATATTAGAAAGAGATTTTTGAGAAATTTGTGTATGTCTGTGTGTGTGTGTGTGTGTGTGTGCATGTGTTTTGGCATTATGCTTTCTAATTTTTTCAAACACTATGTTTTATGATATGTAGATTATGAAACTTGACAGAGACTATATAGTTTCAAGGTTGAGCCATATTTTGTGTCAGGGAAATTATCTTGATTCATCTCTTTGAATGGTTTCAGGGTTGGACAAGTGCTTTGTGCCTTGCAGGGGATCGAAGCCCCAACCTTGGAAGCGTAGTTACTGAACACTCCCAATGGACCACAGAACCTTTATAACTTTTGCATTTACTGCAACCGGCAGATGTTCTAGATGTAACTTCAAAACAAATTCTTTGGTTTCAAAGTTGCTAATGCTGAGTACTAAAGGAATTGTTGATTTCTGCACTCCCTGATAGACACATGTTTCTGCAGACTCTATAGAGTTTGGCACCAAGCTTCTTTTGCTTTCCAAAGAGTTGAGTGTTTGATTGCGAAAAACACTTGTGAATTTCAGGCAAATTTCTCTAAAATTTGTGCATTTGTTAAATGGGAATTTATGTATAGGGTGTTCAAAAACTGCTAAAATATCTTTGGAAATAAAAATATTCAGTTCACTGCAAGAATAATGTTTTCTGTTATTTTATGGTAAACGTAGAGAATGGTGGCAGATTGACAAGTTTAGTTTGATTGCGTACTGGAGTAACATTGATTCATATAGGGTAAAATGTATACACAGGCATTAAGAATATCAAAATGGTTGAACAGTCAATTTTACATTGGTGCATTTTTTTTAGATTTATGACTCAGGTTGTATAGGCCAAGTGGTTGGAGTGTCTGAAAGAGGCAGGCAAGGCTGTGGGTTTGTTTCCCAGTTGCAAAATACCAAAGTGATCAGTAAAAATGGTACTCAGGTATAACTCATTTGCTTTATGCACTGTATATAAACAGAGTAGGACTGGTTGGCCCAGCAATAATGTGACTATGTTTGATATCATGCCTTATATCTATGGCATGAGGTTGCGTTGTGGCAGTACTTTATGTCCCCAGGTTGCTGAAATACTGCCGATGGGACAATAAACCCAAGCAGACAATTTTTATACCCCCCCGCAACGAAGTTAGGGGGGGGTATACTGGAATCAGGTTGTCCGTCCGTCCGTCCGTCTGTCCGTCCGTCTGTAGACACAAAATTCTGCGGACTACTCCTCCTAAACTTCTGGAAGGATTTTGATGAAACTTGCTGGCAATGATCCTTAGACATTGTATTAGCGCGTTATCTATATAGCATTGAGTTACCTCCCCTATTTACCAAGTTATGCCCCTTTGATGATTTTTGCATTACAAACTTCTGCGGACTACTCCCCTAAACTACTGGAAGGATTTTAATGAACTTCCTGCAATGATCCTTAGACATTGTAAGCGCGTTATCTATATACATTGGTTACCTCCCCTATTTACCAAGTTATGCCCCTTTGATGATTTTTGCATTACAAACTTCTGCGGACTACTCTTTCTAAACTACTGGAAGGATTTTGATGAAACTTGCTGGCAATGATCCTTAGACATTGTATAAGCGCGTTATCTATATATCATTTGGTTACCTCCCCTATTTACCAATTTATGCCCCTTTGATGATTTTTGCATTACAAACTTCTGCGGACTACTCCGCCTAAACTACTGGAAGGATTTTAATGATACTTGCTGTCAATGATCCTTAGACATTGTAGCAGCGCGTTATCTATATAGCATTGAGTTACCTCCCCTATTCACCAAGTTATGCCCCTTTGATGATTTTTGCATTACAAACTTCTGCGGACTACTCCGCCTAAACTACTGGAAGGATTTTAATGATACTTGCTGTCAATGATCCTTAGACATTGTAGCAGCGCGTTATCTATATAGCATTGAGTTACCTCCCCTATTTACCAAGTTATGCCCCTTTGATGATTTTTGCATTACAAACTTCTGCGGACTACTCCTTCTAAACTACTGGAAGGATTTTGATGAAACTTACTGGCAATGATCCTTAGACATCTATATAGCATTGAGTTACCTCCCCTATTTACCAAGTTATGCCCCTTTGATGATTTTTGCATTACAAACTTCTGCGGACTACTCCTTCTAAACTACTGGAAGGATTTTGATGAAACTTGCTGGCAGTGATCCTTAGACATTGTATAAGCGCGTTATCTATATATCATTTGGTTACCTCCCCTATTTTCCAAGTTATGCCCCTTTGATGATTTTTGCATTACAAACTTCTGCAGACTACTTCGCCTAAACTACTGGAAGGATTTTGATGAAACTTGCTGCCATTCATCCTTAGACATTGTAGAAGCATGTGTTAGTTATATAACATTGGATTACCTCCCTTTATTATAGTTATGCCCCTTTGATGATTTTTGCTTTACAATTTTCTGCAGACTACTCCTCCCATTGGATTACCTCCCTTTTTTATAGTTATGCCCCTTTTTTTTTTTAATTTTACTACTCCTCCTAAACTACTGGAGGGATTTCAATGAAACTTGCTGTCATTCAACCTTAGACATTGTAGTAGCGCTTTTTCTATATAACATTGGGTTACCCCCCCCCCCCCCCCTCCCCCCTGTTTTAAAGATATGTCCCTTTGATGGTATTTGTTTTACAATTTTCTTCCATTGATAGATTTCAGTGAATCTTAATGATATTTATCCATAGACATAGGTATATCCATAGGTATGTGTTACAAAGGATCACTAGATTTCCATGTAGTTGGCACATATGTCCTCTATATACGTATTAAGATGGAGTGTTGTATGCAAGAATCTGATTGCATGCTCAAAAGCCATGTTTGACAAAAACACTTGCGGGGGGGTATTAGTAAGCCCTTAGGCGACAGTTCTAGTTTTATCTTTTAAGTGACATTTTGTTGCACTGAGAAGGATACCATGTGAATATCAAAGTGTAGAGTTTGTTGTCTGGGTCTCTCAACACAAAAAATATTGGACATAAGATCCAAAATTTTTTTGTCAATTTTTTTTTTTTTGTAGTCTCTTGTATGATAATGAGATGGTTCATTGAGACAGAAAAATGACTTAGAAGAGTAAATTGTATTAAGAATGTGTTTTAATGAGCCATGTGCATCTGAAAAAAACATGCAATAAGTCTGGGAAAGGAAAAAATAAATGTGTAAAAGTGATAAAAAATGTTCCTTTTTGTTTGTTACTAATACATTTAGGTACACATTTTCTTTGGATTTTTTTTTCTTTGTGAAAAGAATGTGGACTGTGCTTTGGGACTTTCGGCCATACTGAATAAATCTTTGAATACTTTTGATCTAAAGGAGTTAAAAGAAAATCATGAGACTCTTTAGTCTTTTCTGAGTCTCGCACAGTGTTGCATTCTATTAATGTAGTTGTTATTGCGTGGTTTCTGATATGAAAATGAGGTCTTTATTCAAAAGGTCCTGATTAGGCAAGCTATGTGCGATGCAAAATAGAGATATTTCCATGCAAATGAAAAGACATGCCCTTTGCTTGTGCGTACAATGGGAATTGCAATGATTTTGTATGGAATGAATTAATTGGAAGGCAAACCATTGAGGCATGAATGTAAATGTCACAGTGCTATTTCATAAGTTCAAAAGATAAGGCTGTATCTTAGATGAGAAAGCAGGAGACGGTATAGGGTTGTTTCATACAGGCAAGGGAATTTTTACCCATTGGAATTGATTAACCCAATACCTTTTGTAGCCATGTAAAAAAAATAGCTGACATTAATTGGCTCCTGTCAACAGCTTAAAAGGTTGCTAACGTGCATAATCCTGGGCTTGTAAGTTTTTTTGCTGTGGCTTTTTGTAGGAGTTAAAGCTGCATTTATATTATTCTTGAGAAAAGATTTGCATTGCGTTTCATGTTTGGTAGCCAATTGGGAGTGCTATTTTTTTATAATGTCTGTCTTAGAGCCTCCTTAAGGTTATACAAATGTTATTATTATGGACTTTTTTGTACAGAACATTCTGAAACATTGTTTTGTTGGTGAGTGTAGGTTTACACTAGATTTTGTAGATTTTAAAAATGCACCTATGGGTATTTTGTGTACTGCAGGACAGGTATAGGGGAACAGTTTTGCTTATCATAGGGTGGGGATAGGGGAACAGTTATGCCTAGCATAGAGTGGGGAAAAGGGAACAATATTGCCTACCACAGGGTGGGGAAAGGGGAACAATTTTGGGTTGACTATTGTAGGGCCTTGATAGGGGAACAATTTTGCCTACCATAGGGTTGGGATAGTGGAACAATTTTGCGTACTGAAGGGAGGGCAGGGAAAGATGAACAATTTTGCCTACTGTAGGTAGGGGATAGGGGAACAATATTGCTTACATAGGGTTGGGATAGGGGAACAATATTGCTTACATAGGGTTGGGATAGGGGAACAATTTTGCATACTGTAGCTAGGGCGAGGATAGGAGAACAATTTTGCCTACCATAGGGCGAGGATAGGAGAACAATTTTGCCTACCATAGGGCGGGGATAGGGGAACAATTTTGCCTACCGTAGGGTTGGGATAGGAGAACAATTTTGCCTACCATAGGGCGGGGATAGGAGAACAATATTGCCTACCATAGGGCGGGGATAGGGGAACAATTTTGCCTACCATAGGGCGAGGATAGGAGAACAATTTTGCCTACAATAGGGTTGGGATAGGGGATCAAATAAAAGACTAAGTCAAAACTGCAAAATGTGTTTTTAAAATTCTACCCCCTCTCAGAACTAGAATATTGTTAAAAATCATAAATCAGGGGTTTTTCTTATTGAGATTCAGGACCCCATGGCCCTGTTTCTTGAACTTTTCAAATTGAGATTTTCCATAACCTTCTTCTTTTAGATTCTAAAAATTAGACATGTATTTTTTTAATCGATAGAAAATGGTGCACAGAGTTCTAAATTGTCATATTGAATATATGATATATTTGATTTGAGGAAAAGCTCAATTTGAGATATCTGTGAACTTCAGGTCGCAGCCAGTATGAGGGTGTCCCAGTGGTTGAGACAGAGTGTACAGTGTTTAGCCTTGCTAATCTGTGTCATGATCCTCTACAGCAGGAACACTTGTGTCTAATGTAAGCTCTCTGATATCCTGGCATGTGCATCATAAAACAACCTCAAATTTAGAATTCGGAAAATCCCAAGTGCCTATTTTGTGGCATGTGTATCATAAAACAACCCCAAGGTGAGAATTTGGAAAATCTCCTGGGCCTAATTTAATGGCCAGTTTTGTTGTAGTCACTGGCTTATTACTATTTGATTCATAATTGTTTTAGGTTTAAGTTCAAATGGAAATCTTCCAGATGAGTAGCAGTAGGTCAGTGGTTCTACCTGCCTGCACTCAGTGAATCTAAGACCATTTTCGTCAAGGGGATGTGAATAAAACCATGAGTACATGTTAACATTTTTTTCTTGAGGTCAATAAATGAAGGAATTTTAGATCTACACAGTTTTGAGTTGGGAGACAAATTCAATTTAAGATGTTTAGTGAACCACATGCTGATCCTTTATTAATTTCACCAATGTTTTGGAAGAAGGTCAAGGTCACTAGTTCTAAAAATAGAAAACTAAATTGGTATAGGTGTTATGAATGAGTTAAGACAAAATTAAACCATGCTGCAAGAATTTAACTTGCCGTCAGATAAAGCACTAGTTTTGAATGGAATAATAGATTAATAATAGACTGTTTTTCTCTTTCTCAACAGTAAGTTCTAAGAAAGCTGAAGCATATTATTACCTCCACATGCAGCCCTATGATGTATTTCTTGACAGACAGAAGCCATTTAAGGTGTGTTGGGATATTTGTCTTGATTACTAATTGGGAATTATGATTGTCAAGCCAATAAAGACTGTCACCCACTGGCAATTCGGAGATGATTTGTAGGTGCAGTAACTGTCGTTAACTAGAATGTTTGTCTGAATTCTCAGTTGAGACGTGTCTGCCTTTCATAATGGAAGTATATGAGAGATAGTTTTATAGTATTCTAAGCTGGCTTTACACTGCCATTGAATGGTAATCACATCTCAGATATAGAAATCTTGTTCTTCAAAAATGTTGTCTGCTATATATTGGACCTTAAGATTTTAAGCTCTTAAGACCTTCACCTCTATTTTCCATGGATCAATTCATTTGTTACAGATGGAATACTTTTAGTGGGACGTTAAACACAATAAACAAACTGCTGAAAACTTAAAAGGTGCATTCAAGGGGAGGTAATAAAACCACTAAGAAACCATGTATTCAGGTCAAGCACTGATCACATGATATCCCAGGGTAGCTATTGGTTAATCTTGGAATTTAATTTACATATTGAATGCACACATTGTAAAGGTCCATCTATGGTAATAGCCCTGCAGGTTATCAGTTATTTAGAAATTAAAATGATAGCCACATCATCTGATAAGAAATTAGCGCATTTGGTTACTATAGATATAACCACAAAATAGAATCAAAGCACTTAAGGCACTCAGAGACCGTTTGCTGGATTTATATGATTTTTAATTGCTATAATTCTTAACGCAGCATTTTAGCAGGGTTGAACTCCATAGAGGCAAAGGTCATTTTACACCCAAAATATGTTTCTCCTGCAACTCTAATTGTTAGGAAGTAACCTGAACTGGCTCTTTCTTTTATGATAACCCTGCCGACGGTCTCTCAGTACCTTGAATGCTTTGGTTTGTTTCACGGTGATCCAGAATGAGGGTCATGATGCTGATTCATTCATAAGTTGCATACGTAATGACTCCATGACCTTACTTCAATGGTGCATTCTGTCTGTTGTTGCACTGAGTGCACTGGTTAAATCGGCTGCAGTAATTATGCAAATCAGCAATGCCTGTTTTTGCTTTCCCACCTCACTGGCTCTGTTGCCTCTCTATAACAGTGGATGAATACAATGATTTGGTCAGTGGCTATATATAAAACTAGCAATTTTTTTAAAAAATGTGTTGTAAAATGAAGGTTAGTTTGTTATATGATAAATAAAATTTTGATGCTCGTACTCATTTGAAACTGTTGAAATTGATGACAATATTAATACTTATTTCATAGAATCACATTCAGTTTTTGATTGTTTGAATTAGGACTTTGAGGAAAAGACTGAAATACCATGAAAATAAATGATCATATGTTGCTGGAAGGACTAAGATGTTGAACCATGGGTGGTTTATTGAGCTCATTCTGGGATGAAGGTGTTGACAATTTTATTGGCCTTAATGAAGAAGAGGCAAAAGAACTCCATGAGGAAATAAAGAAAGAGTATGGTAGACCAAAATGGAGCAATGCACTTAATGCAAGAAAGTTTAGCTCGAAAAGGCATAGAAAAAGAAGTAAGACTCCAGAGGAAGAAGAAAAAGATGAAGTAGAAGATACAGATGCTACTGCAGTAGTCAAATGTTTAGAAGAGGAAGAAGAGGTTGAACATGTTATCAGTGCGAATGAAGAGAAGATTCTTGTTGGTGTTGATGGGGCAGAGATTGATAAGGAGTTACTGCTTAAGGTGATACAAGACTGGGAGTCACTAGACAGTGAGCATGGAGGTTCACTAGAAGAGGTAGATAATGTTAAAAACACTATAGAGGAGATTAACCAAGATGCTGCTGAGGCTGCAACTGAGGAGGCTGAGGGTGGGGAGGAAGCAGAGTTTGACAAGGTGAGCATGAGAACACTAGAGGTTGTAATGCACTTCATTAATAAACATGGTGATTGCTAAATATTTGTTAACTTAGAGAGGTAGTCTAAGTAAAAATAGGTTTTGCACTTATGGTATATGTGGTCATCAAGGTTTCAGAATGTGAGGTTCTTCAATAACAAAATCATCAAATTTCCAGAAGATTACATTGCATTGTTTGTTTTGTTGTCCTTTTAAAGGCAGTGGTTTTAACCTTATGAACATATCAAATATTTCTTCGGAAATTATGTGTTGTTGGGATTGGCTTGGTAAGTAGCAGCACAATTTAGAGGTAAGTTACTTTACATTTCTGGGAAAGAGTCAAAATGGAATTCCAGATGCAAAGAAGGTAAGTCAAAACATATTATGGGAGGAAACATGGTATGGTTTTGAATGAGTGATTGTGAAATCCCTGGTAGGTACAGTATAGGAATTACACCTATTACCCTGTTTTACAAAAAAATCACTGCTTTTTTATATACTTAAGTCAAGGTGGTTTAAGGGAGATATTCATTGTTTTCAATGATTTTAACTCAAGTTGTGTAATAAAACATCATTTTGTAAAGAATTCATTTTTTTTTAATCAGTTGTTTTTCTCTTCAAACTGCATTTTTGTAGATTATAGCACACATATCTTATAATGGATAGAGATATTATAATGACATTTTTCACAACACCTTTATAAGACTGAAATGAATTTGTTTTAGTGAAGTACCGAGCACTTTCAAAGAACTCAAAGATTTAAGTTAAACTATTGCACTGCCTATGGCAGCTCTTAAAATGGCAAATAAAAAGAGTGTGACACTTGAGCTTGTAGACATGTTAAAGGGTTCTTCATGGTTCATCCAGTCGGCTTGGGGTCGGTCTAGTTTTACCGGGGTGCCTCTGTGCACTCAGGGTGACTTCCTCCACCTGTAAATAGGTTCATGTTGCTATCCGACAGTAAACTCCAAAATGCATAATCAGATCTCATAAGGCTTCATTTTGGTAAATGCCAATTTTAGTGCTTACTATTCAGTTTGCAGATGATTTTCCAATTGTCTAATGTCCCTGACCCATTTCAGTGTACAACACTTGTTTAAATGCCCTGTAGTTTTGCAAATTTCCCTCATTTAACCAAGGTTGCAAAACAATCCACTGAATTTGTCCCGGAATCATTCGTCCTTGGACAGGTTTGTACCACAAGCTGCTTTGGACCATGCACACTACCAGTAAAATCGTGCACCTCAAGAAATGATCTGAAACTGACAGTCATATATCCCTGATCAGTTACAGAATATCTTTGATCTTTTGTTTCTCATAGATGTTAGAAATTGGATACATGGTGAGAGAAAGGGTATCCAGAAATCTTAACTGTAACCGACTAAGGTCAGACAGCCTATCTGGATGAATCACTGAGCATCGAAAAAAATTCGGATGAAATTATCAAGAGTTTCAATCCTGTGCTAGTTTACTGCGGTAAAATACAACTGATCTAGAAAGGAACAGAATCAACTGGCTGTATTGATAAAAGCCAATACATGATAAAGAGACATAACAGAATCTGTCTGAGGAATTCGTATCAGATATGGCTCACCTAGTGGCACTAATCTGCGGTTGATGTTGTTTTAAACGAGAATTTCAGTTGAGGCTAGAGACCAAATTCAATATTTCAACTGCAGTAGTCTAAGAGTCTGCGCCACAATTTTGAAACCTTAGTTGTAAAGCTGGTAAGCAAGAATTGCAAATAATTTAACCTTTTGGTCTTCAGTGGTTGTTTTTGTAATTCAGATAGTGTAGCATGTAAAGGACCATAGATCTAAGACATTGCATACCGGAGAATCCATTGTTCAGATTAATCTAGATACTGCAGACTTGATAGTATCAGTGTATGTCTCTCATGCAGGTACCTTAGAATCAAGACAAAACTTAAGTCATAAATCTTGCTTAAGCTTGCCTGATGTCCTTCCCTTGTTTAAAAAAGAAACATTGCTTTTTAAGTTTTATTTTAAGTTTCTTGCACTGTTTGTTTATTCGTGTTGTCTTAACTATTCAATTAGGTAGAAATTGACTTGTGGAACCGGGTAAGAATTCCAGAAATAAAGCGTATATCACACCATGAAATCAACAGATCCTTTGTTACTTCTCCACTAGACTTCAGAGTCAAAAAAAACCAAAAAAACAACAGTTCTGTTGAAGGAATTTCTATCCATGCATGTTACTGCTATATAAATCATGCATACATTTATTTAGGCCTTTAATTTTTTCTGAAATGTCTCAAATTCAGTTTTTCCTCAGCTCAAATATTGCATATTCTGTTTCTGAAATTCAAGTTAAAAAATAA
>CM037780.1:34333556-34383556 GCA_021229015.1 Solen grandis | reverse complement strand
CTAAGAATTCGATTTGTCTGTGTGTTTTACGACATCATCAATACCCATGTAGAGATGAAAGGTCATCCAGTGTAACATTCTGTGATCATAAAAAATATGTGGTTCCTACGTCATATGACTGATCACATTCATTCTTTGCACATACGCCTACTTCACAGGCTGAAAATTTTGATAACACTAATGAATTACCCATAACTGGTAAAGACTCCGTGTTGTGGAACATGTCATGTGGTGCCACAAGTACCTGCTACAGGGATACCCTATTCTGCATTTAATAGACTACCCAATAGAAGGCATGTACAAAAATGATGTTTTTCTTTGCAATGTGACTTACATTTTCCTAGTTTATATTTGACAGGAAACAAAGAACTCACCAACATTAACCCTTTCCCTCATATAGACTCATTTTGACGCACTCAATAGGTACCACATAAAGCCTGATCTGCAGAAAACCACAGTTAAACCTTACCAAATTTAATTATAAAGTCCTCATTTCCAGACCACTGAGGAGCAGCGAACAGCATAAAACCTGATCAGCCTGCGAGTTATTCGCAGGCTGATCTGGTTTTATGTTGTTCGCATAGGTCTTTTCATGGTTTCCTCTATGAGGGAAAGGGTTAATGAAGGAGAGAAGAAGAAACTGCTGTTACTACAATCTGATCATCTGTGAACAAGCCACTTTAAAAATGGCTATGGTATATTGAGGCCAGGGATCAAACCAATATCCTCCCGGTTATGAGATGATCATTATCAAACCAACAGCCACTGGGACTAACATATCTTCATCTGACAATTGGCTGGCCATCTGATGGAAACCTGACATGTGTCTCTATCTAACTCTTCTGAAGCTAATGGCTACAATCTATTCAGAACCAAACGAAAAAAAAAAAAGAAGTACTTCAGCATTATTGATTTTAATATCATCACTGGCTTCATTAGTCTAATCAAACAAAACAGTGTGGGAAAAACCAGATGATATCAAAATTTGAGAAAAAATGATTAGCCTGGAAAAAAAAGAATCACCTCAAGCGGCATACTATTTTGTTGAGAAAAAACATCATTCCTCTGGAATTGAGGCTATGACAACAGTTCTGAGGAGAGTTCAAAATGTAATGCCGATTCCTTTCCAATTTCAGTTTAAATCTTTAAACACTTACATCAGCAATTAACTAATTATATGTTTAGAGTTAACCAACAAAATATAATTATGTAGTTATATATTCAAGGGCCAGCCATTGCCAAATGGTTTATCATAAGGTGCAGACTTAGTATATACATGTATATGACTCTCACAGCTGTGGGTTTGAGATCAGATCTTGTCACTTGAGACTATTCCTGTGAGGAAACCTTCCAGCTGCCTTGCGGTAGACTTGCAGTTCTGTGCTAAATCATTGTCTGACCCATTTGCCTTTCACGTCAATTTATGTCTAGATGAATTAAAGGGTTGCTTATTAACCTCTCAGACATTAGCCTCCTTTACCATATAATTGACTGATTGATTTTTTTAGTTTACCGTCGCTACAAATGTATTTCAGTCTTATAGTGACCTCCAGCTAATTACAGGTAGAGGAAGACCTGGTATGCACTGAGACACCCAGTTTGACCACCGACCTACTGCAAGCCAGCTGGAAGGCTTCCTCACATGAAAATCCAAATGACCCTGTCAGGACTCGAACCCATACAATGAGGGACAGAGAGAGTGCTAAAGTCAGGGACTTACTATACAACATGAATTTTAATGCTTGTTTGCTGGTAATTTAACGACATGGCTTCCATGTTGTTTCTATCACAAAAGCTAGCTTATCAAAGATGGGTGCCTGACGTTGTTTTTAGGTTTTCGCCTCTTGCAGGGCGAAAACCTATTGTTCTTTTCTGTTGATTTGTTTTTTTTTTGTTTTTTTTTTATTATTTTTCCAATTCCACCCATTTTTGTAGCCAGCCTAGCGGCCAGATCAGAAAAGCTACAGCTATGAAATTTTGGGCATGGATTCATATCTGAACTTGTGCCTAAATGGTCAAACTTTTTACATTTGTTTCTGATTTAGCCACTAGGGGGCGCAATGCATGTAATCACTTTTTTGCTAATAACTCAAAAATTTGAAACCTGATTTAGATGCGTTTTTTTACATAATGTTCCTTGTTGACAGCCCAATCAAATATGATGGATATCTCATCAGTACTGGAAAAAAATTGTTCTAGGAGAGGCTGAATGTTCAAACCTTGTAAAAAAGTGGACAAATGAGGGTAGGTCCACGAAAAACCTCTCCACTTTTGTTAGAAATCAGATAGAAGAATTCTGTTTGCTGCATACAATTTGCAAGACATATATGCACAAAAAATATGGGGTGGCGAATTTAGGAAATGCGTGGTTTGTCCTCTAGAAACGGTCAAACTTCACTAAATTTTAGGAAAAAATCAAAATTTCAAAAACATGTTTTTGTCGCTCCTGACTTTATTTTCTGCTCATTCTTCATCAAATTTTCACATGACATGTATTGTTATGTTTAAGAGGGACTCACAATTAAAAAGTTTAAAAAAAAAGGAAAAGGTCAAGATCATATTATGATTATTGTATTTTTTTTTCCACCACAAATAGCTCCAAAACTAAAAATATTTCATTGAGAGTATATGAACAAAAGTTATAGTTTTTAAAGAGCTCTTTCCAGTGATGTTTAGTTTTTGAAGATCGGACTTGATTTGGTCATTATACGGCAGTCCAAAGTTTGATCCTTTTTTGGAATAATTGTAAATCAGGTTTTATGCTTCAAATTCTGATATATAAGAATAAAAAGTTTGACTTGTGCAACTAGTATACTTGATTGAACTATTTGCTGCATTGCTAGGTACCTAATGGTAGAATTTTAATCAATTTTCTTACTCATTTTGCCGCTAGGGGGCGCTTTTCTTGAAATCATTCTTTTGCTTATAACTAAAAAAGTTTAAGTCCGATTCGAATGCGATTTTTTGCATTCTGTTCCCTGTTGATAGCCTAATAACATATGACAGGATTCGAGGGTCCGTGTGGCTGAAAGCTTTTGAGCTACAGAAGATTGAATGTTCGAACCTCGCAAAAAGAACTGTGCAAATGAGGGTAGGTCTATGAAAAACCTATCCATTTTTGTTAGAGATCAGATAGAAGAAGTCCGTCTCCTGCATACTATTTGAAAGACATATACACACAAAATATATGGGGTGGCGAATTTAAAAAATGTGTGGTTTGTCCTCTAGAAACGGTCAAACTTCACTAAAATTTAGGAAAAATTAAAATTCAAAAAACATGTATTTTGTAGCTCCTGACTTTATTTTTTGTTTATTCGTCATGAAATTTTCACACGTTATGCTTTGTTAAGTTTGCAAGGGCCTCATAATTAAAAAGTTAAAAAAAACATTGAAACGGTCAAGGTCATATTACGAAAATTGTGTTTTTATTCGGCCCCAAAGTGTTCCAAAACTAAAAATATTTCATTGAGAGAATATGAACAAAAGTTTTGGTTCATGAAAAGCTCTTTCCAGTGATGTTCAGTTTTTGAAGATCGGACTTGATTTGGTCATTTTAAGGCAGTCCAAAGTTTGATCCTTTTTAGAAAAATTGTAAATCAGTTTTTATGCTTCAAATTGTGATATATAAGAAATAGAATGTTTGACTAGTGCGACTTGTATACTTGATTGAACCATTTGCTGCATTGCAATGTACCTAACAGTAAAATTTTAATCAATTTTGTTTCTTATTTGGGCGCTAGGGGGCGCTTGGCTTGAAATCACTCTTTGTAACTAAAAACAAGAGGCCCATGATGGCCCTAAATCGCTCACCTGAGATAAATAGGTTGACCCAAGGAACATCTGTACCAATTTATTTTAAAATCTGGCCAGTAGTTTTGAAGAAGATGATTTTTAAAGTTTTCATTTTTTTTTTCTTTTTGTTGCCATGGCAACCAGAGTTCTATATAGATCAAGTTTATTTTAGGAACTTTTGTGAAGGTTGACCCAAGGATCATTCCTGCCAAGTTTAATCAAATTCTGTCCAGTGGTTTCAGAGAAAATGTTGATTAAAGTTTTCCCTATATACATATAAGGCAAATAAGCCCCGCCCCTGGCCGCCATGTTTTTTACGGATCGGAAATTTTTTAGCAACTTTGGTAGAGGTTGACCCAAGGAACATCTGTACCAATTTATTTTAAAATCTAACCAGTAGTTTTGAAGAAGATGATTTTTAAAGTTTTCATTTTTTTTTTTTGGTGCCATGGCAACCAGAGTTCTACATGGATCAAGTTTATTTTAGCAACTTTCGTGAAGGTTGACCCAAGGATCATCCCTGCCAAGTTTAATCAAATTCTGTCAGTGGTTTCAGAGGAGATGTTGTTTAAAGGTTTCTCTATATACATATAAGGCAAATAAGCCCTGCCCCTGGCGGCCATGTTTTTTTACGGATCGGAATAATTTTAGCAACTTTGGTAGAGGTTGACCCAAGGAACATCTGTACCAATTTATTTTAAAATCTGGCAAGTAGTTTTGAAGAAGATGATTTTTAAAGTTTTCATATTTTTTTTTCTTTTTGTTGCCATGGCAACCAGAGTTCTACATGGATCAAGTTTATTTTAGCAACTTTTGTGAAGGTTGACCCAAGGATCATTCCTGTCAAGTTTAATCAAATTCTGTCCAGTGGTTTCAGAGGAGATGTTGTTTAAAGGTTTCTCTATATACATATAAAGCAAATAAGCCCCGCCCCTGGTGGCCATGTTTTTTTACGGATCAGAATAATTTTAGCAACTTTGGTAGAGGTTGACTCAAGGAACATCTGAACCAAATAATTTTGAAATCTGGCCAGTAGTTTTGAAGGAGATGATTTTTAAAGTTTTCAAATTATTTTTCTTTTTGTAGCCATGGCAACCAGAGTTCTTCATGGATCAACTTTATTTTAGCAACTTTTGTAGAGCCTCACCCAAGGAACATTCCTGCCAAGTTTCATTAAATTCTGTCCAGCGGTTTCAGAGGAGATGTTGTTTAAAGGTTTCTCTATATACATATAAAGCAAATAAGCCCCGCCCCTGGTGGCCATGTTTTTTTACGGATCAGAATAATTTTAGCAACTTTGGTAGAGGTTGACTCAAGGAACATCTGAACCAAATAATTTTGAAATCTGGCCAGTAGTTTTGAAGGAGATGATTTTTAAAGTTTTCAAATTATTTTTCTTTTTGTAGCCATGGCAACCAGAGTTCTTCATGGATCAACTTTATTTTAGCAACTTTTGTAGAGCCTCACCCAAGGAACATTCCTGCCAAGTTTCATTAAATTCTGTCCAGCGGTTTCAGAGGAGATGTCGTTTAAAGCAAATTGTTGACGACGCACGACTAACGACGCACGACGACGGACGCAGGGCGATCACAAAAGCTCACCTTGAGCACTTTGTGCTCAGGTGAGCTAAAAATTGAAATCTGAATTTATGCGATTTTTTGCATTCTGTTCCTTGGTTACATCTATATGAAAGGACACTCCAAAATTAATGCGATATTTCATGAAAATGATAGTTATTCAATGCAACATTAGTTCGTAATAATGTTGAGTGTCATGTTGCATTGTCGTGTGTCATTTTATACTATTGTGTGTCGTTTGCAATTGTTGTTTATCAATTACAATTGTCGATTGTCACCATCATAAAGCAACACACACATCTAATGTGGCACTAACTGAATTCCGTAAAAAAGTTTTCAAGTTTGCGACTACATTACTGACAGGTAATACTCAAAAATATTCTTTTGGGTAAAAGGTCTGCTTAAACATTGCGACAAAAATGTTTGAAATGTTTGTTAACAGTATTCAACAAGCCATTGAACAAAAAAATATGTTTTTTGAATCATGAGACTCGTGAACTGAATGACATTGCCTTCGCAAAAACCGATATCGCAATAGCGATTCTAGTTTTTTTTTCTGTTTTTTGGGGGTTTTTTTTTAGTATTCCTTCACTACAACAGTTCCTCATTGATACAGCAACATCCAGCTGCGTGCAGGTAGAGGAAAACAAAGGTGAAACCACCAATCTACCGCAGGCATCTGGCACACTTCCTCATGTAAATGTATCGTATGAACCCAGTTTCTGAACGGATTTCAAACTTACAGAAGTTACGCCGCTGAGTGATTGAAAACTAACAACCAATAAGCACTCAGCCACAAAGGAACCCTGACATAAATTTGATGCTAAATTGTTTATGTAATAAGCTATTATGGCCATTTTATATCTGCATTTATGATCTCTCTTGAAAGCCTTAATATGAATTTATGGCAAACTTCATTCTTGGTAAAATATTAAATTTAAAGGAAATAATTTCGAGGCCGATTACACATGGCATTATAGGATAATAACTCTAAGACTATCATGCTCGATGCTTACTGGTGAATTTACAACCTTCTATTGATTCTAAATACGAGATCTTGTCTGGCAGGGGAGGAAAATTATATGAAGATTTATATCGTTCAAACAACTTGGCTCAGAAAGTATAACCACTCTCCTGAGAATTTATGGTACTTTTTGTATGAAATATGAGTAAACCATTTATGCTGAATTTTGGTTATTGATTAAGTTCCCAGAGAGAGCAGCCTTTCTAAAGAGCATTGTGCCTACTGCTGATTTACATCCAATCAAAAATATTAATTTGCAATCATCATTTTTTGGGTACGAACATGCATTTAATAAATTATGATCATAAAGGAATAATATCACAAATCTGCATGGCGTCATGCTATTTTCTGTATCTCTTTCACCGCCTGCCTAGGCAGCTCAATTATTTCACTTTATTTTGGGTCCAAGCTGAGAATTCTACTAGTCCACAAAGCACAATGAAGCTCCATCATATTACTATATTTGGGATCAAAGTCTAGAAACTGTATGTTACTGGACCACACTGCATGAAATAGAGCCATAAACTAGAAACCAACTCATGATATGAATTTACCATTTAGATAACAGCAGTAGCAGAAGAAATGAAGATATACTTACAACATAAAGTCCTGCTCCCAGCATGGGTTGTTTCCCTTGACCAAAATTGTTGTTGACTTGACATTTTGCAATTTGAGTACCACATATGTGTTAAATCTCTCTGAAAAAAAAAAGAAAAAAGAAATAATGTCAGTCACCTTGAGATATGTTCAACCAATATGATGGTATACTGGAACAAATTAAAAAACACTCAGGGGCTTCCGTAACAGTATATTTATCTGGTGATCAAAAGTGTCGTCTGCTGTTATGACATCAACCCTGCGTTCAATTGCCGTTTCAAGTTCCTAGCATCTGCACCCCTTTGTATCATAGCATATAGAGTGCAAGCAGGGAACCAAATGCCTTACAGTTGCTAGAGTTATGCTAAACTGAACGCAGGGCTGCTCACTTAAAATGTCTTGTCACATTCCTAATATAGATATTATATTTATGGCTCAATCCTAAAACACACACGCTCTCAAAATATTGTCGCAGGAAAAAATAAATAAAATTAAAAAAACATTATTCCAGTCTTTCCTGCTTGATTGACATATATAAACAGTTATACAGTAAAATTCATTTCCAGAAAATGTAACATAAATAATATTTCCGGAAAAATTTCACCTAACTCTCCCTGAAAATAATAGCAAATTTTGTCAAATATTTTAATATATCACTTCCTTGGGGAATTAAGAGGAGATCGGAATCAGAAGCTTGAGTTTCTTATTTCAAGCAAAAATACCCTGTTGTTAATAGACTATTTATTTATTCCACAGAGACTCTGTGTAAACTTTTACAGGAGCTGAAGAAATATGGTTTTGTACTGATGGTTTGATCATCAGAAATATTAATATACTGAGATACATGAGCCCAGGACAGGGTATTCAACAAAAAATTGATGATGTCCAGGCAGGCTAGGTGTCAGCTTGGGTTGCTTTATATTTCCTCAAGTTGTTTAAGTGGATGAACCTCTTCATTATGCAGTTGACCTTGACCTTGACATTTGACCTACTTTTGATAATACCATCAGGTCTTGTTCTTTTGAGACTAAAATATCATACTGATTAACTGACCCTATCCTATCAAAGGTCTGCCTCTACCAATATATTATATAGATTAATTGACTCTACACTATCTTTCCATACAAATCAAAGGTCTGTCTCTACCAATATATTATATAGATTAATTGACTCTACTTTCCATAAAATCAAGTCGTCTCTACCAATATATTATATAGATTAATTGACTCTACACTATCTTTCCATTATATAAATCAGAGATCTGTCTCTACCAATATATTATATAGATTAATTGACTCTACACTATCTTTCCATACAAATCAAAGGTCTGTCTCTACCAATATATTATATAGATTAATTGACTCTACACTATCTTTCCATTATATAAATCAGAGGTCTGTCTCTACCAATATATTATATAGATTAATTGACTCTACACTATCTTTCCATTATATAAATCAGAGGTCTGTCTCTACCAATATATTATATAGATTAATTGACTCTACACTATCTTTCCATTATATAAATCAGAGGTCTGTCTCTACCAATATATTATACAGATTAATTGACTCTACACTATCTTTCCATTATATAAATCAGAGATCTGTCTCTACCAATATATTATATAGATTAATTGACTCTACACTATCTTTCCATTATACAAATCAGAGGTCTGTCTCTACCAATATATTATATAGATTAATTGACTCTACACTATCTTTCCATTATATAAATCAGAGGTCTGTCTATATCAAAATTACCTATTAGTTAACTTATTCATACTATCAATGGCCTGTCTCTACAAAAAAGAACAACATATTCATTAACTCTGACCATACCCTTCCAATGGTCTGTCTCCACCAAAATATCATATCAATTATTTTACTGACCCTATCCTATCCTTCCATCAATAGGTCTGTCTCCACCAAAATATTCTGCTGAGGTCACTGTGTCACATATATCACAGGGTCCAGTCAACAAAATGTCTACATTCATTCTATAATAGCAAAACCAGAGGATGGTCTTGGGATAGCCCACCTCACATTTCACTCAGTTATTAATAACAAAAATATCAGACAACTGGCTTATTCTATTGACATAAATGTCACAGGATATTGCTTAGGATTTTATAGATTATTAATAATAGAATAACTATTGTGAAGATATCAGATCTATCTTCACACAGGCCATAAACAACAGAATAATGACCAAACAGGTATTGATGCTTCTAAAGTAATGTCAATATTTCTAAGAAATATGACCTCCCTATGAACGAAGAGTAAAGTCAATAAGTTTTTTTAGAAAAGAACTTCATCAACCCATGATAAAAATAAAAAATAAATATTTCATTATTGGTGATTAATACCCTCACATACCCCTTGGACAAAGAAGAAGCCAAGAACAAAATTTCATTAAAAATAACCAAAGGGGGATAAATAAAAATAACAAGAGGGCCAAGATGGCCCTTGGTCGCTCACCTGAGAAAGATGATTGCTTAAGAAATAAAGATGCTTGAGTGTAAAAGTGAAATCTGGCTTTTTTTTTATGGTGAAATGGGCATAACTCCTAAATTTACAAGTCAATATCAGTTATTATTGAACCCGATTGTGAGATTATGGGCATAAATATTGTCTTAAAGTTTAAAAATGATTGTTAAAAAAATGAAGTTGGTAGAGAATAAACAAAGTGAAATCTTGTATTTTTTGTATTTAAAGGGACATAACTCCTGACCTAAACAATTAACTCAAGAGACATTATGGTCATTAACAATGTCATAAAGTTTGAAGATGATTGCTAAAAAAAGGAAGATGCTAGAGTGTAAACAACGTGAAATATGGCTTTTTTTTATATTAAAAGGGGCATAACTCCTGACCTAATTGACGGATCTCAGCCATAATCGAACTCAATCAAGACCTTATGGTCATAACATTGTCATAAGTTTGAAGATGATTGCTAAAAATGAAGATGCTAGAGTGTAAACAAAGTGAAATATGGCATTTTTTGAATATTAAAAGGGGCATAACTCCTGACCTAATTGATGAATCTCAGCCATAATCAAACTCAATTGAGACATTATGGTCATAAGCATTGCCATAAAGTTTGAAGATGATTGCTCAAAAGATGAAGATGCTAGAGTGTAAACAACTTGAAATATGGCATTTTTTGAATATTAAAAGGGGCATAACTCCTGACCTTATGGTACGATATCAGCCATAATCGAACTTGGCTGTGATTTTATAGTTATAAACATTGATATAAAGTTTGAAGATAATTTCTCATGAAATGAAGATGCTAGAGTGCAAACAATGTGAAATCTGGCTTTTTTTAATTTTAAAAGGGGCATAACTCCTGACCTATGTCATATCAGCCATAATCGAACTTGGCCGGATTTTATGGTTATAAACATTGTTTTAAAGTTTGAAGATAATTGCTCATAAAATGAAGATGCTAGAGTGCAAACAAACAAATTGTGGACGACGGACGACGGACGGACGGACGGACGGACGACGGACATTCATCGATCCTAAAAGCTCATCCTGAGCACACGTGCTCAGGTGAGCTAAAAAGCCAAACTGAATTATGGTTCTGCACTATCTATCTATATTTCAAGCTTCAGATCAATCAATTTTATGATTATCAAGTTGTGCTCTGGACTAGAAAAAAAGCAACAATCTGGCTGACCTACATCCAAACAACTCAGCTAAACCACAATCTGTGTCTCCTAATTAGAAAAACAACAAGTAATCAACGGACAATAATACACACAAAATAATCTTGTTATCTTCATTCTTTTTTTTTTGGATTTAAAGTAAAGAACAGTTTCATGCATGTTACATTCATGTTTAATTATGATGTTTGCACTGACTTGCAATATAATGAATTCATGCTTGGTATTTGCATGGAAATAAGTCATTAGATTATAGATGTGATTGCCCCTTTGCCAGTAGAACAGGAATTTTCCACATAATTGGGAACATCGGTAGCAAAAAGCAAAAAGAAAAAAAAACTTTACTTTTTCTTAAAAAAAATCCTAAAATAAGTATCAAATTTGGAAATTCAGCATGAACTTTTGAACTTTTAAATTCTGAATCTTTTAAAAAATATTTTTGTTAAGGAATAAATTAGAATGCCTCACCCACAGGAGGAAAAAGGCATCTATTATTATTCAAGAAATAATTCATGAACTGACATTTCATGAACCACTTCAAGAACCATGATGAACTTTTTTCTCCAATATGTAGTTCATGGAATGTTCATGAATTCATGAAATGAGTTCATAGACCAAGTTCATGAGAAGTTCATGAATATTCTCAACATGGAAGCTCAGAAAAACCACCATTAAGTAAGACATTGCTGGTTTGCAACTGTACAACCCACTTACCAAAACGGCTCCTAAAAGGATATATTAATCCCAGAAAAGGGTAGATTTTTTTCCTTTTGTTTGTTTATTGTTGGGTTTAACAATAGAAGACCAACAGTATTTTAGTCATTTGGAAACGATGTCTACTTGAGACAGATATAGTGCTGCCACACTGCAGTATCATGCCACATGTATACCGAGTCACAATATCCTGACACTGGGCCAACCAGTCCTGGAACTAGTCTTTTATGCCAAGGCAGCAGTGAAGCAAGGGAGCTATAAGTACATATTTTTTTGCCTTACTTTCTGGTTGTAACTGCTTATGAAAAACAGCTGCCTACAAGTTTACTCACTGATAAAATTGTTGAAAGCACAACTGCAAACCAATCATTTTTTAATGATGGCCTAACTTGACTAGCCTAATAGGATCAAATGGAATTGAGCTTTAAATGTACATCTCTCATTCCCCGATTGATAAAATCAAGGTGACAAAAATAAACAAAGCAACAAAGGCCATGCGGCTCCTGCATTAGAAAGAAACTCTCGCTTCATCCTGGCTATTGTTGGAAAACTATTCCAAAAATCCCACAATCAAAGTACATCACAAGAGCAATCCTGTGTTAAAATCTTCTCTTAGGAAGCGCACAACTGCGCGGCTTCCAGTAATGATGATTACTTTATTCTATTTGAGTGTAGTGATGTCTAGTACACATGCAACGGATGAGCGGCATGACAAGGGAATGTCCGCCGCTCCTCTGTGACTTGGCTCAGTTGTCGTGTTGGACAAGCTCTACTGTTTCATGACTTAATTGACGTCACAAGGGAAAAAATGACAAAAATGACTAGGTCTGAGTCATAATACCACACCTGAAACACACACCCTCTTGTGGCATGTTCTGGGAAATGATCATCATAATGTTATCTATAGATCACATGATGCGAAATTATGTGATGCTACACTTGCAGCCTTTCACTCACCCCTGTACTGGTCTCTGTGGTTCAGTGATTTAAGTGTCCACCAGTGGAAGATCATGGGTTTGATCCCCAGGCCCAGGTGTTTTCTTAAGAAAAAAAATGCTTTAAATGTTAAAATTCCTTGTGCTTGGCGTTAAGCACATAAATGTTGTTCTGCAGCACTGTCTCATGTAAAAAAAGTCCAGGAATGACTGAAATGTTATCTGTGGGAGGTGTCCAACCCAAGTGGACAAACAAACCCCCACATTGTTTGGTAGAGATACACCTTACTCAAACAATCCCCACAAGAGCTACCAATGTAGGTGACGGTCATCAAATAAACAGCGTATTATGTCCTGCCAATCCTGGTTCTCTGTTTATAGAGACCCTGACCTTTACTAAACCCATAATACAACTCGATGCTTCTATTATACAGACACTGAAAAGTTTATTCACTTTCAGATAAAATAGTGGATTCTCCTCTGCTGTGCTCTATGTAGAAACTGAAAATAATACTGTACAGCAAAACCTCAGTAAGACCCCCACCCCACCTTGGGACTGCTCCTTAATAAACAGGTCTTAATAATGAGGTGGTCTTTATATTGAAGTGGTCTTAGTATGAGGTTTTACAGAGGAGACCCTGATCAGATCACTCCTTTCGAGTTCAGATTGTCATTTGGGTGTCTTTTTAAACATGTTTATATATGATATGGTCATAACCATGGTAACTGGGATTTGGTGAGGATTAGTGAAGGCAATCCTTGTTTACAAAACTGATTGAATGATAGCCCAAGGATGTATACCCCAAAAAAAAATAATAAAAGTTGTCTGTAATATCACAGAATTGATTGAAACTGACATGCACATGAAAAAAATGTCTAGTGTGACTAGAGTTTTTTGATTGGAAATACCGGTATAGCAGATATGCATAATGCAGGAGACATTTTTGTAATCGGTAAATTAATTATCAAGCAGACAAACTGATTAAATTACGAATAATTAACTTAGTCTCGTAAATCTTTATTTTAATTCGGGGAACATATTTATGTTTCAGTGGTTCTTCGCAATTAACACATGAAAGATTTACTAAGCATCTATAGGATTTGATGCAAAATTATCTTAACCCTTTCCCTCATAGAGGAAACCATGAAAAGACCTATGCGAACAGCATAAAACCAGATCAGCCTGCGAGTAACTCGCAGGCTGATCAGGTTTTATGCTGTTCGCTGCTCCTCAGTGGTCTGGAAATGAGGACTTTATAATTAAATTTGGTCAGGTTTAACTGTGGTTTTCTGCAGATCAGGCTTTATGTGGTACCTACTGAGTGCGTCAAAATGAGTATATGAGGGAAAGGGTTAACGATATAAACTAGATCTATCCCTAAAGGTTGATACCTCTGCATTCCACCTTATCTTTCTGTAATGTGAAAGTAGGATTGGGTGGGATGTGAGGGATGTATACTCATACTTCATGAATTATTCATGAAATCATGCAAGAATACTTCATGAGGAGACTTCTGAAAACTTCATGAAATATATTTTCATGAACTATTCATGAAATGACAAATGCATGAATATACATGAAATCAGGCATGTTTGGGTGAATGAATGCTTCATGAAATATGCATAAATACAGTTCATGAAAACTTCATACAAGCCTGCTTCAAAAAATATTTCAAGAGTACTTCAGGAATTATTTTATTCTTTACTTCAATGTCTCATTTGCAGTTCACTTCTTCATGAACATTTCAAGAAAAAAATCATGAAGAAACTAGGTGCACTTTTATTGAATATTTTCAGAAGGATTCCAAATAAAGAAGAATAGTTTTAACCAAGTCATCAGTAAGATTTTTGTTTATTTGTGACTATGGGAACATTAAAAACATGAGGCACTGTATAAAAACATTGACAATCGGTCTAAAAGCTATCATAGATATATTTTCATAAATCAAAAATGCATTCAACTTCAAAGCAGTGAATCTACTTCAATCTTATTTTTCATTACACATTCAACTATCTGAAATTTCAAATACAATCAACACTCAACATTTAAAAAGCCACAGCAAATGCCTTTTGCTATTATTAATATCAAAAATTGCAGCAAAGCCCATCCTGCCCCTTTTATTTAAGCTTAGACACTTATTGACAGATAAACAACATTCTATTTTGCACTTTTCTGTAACTACATCTGTTACGATTCTCACACGGTGCAATGTTAATTCACTGTCAGCACTTCCGCCAAATAAAACCATACAAGTGTCCCAAACACTCCAACAAAAAATCTGAGGATCAATATAGACTGTGCAAGCCGGACAATAAAAAAACAGTTTCCATTTCAAACTCGGCTAATTACCACCATTCATTCATCTGGGCGTTGTTTACTCACTCCATTGTCATTTATTCATAAAACAAATATACACTCAAAAGAAAATCTATTTTTATGGTGTTTCGATAATCAGTGACATACATTTTAAACCCTCAATACCAGAACCATGACTAAATGTGTTCATAAATACTCTATCCCTAGACGGCTATTCATGCCCAGTGTTAATGACAATAACAGTCTCTGTCCATCAGGTTTTCGATAGGCCCTAACACACTTTAATACCAAAATCACATGCTTCCTCCACACTTAATTCCCAAAAGAAATCTTACATTCTGTTTTAATGTGGTTACAAACACCAAGAAGAACTCTTTTTGCAAACCAACCGGATGCTTGCACTGAATTCTTTTACTGACCTAGTATCACCAGTGTCACTATCATCACCTTCTGTAGAAGCTGCAGAATCTAGAGTAGCTTTTACTATAGCCTGGAACACAAGGATTGTAACACTTATAAAAGTATGCTGATCAGTGGGTGACAATTTCACTAAAAGCGAAGCCAGTCCAATGGATGTTAATCCTCTGACCATATTTTCTCCTTCCTTTTTTAATTCACTGCTATATCTGTAAAAACAGAGTAGTTAGGATTTTCGAGTCCCAAGGCTTGTTTATATTTTTAGGTTTCTAACACACCCTGAGTACTTCCATGCATTACGCAAAATAGTGCATCCTTTGACTTGACTTGACTTGACTATTTGAGTTTACCGTCGCTTCGACAGTATTTCAGTCATAAAGCGACGTCCAGCTAATTACAGGTGGAAGAAGACCCCAAATGCACAGAGGTATCCGGGTAGAACCACCGACCTACCGCAAGCCAGCTTTGATTAGTTCCAATGTCGATATATCATTTGAACACAACTGGTATTGTTTTGTAATGTAGAGTTTAGTTATGTTCATTTTCACAACCAATCAGTTTTTGCTTTTCATATGGTGATCTAATCAATGATGAATTTATTAGTATCTATTTACGATGACAGCAACGTTAAGCGCATAAATACAATTATCATGCAAACAGACTGACACAGTGAATACATATTGCAACACTCTGACTGATAACATTGGACCAGTTCTGCAATGATCGGGAAAGATTTTTCTGTTCTTCATTTCTCAAAAAAAAATTCTGAGACATTAATCATTTTAAAGTGAAACAAATGAAAACTTCAAAGTGACATTTTTTTTGTGAATGTGACTTATTTTGGCACACTGGGCCCCCTCCCTTCAAAGTTACTGTCTGATTGGGAAAATCGGCAGAGAAAATTGGAACCTCTCAGCCCTCTATTTATACATCTCAGTAAGCTTCATCCTCTATATTAGTGCTATAATGACAATTAACTGTGTTGGAACAGTTACACCACGGCTATCATTTAAGACTGTAAATGGAACGTCAGCTGCTTCAGTAAATCTGTGATTCCTATGAAATGTCTGCCTTCCCTTCCGACAAGGAGAAGCTTGCTGTGAGCCAGGCACGTGGAGCACAGGCAGAGGAAGTGACACTGTAAGATTACTAGAAACCAATACTGCCGCAGGATCGTTTGGTTGTGTCATATGGCATGCATTGCTATGTCTGCAGATCAGGGAAATTAGAGGAACATTTCCCAGCTCCAGGGAATTATTTTTACTTGCTTCTGTCTACAGAGAGAGGACCGAGGTGAAAATATATATTGTATTACAGTTTCTTTGGCCTTTTTTTTATGGAGTTGAAAAAACAAAACTGAAGAGATGGGAAGAGACAATTGAATTTTCTCATCATTATGCGGAGGGAAGTAATTGGAAGACATTTAAACGAAATCATCAGAATATCCGATAAAAAATCCAGCAGCTATACTGTGAGATACCATGTAACCCAAAGAGCATATGGGTTATTTGTTGGCCGTTGACAGTAACAGAGGTTAAAATCATCCCTTTATGACAGATACCCTTGACAGAAACCCTTGACAGATACCCTTGACAGAAACCCCTGACAGATACCCTTGACAGATACCCTTGACAGAAACCCTTGACAGATACCCTTGACAGAAACCCTTGACAGATACCCTTGACAGAAACCCTTGACAGATACCCTTGACAGAAACCCTACACCTCATTGAAGCCAAAATGGCAGACATGGAAGACCCACATCAGGCAGATTAGACACCTCTGTTGGCAGCTCAGTATACCAATTAATGGTCAATGTTTTTGTAGTATTTGACAACACCTATCACTGAATGTGGAACAACCTAAATATAACTTTAGTAACATCTCTCTTAACTAGCAAGTCAATCAATGACAAGTTCCTTGAAGCCTTAAAGCCTACAGTAGATCAGCTACAAAGACTCAAATCTGCAATAAATTCAATGACCATATTTTGAGTCTCAGCATGAAATTATGATTAAAGGCTTATTTTCTAGCCTGAACACAGATGAAGATATAACATCAGAAGTTTCTGATTATCTGAAAACAGGCGGGAAAGATAACTCAGGAGTGGAATGTACACTGCTACTTAATTCAATCAATAAGGTGGGGTCATATTTCCGCAACATTATCTATTCCTGTTTATGACTCGGCAGTCCCTAATGACAAACTCATGGTATCGGATGATTCCTATCCAATTACTCGGTAAAGGAAATGACCCACACACTGAGGAAGCAACTAGATCAGCCCGCAAGCAACCTGAGATGTTTTAGAGTTTACCGTCGCTGTGACAGCACTTTGGTCACATCCAGAACACTGATTCATCTTAATCTGCTGAGACTTTATTTCAGAATCTGAGACCACAAAAAAGTGTAAATCATTAAAGCAATGTTTTATTTAAGGAATAAACATACCAGTGGAGTAATTGAGAGTGCTTCATTTCCTAATAAACAATTTATCTGAAAACCATCAACATAGTACTTATGGTATATATTAACCCTTTCCCTCATAGAGGACACCATGAAAAGACCTATGCGAACAACATAAAGTCTGATCTGCAGAAAACCACAGTTAAACCTTACCAAATTTAATTACAAAATCCTCTTTTCCAGACCACTGAAGAGCAGAACAAAAATTTTGGTTTCCTCTATGAGGGAAAGGGTTAAGAATTTAAGTATTACTAAGTGCTAAGCTAAATTCGAGAGCCTGGACAAAAGCTGTTATTTGAAATGATACTAAATAGTGGCGACTTTTACAAAAATAAATCAATAAAAGGGAAGCACAACCACTTTCTTGAAATCACATCATTATGTAATGGACTGCCTTATTCCTCACTCATATCTAGTGGTCTGGAAATGCATTCCTTACAAATAAACATCCATCCGCAGACTGAGGGATTTGAAATTGGAAACCAAATGGTCTGCTTTTCAGTGAACTTCCAGTATAATATATGTGCTGACTTCGTAAGTCATTTTTGGAGAAAATCGTGTATGAAAAATGTTCTCTTTAAGGCGTATAGTGTCTGGAAATACATTTGTCTCTACAATTGATAGACGAGAAATTCTGGAACCCAAGGACTTTTTTTCCAGATAATTCACATGATGTCTACGATTCCATTGAAATAAGTAGGGAGATTTATTTCCTTAGGCTGTTTTCCTAATACAATGTAGTAACTGTAAATTGGTCTCAAGTGATACCATAAAATGTCATAAAAAATCATCGTTAAAAAATATCTCATTGTTACTACTGTATTTCTTAGTAAAAAAAGGGATTAATCTGATCATTTTGTAAATAATGAGAAAATAAATCATGTTAAGTATCCAAAAGCTGTTACCATGTTTGAGTATGCATGCTTGTGTATTGATATATTGTCTTGTTAGAACAGCAGCTGCAGGCTTGCTGCATATCAGCCACTTTGTCAATACATGATACCTAAATACTGATATCAACCTGTAGACAAGAAAAAGTCATGTGTTTGTATCTAAATCAGGTCAAAATTCTTGGGACTTTTATCCACATGAGACAAGACCAGTGGGTTTCCTCACAGTGATGTAATCTTCTAAATTAGTGGCATGATACCACATTACCTGCCAATTTTGTCATGCCTTCAGGTCAACCATTCCTAAAACTATAATATGTTTGTAACTCTGTACAAGAGACCATAACAGTACCAGTTTTTAACCCTTTCCCTCATAGAGGAAACCATGAAAAGACCTATGCGAACAACATAAAACCAGATCAGCCTGCAAGAAACTCGCAGGCTGATCAGGTTTTATGCTGTTCGCTGCTCCTAGGTGGTCTGGAAATGAGGATTTTGTAATTAAATTTGGTAAGGTTTAACTGTGGTTTTCTGCAGATCAGGCTTTATGTGATACCCACTGAGTGCGTCAAAATGAGTCTATATGAGGGAGAGGTTAACTATTTGGGGAAGACGCTTTAGCTATTTGGCCACCTCCCAAGATGTTCATCTTTAAAAAGTATACACTGAGAGTATCTTTTAACTACAGCAATCCCTGAATGAGATAATGTGATCTATATCCCCTGGGAACCATTGCTACTGTAAAATCGAAATTTTGTGAGTTCATTTATTCCACTGGATCTATATTCTAGAAATGACAGGTTTACTAAAAGAACATTTTCCATGAGATTGGAGTAGAAAAAAAATATCAGCAAAAATTAATTCCCCATGAAAACTGATGACTTTATAGTATACCACAAACTCCACATATTTGTTCTATTTTTGGTAACAGTGACCTTCACCCCTAAGTTCCTGGAAAAAAAAGAGCAAGTAACCTTAATTTTGTGATAATATTGGACTGTTTCAATATTACAAGAACACCATCTGCAACATTTGAGGTATAGAAATGATGATGGACGGGACAGTATAAGATTGGTCGTGACTGTAAGGTTGGAACAAACAAGATACCAGTAAGTGTCCATACAAGTGATGTGGAATAAAATGGATATTTAACATTTCTTATGAAAAAAATGCCTAGACTTATGTTTCTTAACCCTTTATTTGTATATTTGTTTACTAATTTATGACTAAATGATTAATAATGTGCAGGACTTTAAAGTGTGTTAAAACATTTATATACGGCCCTTTATATATACAGAAAGGAAAACTAGAATTGGTAATCATGCAGTCTTACAATTATTACCATAAACACAGGTAATTGAATACGGTGCACAACTCAACTCAGATTTTGATTTTGAATTTAGGGTGCACATAATACATAAAAACTCAGAATTTTAAATTTTTTCTCAGCAATACCCCACCCACTTTTGAATTCATATTGCCAGTTTCATCTGACATTTTTTTTGCATTGTGCATTTGTACCAATAAAGCACAATTTCGTGATTGCAACCATATCATTTGAATTGAATGCATACAGAATAATTGTGTTATTGTTTTATTTTATTTCTTATTGAACCGGAAGTGAAATAGATATGATAATTTGATAAAAATGCTTTACATTGTCATTTCATACATCATGCCAACACATTTTGCTGGGTTCCCCCCCACCCCACATAACTTAACCCTTTCCCTCATATAGACTCATTTTGACGCACTCAATAGGTACCACATAAAGCCTGATCTGTAACTCGCAGGCTGATCTGGTTTTATGCTGTTCGCATAGGTCTTTTCATGGTTTCCTCTATGAGGGAAAGGGTTAATGACATAAATCATAATGAATTTATTTTAGTGTCTGAATAAAAGTCTTATTTTGGTCAACAATAATTTTCCAACTACTGTAAAGGGACAAACATATATCTGATACAGCATCAGCATTTTTTCTGCTATATGATAAACCATTCTTCTTACCCAGGTAACTGGGTAGCCATCAAAAGAACTCATTTGATTAATATTTAATACTAATAATCATAATATACCAAGTTTGTAATCTGCAATCAGCATTTAAATTCAATTTTAGAAACCACGTGAACACTGCATATGTTTTATTGACAACAGTCTCATTTACAGTTTACAAGGTATCAAATTGCCTGTTAATCAAAAATCACAGATGGTTTCCTCTATGAGGGAAAGGGTTAAGGATGGGAAATAGACTTTTTCATAGATTTTAACATCAAACTAGCGATATGCACTCAAGTCATTGCCATAATATATCCTCAATACACTGCATGAAAAGATATTGAATTAAAAGATATTGAATTATATGAAGAAAAAACAAGAGGGCCAAGATGGCCCTAGATCGCTCACCTGAGAAAAGTATCATTCATTGCCTGTACAAAACAGATTGCTTTAGAATTAAGATGATGAGGTGAAACAATGTTCAGGAATTTTCTGACCCCATCCACAAAAGATATCATCATGACAAACATTCTGCCAAAGTTTGAGGAAGATTGCATCAAAACTGTGGCCTTTAGTGTGTAAACAAGATTTTTCTAAGATTTGACCTATTGACCTACTTTTCGGTCCGGCCCAGCCCATTTTCGAAAGGGTTCAAGATATCATCAAGACAAACATTCTGACCAAGTTTGAGGAAGATTGGATTAAAATTGTGCCTTAGTGTGTAAAAAGATTTTTCTAAGATTTGACCTATGACCTACTTTTTGATCCAACCACCCATTTTCCAAAGGGTTCAAGATATCATCAAGACTAATATTCTGACCAAGTTTGAGGAAGATTGGATCAAAATTGTGGCCTCTAGTGTGTAAACAAGATTTTTCTAAGATTTGACCTACTGACCTACTTTTTGATCCGACCTGACCCATTTTCGAAAGGGTTCAAGATATCATCAAGACTAACATTCTGACCAAGTTTGAGGAAGATTGGATCAAAATTGTGGCCTCTAGTGTGTAAAAAGATTTTTCTAAGATTTGACCTACTGACCTACTTTTTGATCCAACCTGACCCATTTTCGAAAGGGTTCAAGATATCATCAAGACAAACATTCTGACCAAGTTTGAGGAAGATTGGATCAAAATTGTGGTCCTAGTGTGTAAACATCAAATTGTTGACGGACGATGGACGACAGACGATGGACGACGGACAATCAAGTATCCCAAAAGCTCACCCTGAGCTATGCTCAGGTGAGCTAAAAATGGGACATGACAAGATGCTTGGGACTTAACCCTTTCCCTCATAGAGGAAACCATGAAAAGACCTATGCGAACAAGAGTTACTCGCAGGCTGATCAGGTTTTATGCTGTTCGCTGCTCCTCAGTGGTCTGGAAATGAGGGTTTTGTAATTAAATTTGGTAAGGTTTAACTGTGGTTTTCTGCAGATCAGGCTTTATGTGGTACCTATTGAGTGCGTCAAAACGAGTCTATATGAGGGAAAGGGTTATGACAGGATGCTACAGGACAACACAACTGCTTCTTGCTAATACCTTTATTTCAATTTCCAGTGCTTGATACAAAACTAATATCAATAAAGAGGCATTTACAATTATCTTGCACCAAAACCTCGATTTGTCAACATTTAGGGATATACTCGAATCTGGCAAATCATGAACTTTTATAACAGCATACTGAAAGCAGTCCCGAGTACTAGACGATAAACCATTACAATCTGTTATTGATCGAGACAGGAGGTCAGTGCTACTTGAGCAAGCCTTAGCGACAGTCTGCCCTTAACCAGTGCTGCACCGAGAATATGCTTACAATATTGGCACAAAACATGTATAACACGCGCTAATTATTAGTAAGCTCCAGTTTAGTAGACAGATAAATTGTATCACATCTGGTCCTATGGATTTCCAATGCTGGATCACTCTGGTTCCTATCTGATACGGCTGCACTCAGGCACTCCGGCATCTGAACCGAGATCAGTGTAACTCATGCGGGTTCATTACATTAGATTCATTAAAACTTCTTGCACTTCCATGATTCTGTTTTACACCTGTGATACTTTCCTGATTGCTTTTAAGTACTATACAGAATTCATGACCAGTGATCTTGATAGGGTTTGAGAAAAGTCTGTAACACATTTCAGCATTCCTTTTAACCCTTTCCCTCATAGAGGAAACCATGAAAAGACCTATGCGAACAGCATAAAACCAGATCAGCCTGCGAGTAACTCGCAGGCTGATCAGGTTTTATGCTGTTCGCTGCTCCTCAGTGGTCTGGAAATGAGAAGTTTATAATTAAATTTGGTAAGGTTTAACTGTTGTTTTCTGCAGATCAGGCTTTATGTGGTACCTACTGAGTGCGTCAAAATGAGTCTATATGAGGGAAAGGGTTAAGTCATATTAGACTCATTTTGAGGCATTGGTAAACACAGAAAACCGTGATCAGACAACTTAAGGAGCTGTGACTGACCAGGGTTCCATCTGTTTGCTCCTATTATACTTAATATATCATACTGTATCAGACCTGTGAACTTTATTCAGTCTGAAAGTGGGAGATCTGTGCTCCCAAAGTGGGAGATTGGGTTGTGTGAGAGGGAGATTTTTCGCAGCGCGTTTTTTTCGCACTACAGTAATAATAAAACACATTTTTTTATTATTCATTTACTTTTATTTCATTTTTTATTACTTATTAACTAATTACTTACAACATGTAAAAATGTTTGCGCCAACACATTCGCCAAATGAGAAAAATTAGAGCCAAATTTAAGAAGTTGGAGCCAAATTTAAAGCAAGTGGCTCCAATATGTTTTCAGAATACTTTATTGTCTTTATATTCTGGTATGATATATGCATTTGTTATACTTGGACTGTCAAAGACATTTTCAATTGGTGCATAATATTTAAAAATAAAAATTTTAAAATTTAAAAATATGTTGAAATAAAAACATTACAAAAACTGTCATATAATTCTAAATGTTAATTAAATGAATTTAATTCACATTTAGTTTTATAAATAATCAAATAAATATTTCATTCAATTGTCAAAAAAAAAAATTCATTAAAAAAAATAAAATAAATCAATTATAAAGAATTTTTTATGAGAATAGGTATATTAATATTTTGATACATTAATAACCAAACATCAACAAAAAAAAATTTATAAAATAAGTAAAAAAAAAAAAAAAAAAAAAATATACTTGGGTACGTTAAATATTGGGTACGTTTTGGTTTGGATACGTTTTGACTCGCTCCATTAGCGATTAGCATCGAGTCATTTATATACATCGGTACATCTATGCTATTTACCAGTTGGAATCTAGCTAGGTTAACCAATTAATCAATTTAAATGTTTTAAAAGAAACGGTAGTAAACATTGCTGATGTTTTTCGCAAATGGCCGCCATTGTGATGATTGCGCAATTTCATAACAGTTCCAAATGCAGGTATAAACAAAAGTCAGTAGAGGGTGTGACAAATGTAAACAAGTTATAAGCTGCCAATACTATCCGAGTATTCCATATCTTTGCATAATTAGGAAGCCTTAAAATGCGTGTTGATTGGATAATCCCACAGCAGGTGCTGGTTACTTTAAGTAGTATACAGTGTAGAGCGGCCCGTGTAGAGCGACCTGTATTTTTGTGCATAACGGAACTTAAACAACCGCGGTACTAATTTACTGATTTCTTCTTCGTATGCGCCAAACAAAGTTGATAAGCGGTATATTGGGGGCCTTGAGATCAAAGGCGGTAGATTTCTGGGGTTGGTCGGTATTAGACCGGGAGATGCAAGCAATTATCGGTAGCTCCCGCTCAAAATCGGGAGAGTTCACAGGTCTGCTGTATACATTATACTGTAAATACCATTTTGATAACATAGTCATCCGTATGTTGAAGATATTTTTGAATAATTTTCATTATCATTTATCATATATAAGTGATATAAAACAATTCATGTTTTCACTTGTAATACCTACAAATTGTATTATATTTTTGTTAAGAGGACCATATGGAAGAGTAGCATTGTCAAGTATGTTATCCTCTAAAAATAAAGATATTGCTATTATTATTATGAATATTCATGAAGTAAAGGGTTATTCACATGAATATTCATGAGGTAAAGGGTTATACACATGAATATTCATGAAGTGAAGGGTATACATATATATTTGTATGCACATGTCACTATAATAAATAAATTACTTACTTACTTACTTACTTACATGTGTATTTACGATATACTAACCCCTAGCTATCAGAAAGCTCCTGGAAAGACCTGAAAGGAGCTGTGCAATCTAGCCCAGGCATCATTAAGCACGTTACGATAATATTTGAGGTAAAGTGTGGCATCATGTGACCTAAATTATCTGAACAGAGGCTTGGCAATTAAACCTCCTGTACTAAAAGTAGCAAAACTGCAAAAAACTAAGACAACTGAATTCATTGAACAAAAACGCCTTAAGGAAAAGAACACGAGGCTGATCTATAAGCCAATAAATAAAATTACCTCTCATTTGATTGATAGAGCTTGTTTCACGTGCTTAATTTTGTACAACAATGCATGAAATTAGTCAACTTAGATGTGTTACCGAACGTTAATTGCTTATCTTTGTCAATGCTGGAGGATTTCTAGACTCATGTTTTGTGAACCAGTCTATGGTACTGCCATCCAATAAAAAAGATTTTCACAGTCACATCTCTAAAAGGAAAACGGCAAAGAAATGGTTTGATTGATAATCTGTCAGTAAAGTTGGAACAATAGTTAAGCGATCAAACTTTGATTAATGGGAAATATTTCAGAACGAGGAAATAAATTATTTAAGCTAGAAGTTCTGTAAATAGAGTATGTGAAATATCTAAATGAATGTCATACATTTGGGGGCCAAGTCTTGCAATATCATAGGAAATTGCTGACACAACTGAAAGGCTTGTTAAGGTAATACAGCAGTATGTAGGAGGTTACTTGTAAATCAATAACAGTTTGTGATAACTTGCACCTTTCTTGAATAAGGATCAAAATGATAAACCTGACAAACCTATGCTAGACAAGAGTGCTTATGACCTTGACCTTTTACAATTTAAAATTGCATATTTTTAAGCTTGACAAAAAATGGGTGTATGCAAATTGCCAGTGACTTTGACCTTAAGGAAATAACCTTGGGTATTTAGGTTTCAACATATTGGAATCTTTGATCATAAGAAACAGAGAAAAGGGTATTGTGCAACACAGAGACATGGAAAAAGCTAATTAAATGACTGATGCTGCTGCTGCAGATAATGATGATAAAAACCCTGTGCAAAACAAGATATCAATTCACACTTTAAATATAGTAGATTTTTTTTAAATGCCAGTATAATAATTGTTTTACTTCATGTCTTTCTTGTAAAAAACTGATTTTTTTTTTTTGCAAGAAATTATTTTTTTTCAAATTCAGACTTTTCAAAGAATTGCCATCAAATTTGAATACTACACTTCCAATGCATTTGCTAACTTATACATAAATGCAAAAAGAAGCTAAAATTTACTCTATTTCCAGAATTACTATGCTAAAAAATAAATGAAAAAGGAAGTCTTTCAATTTCTGACAATGTTTGCACAAATATTGAATAATTTTATTCAGTGTGAATGTTGACGCATATGTTTTCTGATATCGAGACAACTGTTTTGAAGCTCATTTTCGTGTGCACATCTAGATTTATTGAGGCATCTCTCGATGTTTGCACACCCTTACTCTTATTGATCTTTTGTGATTACATGTGATGCAAATATTTACCATACATCAATTGTAGCTACTTATGCTGGCAATACTGAAGATCAGATAAGAAACGGCAGACGCTGAATGAATGATGTTCCAGAGGGTTACGCACAAAAAGCTCTCATACACAATGAAGCAAAACTGGAAATTTTATGCATTGATATCCCTATTCCATGTCTAGGACGTAATCCATAAACATTGGGAAATATTATGCCAACATTAAAGCATACCAACGACGTAGAAGAAATTCGAAGGCAGACTGTGAAACAGTATTTCGTCTTCTATTTCTATAATTATGCAGTAAGAAAAGATGCACGGTCAGTCCTTAATATTCTGATATGAAACACTGGTAACAAAACCGTTACAAAGAGTGTTCTTTGGGACACGTGTCACCTGCTGAAGCGTGACGGAAAAAGTGTGACAGACAGATGGACAGACGTACAGACGACTAAGAAGTGATCTCAATATGTCACCTCTGCTTACAGCCGGTGACACAACAAGTGAATCACAATAAGTGGCCTGATTAAAGATCTAGTCAAACGTTCTCAAAAATAAGAACTGTACATTAGTATGATATTCATGTTCAGCCTCAGAGACATGTACATTAACCCTTTCCCTCATATAGACTCATTTTGACGCACTCAATAGGTACCACATAAAGCTAACCCTTTCCCTCATATAGACTCATTTTGACGCACTCAATAGGTACCACATAAAGCCTGATCTGCAGAAAACCACAGTTAAGCCTTACCAAATTTAATTATAAAATCCTCATTTCCAGACCACTGAGGAGCAGCGAACAGCATAAAACCTGATCAGCCTGCGAGTTACTCGCAGGCTGATCTGGTTTTATGTTGTTCGCATAGGTCTTTTCATGGTTTCCTCTATGAGGGAAAGGGTTAAGGATTTCAGCACAATAGTGAGTTAGAGACTGAGTTCATATTTCAGTATATTCAAGAAATTGTGGCCTGACCATCTGACTGTTCATGCTATTTACAACAGTCATATAGATGGGGCCTCCATGGTGTAGTGGCTAAAGTCATCAACTTACTCTCTTTTGGTTCCCCACCGCTTTGGGGTCTTATCCTCTACTGTTTTAATTCGGATTTCCATGTGAAGAAGCCTTCCTGCTAGCTTGCAGCAGACCCCTTCTTTCACTGGTATTTATTAAGAAATTGCTGTAATTGACTGAACTACTGTCACAGCAATGGTCCACGCCAAAACAACAACAACAACAATCATATGACTTATATACAATTAAGATAACATCTAAACATTCCTGTGATTCAATAAAAAAAAAATTACCCTGCACTTTCTCCCTGAATCAGGCATTATTTTTTTATCTAGCTTCCATACAACTTTTAAAACCCCCATTGATACCTGATTGACCTTTTGACCTTTGTTATTACATGCTAACCAAGATCAGATTGTCTCTCAAACGTAGACTGAAAAAAAGTATTCTAAAAAAAAAAAAATATATTGCATGTTCGAATGTAACATGAGTTTCAATGCGCATAATTCAATTGAGTCTAGACACATGCGGAAACTATCTTTCCAGACATATCAAGAAGAAATTTATGTGATCCTGTATTGTATATATGTCGGAATAATCTTGATGGATATCAATGGAATTATCTCTGAAATATAACATGCCTGGATCCAGCCATTTTATTTATCTTCAGGGGGAGGGGGTCCAACAGGGATATGTAAAATGGCCAACTATGAAAATTACCATACCAAGCCAACTCTGGGAGATGGCCTGGGAGCTGGGAAGGGATCCAGGCCCTGATTTGATGTCAAAATACTTGCATACTATATAATATGCATGCATATTTTAAAACATAATACCCAAATCCAAGGGACCTCATGACCCCCCCTAACCCCCCTTTGGATCCGTGCATGATATAATTTTGGAATATGCCCCTACGTCTTCTGAAGACTAGCAATGACGGAGGTCTATTTGAATGCTCTATTTGAAGTTTTCTTTTCGGCTCCTCCAGGGGGGGGTCCCGCAAATCTGAATTATTTAATGTCAATTAAAACACTCGCATACTATACTTTATGCATATTTTTAAACATAATAGCCAACCCAGGGAGACTTATGCTCCCTATAACTCTCCCTTTGAGCCCCCACATGATAAAATCTTGGAATATGCCCCAATGTCAATGATTGCAGAGATCTTTTTGATTGATCTACCAAGAAGTTAACCCTTATATTCACCTCATGAATATTCATGAACAAATTTATCACTGGATGAATATCAATGAACTGAACTTAAAATGGTAGTTCTTTCTTGCCACAAGGACTATGTAGAAACTGAGCTACAATATTGACCCTGATCAGACAGCTCCTATGTCTCCTATAGAAGCTGTCTGATCTGAGTCCGCTCCGTCTGCCAATGCGTCAAAATGATTGAGTCTGTATGAAGTAAAGGGGTAAAGATTCCATCTACCTGATCCCTGCACATGTAGTCTATCTATAGAGGCCTGCTTGTATGAAGTCCCCAATTACTCAGAGTTTCCAAAATAATGCTTTGCAACAAAATACCCTTTACCTCATGAATATTCATGTACAAAATAATGATTTGATAAGTATGATTAAACTGAACTTTTATTTCACATTTATCAAATGGGCGTTCCTTGTTTTCTTCCTTGTAATATAACCATTACATGTTGTTGTTTTTTTATTCATCAAGTTTAATATAAAGTCATGACGTCATTTAAACCTATACAATGCATAATTTTTATTATAAAAACAATGTGAAAAAAAGACATGCAAAATGTCAAAACATTTTTATTCCATTTAATCTTGGCATTTAAAGTCATGTGACAGAAATGTATGATCTCAAATGAGTTGTCATATAATATAGAATTTTATTAAAAGAGTTAAGGAAAATGGTAAAAAGGTAGCTTCTGAAACAATTTATTTTCTTTGCAATGCAGGACATGCAGAATATGTAGAATCTGAAATACAATATTTATTTTGCACTATACATTGCTCAGCTATATTTTGACTCGTAAACTGTGAAAATGATCAAATATCACAATAATAACAAAAACATTCACATCCTTTTGCTGCATTTTCATATCCATCTTAAGATACTGACATATACCCTTTATAAAATTTTTAGTTGTTGTCGTATTGTTGTATTGGAGTTAAAATTTACCGTCGCTGCGATAGTATTTCAACCATATAGCGACGTCCAGCTAATTACAGGTGGAGAAAGAACCGGAGTACACAGAGGTACCTGGGTAGAACCACCGACCTACCGCAAGCCAGCTGGAAGGCTTCCTCACATGAAAAATTTGAAGTCCCTACCGGGATTCGAACCCACAGCGGTGAGGGGCTGAGAGATTTGTAGTCCACGACTGTAACCGCTCGGCCACGGCAAAATTTTTAGTGCAGTCTGTATATAAATAATGGTTTGCATTAAAATAAAAATTCAATGAATATTCATTAATCAGTCAGAAAGGTTGACTGCATAAACAACAAATATTTTTAAAGACCAGTACCTTTTTTTAACCACCCTGGTATAATTTTGCAGATGGGAAATAAATCTATATAATTACGAATGTCATGGGACACACACATCATGATTGAAGATAAACAATCATTATTATTATATATAGTAGCAAATCCTTCCTAAAATTCTGTAGAATCCTAAACCGTGCACAGACTCTACAGCGATGTGCTCTCTGTGAAGGAGATTCTTTACAACATCAATATTGAAAAATACTCAAAGCCTCTTCCCATTAAGAATGTAAGTGCACACAATTGTAGAAAACAATACTATAATGCACACCCTTGTTGCATAAATATGCAGATCAATGCCGATGAGCTCGAAGTCAATATTTCTAAACATTACATATTCAAGGATCAGGGGCCGTATTCATAAAGCTCCTTAGGAACAAATTTCCCTTAGTCTCTAAGATTTTCCTTAAAATCACATAGATTTCCCTTAGGTATTAAGGATTTCCTTAAGTCTTTTATATAAAACACCTAAGGAGATTTATTCCAGTTAAGGAATTTTTTCCTTAAAAACTAAGGAGCTTTATGAATACGACCCCAGGTGCCTAGGAAAACGAATTTATAACAAATGTCTATATTAATTTTGAAATATTTCTGAAAGGTTTAAGACATCAGAGGATTATAGTACTGAAATTTTAATTCACATAACTGAATTATAGAACAGTTTTGTAATAACATTTAAATATGAGAAAATGTATCCCTTCATTTCGATTTTGGAACTCTTTAAAACACTGTTCATTTAATTTCTGCAAGTGAAATTCCAGACTTTTTCAAGGATTTTTTTCTTAAATTCCAGGTTTTACAGTTTAAAGAAATTGAGACTCTTTGAATTTGAGCACACACAAAATATTCTAACATTATAATAGTATAACATGTGACCTTCAAGTGTAACCTTGACCTTGAACCAAGACAACCAAAAACTACGCTCTACACATTTTCTCAGTATGCTTACTGTCAAATAATTTCATTTCCTTCCAGTGGTTCTTAAGATACAGAACGGACACAAAATTGCTAATGGACGGACAACAGACAGACGGACGACCAGTGGCATAACATGATACTGCCTTCTGGGGGTGTATAAAAAGTGAAGTGAACAACCCAAATGTATTACAGGAACATATTTGCTCCTGAAATTTAAAAGGTTCATTTTTACTAGGTAAGGTCCAAAACCAAACATATGAGACTTTGCTGGAAATAAATTTCGGTCTAAACATAACTGACCTACTTCCAAGACTGGTCAATGAGAAGAGTGAGACAACACTTCTTGTGAGACAAAGCACTATGTTGTAATTAGAAGTGACAGCCATACAGGAAGCAATACCATAGGGGGACTATAAAGCGGAAATGTCATTGAACTCTCAAAGCCTTTCACAAACCAACATGGCGGAAGATCTGTTTCAAAAGTGATACATTCTTTAAAAGCATATAAATATCTGTGTTGGAAGCTGCTAGGTTTGGAGCCATTTAACTCACTGCCTTATAAATATTTATGTACAAATTCATGATCACAAATTGATAAATATCATTTCTCTGAATTTTAAATGGTATATGAAGCACGGATTTTTCATAGCCATGCCAACCGTAGAATGTAACCTACAATATTGCATAAGCAAACCCTGACCTACCATATTATATGAGCAAACCCTGACCTACAATATTGTATGAGCAAACCCTGACCTACAATATTGTATGAGAAAACCCTGACCTACAATATTGTATGAGCAACCCTGACCTACAATATGTATAAGCAAATGACCTACAATATTGTATGAGCAAACCCTGACCTACAATATTGTATGAGCAAACCCTGACCTACAATATTGTATGAGAAAACCCTGACCTACAATATTGTATGAGCAACCCTGACCTACAATATTGTATGAGCAACCCTGACCTACAATATTGTATGAGCAACCCTGACCTACAATATTGTATGAGCAAACCCTGACCTACAATATTGTATGACCTACAAAAATATTGTATGAGCAAACCCTGACCTACAATATTGTATGAGCAAACCCTGACCTACAATATTATATGAGCAACCCTGACCTACCATATTGTATGATCAAACCCTGACCTACAATATTATATGACCTACAAAAATATTGTATGAGCAAACCCTGACCTACAATATTGTATGAGCAAACCCTGACCTACCATATTGTATGAGCAACCCTGACCTACAATATTGTATGAGCAAACCCTGACCTACAATATTGTATGAGCAAACCCTGACCTACCATATTGTATGAGCAACCCTGACCTACACTATTGTATGAGCAACCCTGACCTACAATATTATATGAGCAAACCATGACCTACAATATTGTATGAGCAAACCCTGACCTACAATATTGTATGAGCCAACCCTGACCTACAATATTGTATGATCAAACCCTGACCTACAATATTGTATGACCTACAAAAATATTGTATGAGCAAACCCTGACCTACAATATTGTATGAGAAAACCCTGACTTATAATATTGTATGAGAAAACCCTGACCTACAATATTGTATGAGCAAACCCTGACCTACAATATTGTATAACCAAACAGACTAAGATCTGCTAAGTTTACTATGGCATCAAAACATATTTTTTTGATGACAAAAGGATTAAACAATTCTCTAATCTTTATAATTTCATTCAACTTCTAGAAATATTGGTTGACACAGATTTGTCAAGACCTTTGAAAGAGTCCTGCGTTTAAATTGATCAAAGAGGTACCATCATAGAAAATCACATCTTTTATTTTTTAACAAAATATTTTGCAAATATGCAATATGCCTCTGAAGATGCTCCTAGATTAAGGGGTTAGCTTTTAGTCCTATGAGTTCCTGAAAATCCATTTTCTTTTCAAGATCAGGATGTCCTAGGAAATCTTGTTCTGTCACACTCCCCGACAAAGTTCTGAAATGTTTGCAGGAAATTCCAAGAAGACATCCAAAGAAATCTGAGATAAGTTTTGGGATATCCATAGATATCAAATTTGATTTCTGCAAGGGGAGTTCAGATTTTGGGTGGCACATGCATTTATTCTACACGGTAAACATCAGTGTCCCATGCAATCAACATGAAATAAAGGAGTCAGACTTAAGCAGTGTATCTGTTATTGTTTGATTCGAACAGTGACTATACGGCAGTGATGTAATCTGCGACAAGACCCGATATTGGATGAGCGCCACATACATCAGTCCTTTGACAAGCTCCATTTAGCCGATGAGAAGATTTCCTCTGATGATACTTTAAGTCGTATGATTATAGTAATCCTGAACGTTCCTGCAATATTCATTCCACGGAGCCAACACACAGAAGTAAACAGTAAACAGGAATGATGTTTCTGGTTTCAGAGAAAGGTCATCATAAGGCTGTTCTTAAAAACTTTTTTTTTTAAAAAGAATGGTCAATGGTGAAGAAGTCTTGAACAAAGGAGGTGGCATGACCAATATCACTACAGACATTCAGCATTAAGCTATCAAAAACCAGAAAGAATTGAAGGAAGGGCAAAGACTATTTACTACTTTTGATCTAATTAAGATTTTGACTGAAAAGGTCCAGGAATCAGGTATATTATTCTAACCAAGTGTTTAAAAATAAATTATTATATATAGTGATAAAATGACCAAACTTACGTGCCAGACTCCATTGCTCAGAACCATGCCATTAATAAAGTCTTTGTATGATTCAATTTTATAGTGTGAAACACAATTTGATTATCTCAACATAAACTCCAAATAATAAAATAATTTTCACTCAAACATTAAATTGGCTGGATTGAAATGTATGCTTAAAGAAACTTACAGAATATGAAGCAAATCATTTGTGCCATAATGTATGAATTTAAATTCTGACCATTTGTTTCAGAAGAATTTGACATTTTTCATAGCATAAATAATTATGTTATCATGAAGTATAAAGGTGACTCGCTTTTTTTAATTAGAGCTTTCATTTTCCATGGGATAAGTCATTTTAACATTTACAGAGGTCAAGGATGTTTTTGCTTGTCTAAAATTCAATTTAATTCTGACCACTGATTTCAAAGATAATTTTTGTATTAATTTTTTAAATATAATTATTTTAGTTATCATAGCAACCACAGTTCTGCATTCTGCATTGATTAAGTTTATTTTTGCAACATTTGTGAAGGACCATCCAAGAATCATTCATGCTGAGTTTAATCAATTTTCACCCAGTGGATTCAGAGAAGATATTATCTATAATTAATTGTTTGTGACACACGCGACATAATATTAACTGTCGCATGCATGCTGATCACATAGAGCTAAAAACACGTGTCAGTCAAGCCCTACCCATAATCCCTTGTAACTCTCTGAGCATACAGCAGAGGACAGCTGTACTGGAAAAGTTCAGTCTACCCTCACGGTGATTGTTTGATAAAAGTGCTAGACATACAAGTGCTTATATTTTTTTATATTTTTCTTTTCTGTTAATGGCATCGTCTTTAAGTGACATTCGTTTTGTTCCAGCAATTCAAGTCACCTTACAACTGTCTTAAGTTGTGAATATTTAGCAACCGGCTGTATGTCTCAGAAACATCTGCTAATGAAATCATGTCTTGGACTTGCGGTTCTCCAGCTTCTTTGTGGGTGAGCCTGTCGCTATCTTTCCCATTGTTTACCCACATCCTTGTCTTTGCTTAACCCTTTCCCTCATATAGACTCATTTTGACGCCCTCAATAGGTATCACATAAAGCCTGATCTGCAGAAAACCACAGTTAAACCTTACCAAATTTAATTACAAAATACTCATTTCCAGACCACTGAGGAGCAGCGAACAGCATAAAACCTGATCAGCCTGCGAGTTACTCGCAGGCTGATCTGGTTTTATGCTGTTCGCATAGGTCTTTTCATGGTGTCCTCTGTGAGGGAAAGGGTTAAAAGATAAATCACACTGACTATCCCCAAATAAAAAATCCCTCAGAGAAAGAAGGTCTGCTTTATGTTTTCCTTATATGACAATTACCTTAGAGGGCCATTTTACCAAGGCTTGATTTCCAGTCGGCCCGATCTGAATCAGACTGTCCCCGATGAATCGTTTTTTTTTTGATAGGCTTGACTGTCATCCTGAATCATCTCCAATCGTACCTTTTTTTTAACCTGATTGAGGCAATCCAGACCAATGGACCTAGTGTGGGGAGCGAGACAAAGGGACCTTCAGGGGACCCAGAGACGACAAAACAACCATGGTCCAACAGTTTTTGATTGGCTACTGCTTGTCAACATGTTTGAAAATGATTACTTTTTCAGTACCCGATTGTCTGAGGACTGAGGCGATTGCGCCAGATCTTCCCCCTAAAAGTATAGGGTAGTGCTTGATCGACAGTGCTTGCAGGTTCCGGACTAATATTTGCATAAATGCAGCCAATTGACCAAAAGAAAGATCAGGCACTATGGGGACCAAAACAATCCTAATTGGTACGTGAAATGGCCCTATTCAACAATGCCTCTGTGAATTCCTCCATAGATTTATTAGTGAGTGTGCCTTGTCTGTCTGTTTGCTGGGTTTAATGTCCCATCAACAATATTTCAGTCATTTGGGAACTTGTCAACATGGGACAGATATATGGTGCTGACTTGCTGTGATGTATGTATCATACGGTTGACAGTGATGTGGCACAATATCCCACCCAATCACATTATCCTGACTGAGGGACTAGCTTTGTTTGTTAAGTTTAACTTCCTACCAACAGTATTTCAGTCATTTGAAGACAATGTCTACTTGAGACAGATACAGTGCTGCCACACTGTAGTATTACGCTTTAGACATGTGGCATTAAACCACACCCAGTCACATTATCCTGACACCGGGCCAACCAGTCCTGGAACTACCCTTATATCCTAAAGGAAGCTATACTAGAACCATTTTTACAACTTGTGGGCGGGGATCGAACGTCTTGATTCCTCTCAGATGCTCTATAAACTAGGCTGGGCTCTAAAGCAAGGGACATGATAATACCATTCATAACAACTGCAAATGATGCTTGGATCTTAAACCTCTAAGTAATAGGGGCAGATATTTCAACCCCTAAAACATAGGGATTTTTTTTGTGCCAAATAAACACACTGAATATTTGACTGTTCTTACCAAAAGAGACATTTTGTAATTTTCTCTAATTTACTGCAAAAATATTGGAAATATTGTTCATAAATGACATTCATAAAGAGAAATGTCAACCTGATAAATGCCAAAGTACCAGACTAGACAAAAACCTTACATATATTATTCTATGGTGTCTATACCACGTTTTGATGCCTTGGCATGAGCAGAGAGTATTGTAGTATTCCTCTAGAGGTATTGTAGCTCAGACTCTGCTTGCATGGCAAAGAATATACTATTTGAAGTTCATTTAATCAATATAAACAAATTAAGAGTACATAATGAAAAGAGTGTTCATGTTTGTTGTTTCTTTTACTTGCAGGTTATTCTAGCTTTAAACTAATTGCACTTGGAGATATCCAGTGGCAATCAGTGTCAGGCAAACATTACATAGAGTATTACAGAGTCTTCAGGCAGAGTGCGTTTGAGACAAGAGAAAGCTGAAACCCGATAATGAAATTCAATTATTCTAAAATAGTTCAAACGGCTTGAAGAAGTATGAATAACACAAGATGTGTAAACTTGCATCACCTTTCTTCCATGTTTATATCAGATTACGTCACTATTTAAGTAAATTTCCATCAGACATTTGTTCCAAACACTGATGAAGAAGAATTCAGACTGAAATTTCATCCCACAGGTATTTGTTCAATTTTTTAATTACAAGTAATGTTTGTATTGATAAAAGAATTCACTAATTTAAAAATCAACTTTCATCAATGACAAAAAATCTATACAAAGACAAATTCAAATGGTGTCTATCTGAACCTTAATTTCATATAGACTCATTTTTTATACATTGGTAAGCAGTGTTTGATACTAACTTTTAAACTAAGACCAGTATCCCATAGGAACACCTGCTTTGAAATTCAGGAGTCCCTTCTAAAAATGAAGAGTCCCTATGGCATTATTTCGATATATGTGATGGCTTTGTTGTATAAATAACAAATGGTCACCAAGTTACAATTAATTAGTTAAGAGGGTTATTAATAAAAATGTTTCATGAAGATGATTACATATACAGTAGAACCTCGCCAAACCGAACATCATTAAACTGAATTCCTCGCCATTTCGAAGTTTATTTTCGGTCCCGATTTCTTCCATTCTTATTTTAACTAAAAATAAAATGTTTAATCCAAATTTCACTATTTCGATTTTTTAGCTATTTCGAAGTAAAAATCCCGGTCCCGAGGTCGCAATTCATGTACATTTTTCAATTTTTATTACAAAGTCAGATATCATAAATTTCATGAACTAATTACCGTCCTTATTATCAATCATATCCAGGTCAGTAACCAAGTTTATTTTGCGGAGGCACCTGGAGTGATGGCTCAGGCAAGTTTTTCACACCTTTTTTCAAGACTGGGTTGGGCAACGTGTGTCCCACCGGAAATGCTGATTATTGCTAATCCATGTCTGACAGGTTGCATAATATGCACGTGCCAGCAGATAAACCAAGGTGTCATATCTTTAGTATATTCCATATCATCGCGTTTGTCACCGGCATGCAATGCTACCTGAAGCAGCAGATCAGCAGTAAAAATATGTATCATTGTTTGACATGGTAGAATGATTATGTTCACCAGAAGCATCTAAGTAGATCATGATATATTTTCATTACTTTTCATAACTTGCAAATAGTATATACGAACACCTAATAGGTAGTTTTCACAGCATAATGATTTCCACAATATTCACCGGTAATAAAAACGCAGACATGCACGCTCACGAATTAAAATTTCCATCAGATTTTTATTCTGAATAATCGTTATTTTGAAGTTTTCAGCTTGGTCCCAAGGATTTAACGAGGTTCTACTGTATTTGCAAAAAAAAATAAAAATGTGGCTGTTCAATTTATTTTTAATCATAAAAGTAAATTCTGAATGGAAGGCACCTGGCATGTTAATTCTGTAGTCTTCTCCCAAAATTTGGTGTCCTCAGGATCCTTGGAAACCGTTAGTGTCGACCGCTCAGATAAGCAGAATAAACCCTTATCAGACAGCAGCTATTTGAGCTGTCTAATCATGGTCTCCTCAGGAAAGGAAAACTCAGTGAAATTCAAAGTGTTTTTTCTTGCAATTTTGGTTTTCAAATTTAAACTTGATAGCTGTATCAAATATGTACAACAAAAAAGGTCAATGTTAAATTTGTTTCATGTCTCCCATCTGGAGAGGACACCCTGTGGGGGAACTGACTAATTAATGTTAACTGCAAGTTTTGATCATTCATCAAAGTTTAAACTACTTAAGACCTGTGCATTTATTTTTCATGATGAGTATAACACACTTTTAAAACATCCATGCCCCGAATGTCATTGACTCTTTCTTTTTGGCAATTTATACTTGTATGAAAACAGCTGCACTAGTAATTCTGCCGACAATCTATCTGAGAATTTATCCCTGAATGTCACATCAAACTGAAGATATATCTATCTTGAACAACAAAGTAGAAATGTCAAAGTAATAAGAGCAATTGATTTTATACCAGACTGCCAATAAATCAAGTATTTTAATTGTTTACCAATGAAAAGCTGTGCATGCTTTTCACAAATAAATGTATGCCAATCTCACTGTCAACAATTTTCTTAACTAAGTAACCTTACGGTTTTGACTTTACTAGACTTAACTTCAGTAAAACCTCACTCTGTGACCAACTCATTTTCATGACCAACTCAATATTACGGGCACATTTTGTCGGACCTGAATTTTTCGCTATATAATTCAATGGTCGCTCACCTCATTAAAGTGGGCAACTAAAAATTGCGTAAAAAGACAACTTAAATCAGACCAAATTGTAAAATTAGTCTTCTTTTGATCTCAATAATGCGAACAATGGTCCTGTGAAAAAGTTGATTTCAGTTGTCACTTTACGACACCTGGTTTCTAGTACAGGTGAAGGTTGACGTGCTGTAATTCGGATGTTTTGATAACACGGTAGATAAGATCCAATGGAGAGTGAAAACAATGGGTGAGGTGGGTAATATTACGTAACAGAGAGCAATCTTGGGATCTACGGATGTATTTCCTGTCAAGCTAACGATTATTTGCTATATATCCAGATGAGCTGTCCCTGATTAGCAGTAACAATCACCGTGACGCGTTTCTATTGTCTAATGTTTTGACAGTCGTTAACTGGCACGAAGACTTCCCACGAAAACATTAGACTAAAATAGAATTAGATATCCCCTCATATTAGTCAATAAGTCTTTCCAAAAACTTTGACTTAAAACTGAAATCAAACGTTAAGATGATTAAAAAAAGCTTATAACTTCAATTAAATAAGCAATTAGCTTAATAATTATAGAAAAACTAGAGAAATTTAAAATGGGTAGACTTTTAATCGGCATGATAGGACTATAGATTTTAATTTTAAATGTGAAAAAAGTTTTATAAATATAATCAGGATTACATTTTTAAAAACATTAATTCAAGAGATGTTATTTTTCATCCATCATTTAAAAAAAAAAAAAGTATTGCATTTGATCAACATTGAAATGAATATTTATGAAAAGACCATAACTCAATAATGAGACCAACTCAATAATAAGACCACTTTCAGACGGACCCAATAGTGGTCTCTTTATCGAGGTTTTACTGTATTTGAGTTTACCATCGCTTCGACAGTATTTTAGTCATATAGTGAGGCATCCGGGGTAGAACCACCGACCTACCGCAAGCCAGCTGGAAGGCTTCCTTATATGGAAATCCCAATGACCCTGCCGGGATTCGAACCCATGCGGTGAGGGGCTAAGTGAGTATTAAAATCAGTGATTTTACCCTCTCGGCCACAGAGGCACCCCTTACAATTTTCTTAACTAAGTAACTTTCATCTGAGATACACTGAGTTTGGTGCAGTAATGTCAATTCTTCCCCACTGTTAGGTTGACCTTTTCAAGATGATTTTACTTTCTTACAGAACAATGAAAATAACAGCATTAATTGAACAATGCCAAGTTCTTGTCAAGAGACTTTGCACTACATTACATATATAGTTCATCTAGCTTAGTGTAAGTTAACCCTTTCCCTCATAGAGGACACCAATTAAATTTGGTAAGGTTTAACTGTGGTTTTCTGCAGATCAGGCTTTATGTGGTACCTATTGAGTGCGTCAAAATGAGTCTATATGAGGGAAAGGGTTAACATTTGCTATCACAAAACATCACTAAACAAGAGGCCCATGATGGCCCTAAATCGCTCACCTGAGATAAATAGGTTGACCCAAGGAACATCTGTACCAATTTATTTTAAAATCTGGCCAGCAGTTTTGAAGAAGATGATTTTTAAAGTTTTCATATTTTTTTCTTTTTGTTGCCATGGCAACCAGAGTTCTACATGGATCAAGTTTATTTTAGCAGCTTTTGTGAAGGTTGACCCAAGGATCATCCCTGCCAAGTTTAATCTTATAAATCTGTCCAGTGGTTTCAGAGGAGATGTTGTTTAAAGGTTTCTCTATGTACATATAAGGCAAATAAGCCCCGCCCCTGGCGGCCATGTTTTTTTACGGATCAGAATAATTTTAGCAACTTTGGTAGAGGTTGGTCCAAGGAATATCTGTCCCAATTTATTTTAAAATCTGGCCAGTAGTTTTGAAGAAGATGACTTTTAAAGTTTTCTTTTTTTCTTGTTTTTTTGTTGCCATGGCAACCAGAGTTCTACATGGATCAAGTTTATTTTAGCAACTTTTGTGAAGGTTGACCCAAGGATCATCCCTGCCAATTTGAATCAAATTCTGTCCAGTGGTTTCAGAGGAGATGTTGTTTAAAGGTTTCTCTATATACATATAAGGCAAATAAGCCCCGCCCCTGGCGGCCATGCTTTTTTACAGATCGGAATAATTTTAGCAACTTTGGTAGAGGTTGACCCAAGGAACATCTGTACCAATTTATTTTAAAATCTGGCCAGTAGTTTTGAAGAAGATGACTTTTAAAGTTTTCTTTTTTTCTTGTTTTTTTGTTGCCATGGCAACCAGAGTTCTACATGGATCAAGTTTATTTTAGCAACTTTTGTGAAGGTTGACCCAAGGATCATCCCTGCCAATTTGAATCAAATTCTGTCCAGTGGTTTCAGAGGAGATGTTGTTTAAAGGTTTCTCTATATACATATAAGGCAAATAAGCCCCGCCCCTGGCGGCCATGTTTTTTTACAGATCGGAATAATTTTAGCAACTTTGGTAGAGGTTGACCCAAGGAACATCTGTACCAATTTATTTTATAATCTGGCCAGTAGTTTTGAAGAAGATGATTTTTAAAGTTTTCATTTTTTTCCCCTTTTTGTTGCCATGGCAACCAGAGTTCTACATGGATCAAGTTTATTTTAGCAACTTTTGTGAAGGTTGACCCAAGGATCATCCCTGCCAATTTTAATCAAATTCTGTCCAGTGGTTTCAGAGGAGATGTTGTTTAAAGGTTTCTCTATATACATATAAGGCAAATAAGCCCCGCCCCTGGCGGCCATGTTTTTTTACGGATCGGAATAATTTTAGCAACTTTGGTAGAGGTTGACCCAAGGAACATCTGTACCAATTTATTTTAAAATCTGGCCAGTAGTTTTGAAGAAGATGATTTTTAAAGTTTTCATTTTTTTCCCCTTTTTGTTGCCATGGCAACCAGAGTTCTACATGGATCAAGTTTATTTTAGCAACTTTTGTGAAGGTTGACCCAGTGATCATCCCTGCCAAGTTTAATCAAATTCTGTCCAGTGGTTTCAGAGGAGATGTTGTTTAAAGGTTTCTCTATATACATATTAGGCAAATAAGCCCCGCCCCTGGCGGCCATGTTTTTTTACGGATCGGAATAATTTTAGCAACTTTGGTAGAGGTTGACCCAAGGAACATCTGTATCAAATTATTTTGAAATCTGGCCAGTAGTTTTGAAGGAGATGATTTTTAAAGTTTTCATTTTGTTGCCATGGCAACCAGAGTTCTTCATGGATCAACTTTATTTTAGCAACTTTTGTAGAGCCTCACCCAAGGAACATTCCTGCCAAGTTTCATTAAATTCTGTCCAGCGGTTTCAGAGGAGATGTTGTTTAAAGCAAATTGTTGACGACGGACGACGGACGACTGACGACGCACGACGCACGACGGACGACGACGGACGCCGGACGAAGGGCGATCACAAAAGCTCACCTTGAGCACTTTGTGCTCAGGTGAGCTAAAAATAGATCTGAATGTAAATGAAGAACTGTAAACCTATTTAAGTTTTCATGCATAATTTAATGTTCGCATTTGACTGACGGCCATCGTTTTCATGGCTATTTAATTTTGCACTTTTCTGTATGCTGTAAAATCCACAAAAGATATTTTGTCTGTGATTAATGTTATGGAAAAAAATGGAATTCTGAACAACAGTCAATATGGCAGGTTTTTACACATGACTTATCTACTCCTGGAGATTTATTTTACAGTGTTAGTCAAACTTTTTTACACTTTCAGTGATTGCTAATTTGTAATAATTGTTGTATTACCCAACAGTTAACTACTTAATTGAGGCACAAAAGGTCGCTATAATAATAGCACTTCCCATTATTATATCCAACCTTTTATTCAAGAAATACATGTACCATAGTAACATGATACAACGCCCAGTTACGTCATCCTGGCACTTGGCAAAGTGGAACTGTAACCTTCACAAGAAAGATTTTAATGTCTTTGGTACCTTATGTCTCCGCAGGGGATTGAACCCCCAATCTCCCCGATATGGGGCAAAATCCTAGACTAATCATGGGCCACCACAGGAGCGGTCGAATCTAGCTTTCTCCTAACACAATGCCAAGAAATTTACACTGCATGTAATTTCATCAATAAGAATTTAAATATCAACAGCCTACCCAGACTTATTTAAATATTATTACAACAGGAGTTCAAATATGTACAGATCATATTTTCAGCATAGCGTATACAGCAATATCTCCTGATTTTTAACGAGTCTTGACATGGTTGTGCATTAAAGATGAGCCATAAAACCATTGAAGGTTTAAGTTACAAATCAATAATAACTTTCACATAAATAAAGAATTAGATACAAACTGTTTTGCATTAAGCCCTTTTAATGTTTCCTTAATTTGTTTTGTTTTATGGACATTCAGCTCAAAATATCTCATTTTCAAAAAGATCTTTTTGAATTTTTTGTATTCATAAACTGAAATTCGAAGCAGCCACAACATCAATTCTAATTTCACAAGAATGGGTGCTACACTAAAATGTAAACTGGATTTAGGTAAGAGTGTTGCCCTTCGTAAACTTGATTTAGGTAATAACATGTGGTTAAATAAATTTGTTTAAATTTAAAATTTATCAAAAAAGGTAAAAGGATTAAACCATCAGATTTTGCCACATATGACCAACCCCCATCCCATTTTGAAAAAGATTTTTTTTTACCTTTTACAAAATTATGCTCATACAATATTGTAGCTCAGTGTTCACACAGCATACACAACAAAGAATAATACAAAGAATCTTTTACCATTTAAAATTAAGTAACTGAATGATTGAATGATTTTTTTTTAGTTTACAGTGCTGCTACAGTATTTCAGTCATATAGCGATGTCCAGCTAATTACAGGTGGAGGAATACCCCAAATGCACAGAGGCATCTGGATAGATTCAACTACCGACCTACTGCAAGCCAGCTGGAAGGCTTCCTCACATGAAAATTCAAATGACCCTGCCGGGATTTGAACCTATGTGGTGTGGGGCTGAGTGAGTGTTAAAGTCAGCGATTTTACCCTCTCAGCCATGAAGGATCCATCATTAAATGAATGGTCATGTCATGTGTACATGAATATTCATGAGGTAAAGGGTAAACCTATCCTCAATTAAACGTTCCTCTTTTTTCTTTTTTTTTCTTTTTTTTTTAAATCGGCAGTCAAAGAAACATGCACTTTTAGGATTATATTGTATACTTTTGAAAATTAACATTGGAATATCTTTATTATCTTTTTCTAGGGCTTGGCATATAAGAAAGATGTAAATGCTTTTTTATTCATATGTATAAGTCATTATAATTTTACACTAAGACTTTTCAAGTGGGGCAGGGTGGACATTTATGAGAAAATATGGTAATAACATAATGGGATAAATCCAGAATAATATATCTGAACAATCTGAGTCAAATTCTTATCAAACCTGATATCTTAACTTGCCCTATAAAATTTTGTAACTCCAGTTTATTTACCAGTACTTCTCATTAAATTCATATTCCAGAAACCAGTAATACATGATAATAGACATTGAAAGGCAGACACAATCTTATTCACTAAGATATTTGTCACAAACATTGCAAATTTACGCACTCTCCGTACTTAGAATGATATGTAAATTTCTATAGATAAATCTAAACTGGCGACCGTAAACCAATGGAAACATCTGCCTTTACAACCATCATTATTTTGGGCCTAACATCTGCAGTCATGCGGGGACCATAATCAATCTCCATTTATATTACAACATTTCAGTATACTTGTAGAACCATATTGGGTCTCTATAAACATGAGATAATTACAATCTGACCTTTGCGTGTATAATTTAGTCGGAGATTCCAACCTGAACTGTTTGACCCTTGCTATAGGACTGAAATACTGTCATAGCAATGATGAACCCTGACACATCACTAGATGTCGATGCCCAAAAGCAGCCTGTTGAGCTTGACAATTATGTGCACCTTGGAAATATGGACTGAAAACAAACATCTATATACACTGCAAGTACCATGACCTTTCACCTCTAAGTGTGACCTCAACCTTGAAGTTAGGGACCTAACTCTTCAGCGTTGGAAACTCACTAGCCCTCATTCCGTTACTTCATTTATCGCTTGTGGAATTATTAGTTAGCATTTGCTCATCATCGATTATTTGAAAAGCCGTGCCACCATTCGCAGCCCCACTAGGGTAGTGGGGATTTTATGACCGATAGAAACTCATGTACTTACGGTAGCGCAGCGTAAAGTTATCACAGGAGTGTGTTACTGACTTACAGATTTTAGATCTCCAACTGAAGAGTATTCATTTGTGTAAGCAGCATTATGATTGGTTGATGTACCTCTTATAAATATCCTTATAATGACAAAATGCTAGCCAAGTACCCTATGGCTGACAGATATAATAGGCAGTCTCAGGTTACATCGGCAGTGCTTCAAATTCTTGTGCAAATGCATTTCATCCTAGCAAATCTTACAGCAAAATTGTTATTAATGAGAATCCTTTAATCCAGGGATAAGGGATAATCAAACCTAGCTCTGTGACTTTCCACTTGTAAGTGTGACCTTGACCTTGATCCTGTATAACAGTTTGTCTCATTGAGGTAGGTCTTGCTACTGCCAAGTTATGTTTGAGAATCCTTTAACCAGGGATAGTTGCAGCCTGGACAAGTAAATTCCAGCACAATGACCTTTCACCTGTAAGTGTTATCTTGCAGCCTGGACAAGTAAATTCCAGCACAATGACCTTTCACCTGTAAGTGTTATCTTGCAGCCTGATTAAGAATGCACTTTCACCAAACCACCACTGTGGCCACTATTTATAAAGTGACAGTGGGCTAGACAAAGAAAAACAGTCAGTATCTGGAAAGGTTGCCTGATTTTTCTACCTGGAATGCATATGCAGGGTTGCCTGATTTTTCTACCTGGAATGCATATGCAGGGTTGCCTGATTTTTCTATCTGGAATGCATATGCAGGGTTGCCTGATTTTTCTACTGGAATGCATATACAGGGTTGCCTGATTTTTCTACCTGGAATGCATATGCAGGGTTGCCTGATTTTTCTACCGCTTAACCCTTTCCCTCATAGAGGACACCATGAAAAGGCCTATGCGAACAGCATAAAACCAGATCAGCCTGCGAGTAACTTGCAGGCTGATTAGGTTTTATGCTGTTCGCTGCTCCTCAGTGATCTGGAAATGAGGACTTCATAATTAAATTTGGTAAGGTTTAACTGTGGTTTTCTGCAGGTCAGGCTTTATGTGGTACCTATTGAGTGCGTCAAAATGGGTCTATATGAGGGAAAGGGTTAAGCCCATAAATTTAACCCTTTATTACAGATTTTGATGACTAAGCAAGCATCTTACAGACCCAGATCATGATTAAAGTCTCCTCTGAGGGCATATACAATACTGAGGCTGAGACTCTACATAAAAAAAAATCCATTCTTTCATATTCCATTCAAAATTCATTCAATTTAAAGTGTTCAAGTCATAAATTCGAACATGAATATTCATGAGGTTAGGTTTATGACTTTAAACGAATAGTATCTCTGGCAAACATTGTATATTACTTTCAAAAAATGCATAACCATAAAATGAAAACTTATAAATATGCACAATATGTAATGATTATGAATTACCCTAGGCTATGAATATCAAATTTTGTCAAAGAATAACTTACCCAGATATTTCTTCGATGAATATTATAAATTTAGTTTTTGAATGCCAAAGTCAATTTGATGGGAATAGCAGAATTCCTTGGCTGTTTCATTAAAAAAAAAACATAGCAAGGGCTTGGCGCCAAACTATTGTAACTACAAATAAATAAAGAAGCAGTTACAATAGTTCTGCACCAAGCACTTGAATTAGGAAGTAAACCTCACGTTAGAACCTGAAATTAAGGGCCCTGTATTGGTTCCGCTACATCTTGGACCACTTAACCTCTACCAAGATAACCAAGGTACTCTAATGAAACATTAGGAAACCTTGGTTATCTCCATGAAAGGCCATTAGGTCAGCAGTTAGTTTGGTCATGATGTTCTCTCATTTGTCACTGAATCCTTCAAATTTTTCAACCATTTACATTAAAGATTCATTTTGAGGCATTTTTGAGGTGTGAAGTAAAGGGGTTACAGGTGGCCTTGGTTGTGTGTGACCTTTAGATGTAACAAAGGGTCTCCTTATGTTACTCTCTCTCCAAAGCAAACTAGAGCTATCACTGAAGGTGATTAATACCCCCGCAAAATGCTTTGATTCGGGAGAAGCCAGACTCCAGGCGGAGCATAGATAAGAACCTGTATACATAGTATATTGGTTATGATAGTAAGTAATAAGTAAGTAAGTAGTCTTTATTTAAAGTGGTTAAAGAGTCAGTTATGGTTGTTTGGCACAGCAGTTTAAGAGTGTAGTCACAGTTCTTAGACATTGCACTTCTCCTAGTCACCATCTGTTTATATTTTAAGTTTCAAGTTAATACCTTGTATAATGTTCGAGTAATGTTCTGGAAAAGAAAAACAGAATTAATCAAAGGCAGATAATTCAAAATTGGGACCAGGGCAATAACTCTGCCATCCTTGAGACAACTTTAGTGAAAGTTATGATACGCACCTCTTCACCTGATATCGATGCACACACACAATTTGAAATGAATCTGTTAAGAAATGTAGAAGTAGTTTGCGTCACATGATATTTAGAGTCAAATCAGGGGCAATAACTCTGTAATCTTTGAGATAACTCAAGTGAAATTTATGTCATTAACCTCTCCACCTGATTATCAATGCACACACAAAATTTAACTTAATCTGTTACAAAATGTAGAAGAAGTTTGTGTTACAAGTTTTTGGGATGGATGGACAGACAAACAAATCAACAGACTGACTCCTATATATCCCCTCTCAAACTTCATTTGCAGGTTTATAATAAAGATTACATATAAGGCACATTATTGTTGTATAGCCTGTGAAAAGGAAATTTTATAGATTTAACATTATTTTGCAAAGTATATTAAATCTAGAACTGCAACTCAGAAAAACCAAAGAGAAAAATACAGCTTGATTTGATACTGAAATTCCCTAAAATTATGGGATAAAACATGCAAGAGGCTAAAATGGCAGTCAAGCATACAAGCTCTAACTTCATTACTACAGATATGTTTAAATCAGAAAATGAATGCATTCTGCTTCAACAGAAATTACAGCAGGCAACATTTCAACAAACGTCTAATACAAATCAATTCAACACAGTTGACATACAAACCTGCTCAAAACGTAATTGAAAACACTCTATCCACATTAAATGCACTTCCAGTTATAGATTTTAATCAAGAACAAACCTAAGAAATATAAAAAGGTTATATCGTTTTTTTTTAACAGCTGAAACTTATTTTTTTTTCAATACTTATCCCAGGAGTTTATTTGTAGTTTTGATGGCGTGGCAAACAGAGCAAACCCTGATCAGACACATCCTTTCAAGTACAGTCTGATCAGGGTCTACTTGGTTTGCTCCTCAGAATCAACAAAGTCTGCAGGGAAAAGAAAAGTCCAATCTGTCATAATACATTTAAAGTTCAGTAAATTGATATTCATCGAAGTCATAAATTAAACTTGACATAAATATTCATGAGATAAAAAATTCATACACTATTTCTCTAGACAATATTAGGGACCAGAATTCATCCCATATATCATGCTTTACCTCTTTTGATTGACCAAGTCTTAATATTAATTTGGTATCTTATACAAGTTTTTGTAATCTCTGTCAAGTGAAATATTGAAAAAAAAAAAAAAAAAAAAAAAATTAACAGCTGGTAATTACTGCTTTTTTATGACAGGCAGGCTAGCATGCGTAAAATGTGTGAAGTTAAAAAGTTAAGAATACAAGTACTGCTATAACCATTTCAAAGTCTTGATCCAAGTGACTGTTTAAGCTCATCCTTGACCTTTTCGATTAACCGCCTCTGTCAGAAGCAGTAACACGATGACCAAGAGTGACTAAGCCATGACTGATTTGTACTGTCATCACAGGAACATTATACTCACCATTGAACCTCGCCTTGAGCACATTCAGTTCCACTCTGCTTCCTCTGTTACTCTTGCCCCGTGCACTTTGATAGTTATTGATATTTCTCTTCATCTATGTTTCTAAATTCTTCAGAGCATATGTGTCTACTGCAAACAAGCAAACTGAAGCTGGTCTGCTAAACTGTTCCATGTTTATGTAGGTTTGTTTATTTGTTTATTGGGTTTAATGTCCTTGCCCACGGTATTTCAGTCATAAGAGAATTAATAAATTTTCTGCTTGAGACTAATATAGTGATGCCATACTGCGGAATGTGACAGTTGATACCTCATCCAGTCACATTATCTTGATGACAGGGCCAACCAGTCCTGTGACAGTTGATACCTCATCCAGTCACATTATCCTGTTGACAGGGCCAACCAGTCCTGTGACAGTTGATACCTCATCCAGTCACATTATCCTGATGACAGGGCCAACCAGTCCTGTGACAGTTGATACCTCATCCTGAGTCACATTATCCTGATGACAGGGCCAACCAGTCCTGGAACTTATAACCTCATAACATATGCTGAGATGATATGCTGTCAAGCTGAGCAAGGGAGCTAATTACCAGTTCCATTTTTAAAAACTTTGGTAGGTCACTCCAAGCGTTTGCAAAAATTAAGAAGATGGAATATTTCATGTCAGCCCCCTAAACATTTTTTTATCCCTTTATATAGACTTGATAATTTTGACACACTGGAAAACAGAGCAGACCCAGATCAGATGGTCTGCCAGAGTCTGCTCTGTTCGCTTATAAAAAGAATTTGAAAAAGTCTGCACAGCAAAGAAAACTCCATTGTTTTATATACCATCTAAAGTTCAGTGATTAATGAATATTCTTCAAGTCATTAATTTGCATATGAATAATCATGGGATATTAAGGGTTATTGAAATCAGGGGCTATCCTACAACTGGTGTAATTTAGTGACCTAATTGACCTTAGTGTAACCTTCAACCTTTCAGACCTTGGTATATGATCATGACCTACCTGTTCCCAAAATCAAACATTTATGTAACAAAATAAATGTTAATCTATTGGCCTATGATTTACAAAAAAATTGGAAAACAATTAGGTTATATATATATATATATATAATATATATATATATATATAATATATATATATATATATATATATAGCACTTTATTCTTCCCATACTATAAAACTCTTTATACCTCATATAAACTTTTGACAATTTGGCAAACAGTACAGACCTGAGATTTAAGACAGTGGGTCTTCTTCTTTTCCTGCACACATACACATACAGTCTGCACAGCAAAGAAAATCCCACTGTTTCGTATACCAACTTAAGTTCAGTAAAAACAGAGAGACATACATAAGTTAAAAACTCATAAGGTTAAGCCCAGTTATGTAAAGCTACTTACAGACCTTATGGAATTGGACTTATCCAAAATAAGAGAGCAGGGAACTAAAAACAATAGATTCTGTGACA
>CM037780.1:34312438-34333456 GCA_021229015.1 Solen grandis | reverse complement strand
TTAATAAAATTTTTTTCAATTTTAGCAGAAAGTCCTATCATTCGTATCAACGAATAAAATCTATTATTATTATTATTATTATATTCTTTTTTTCTTTCCTAAGTAAACGTTTATTTTTATATGTTCAATGGACCTAGGACGATGAAATTTTTATGGCTTATTAGTCACGTGAGGAAATTTTGATTTCAATGATTTTCAGCACCCTTTTGACGTCACATGACGTCACACTAAAAATATGAAAAAGGTGTTCGCGCTCTACACCGTCATTTATGGTCGGATTTTCTTCAAATTTTCAGGGATGGTACATCTTAAAAATAAGGTGTGCATATCTGTCATTAACCGAAATTCCGAAAGACCGAAGTTTCGTGGCTGAAATAAGATTCGAACATAGGACCGAAATTTCATTTTAGGATTAAAGAGCTTCTGGATGAAAATAAAAAGTTGAAACTTACATAGTTTACAGTTCTCTAGAATTTCACACATATTTGAGTCTAAACGTCTTATAACGCCCATGTGACGTCATAAGATACTTTTTAATTTTCATTTTAGAGCAATGATTTTGACATGATGCCAGTTGTTCAGAATCATGAAAATTTCAGATTATGATAGTAAAGTATGCGTTTTTTAACAAAAGCATCTCAGGACCCTGTGATATCATGTGACGTCAGAGCAAAAATATAGTAAAAAGGTGTTAACGCTCTAAAGCCGCCATTTATGGTCGGATTTTCTTCAAATTTTCACAGATGGTACATCTTAAACTAAGGTGTTCATATCCTGTCATCTAACCAAAATTTCCGAAGTTCTGTGGCTTAAATAAGATTCGAACATAGGACCGAAAATTTCATTTTAGGATTAAAGAGCTTCAGAATGAGATAGAATTTTGAAACTTACACAGTTTGCAGTACTGTAGAATTTCTACATATATTTTGGGTCGTGACGTCAAATGTCGTCATGTGACGTCATAAGCATACTTCTTAATTTTCATTTTAGGGAAATGATTTCTACATTATGCCAGTTGTTCAGAATAATGAAAATTTCAGAGTTATGAAAGTAAAGTATGCGCTTTTGAACAAAAGCATCTTCAGCACCCTATGATGTCATGTGACGCCAGAGCTATAAATAGTGAAAAAGATTGTTAACGCTCTACAGCCGCCATTTATTGTCTGATTTTCTTCAAACTTTCACAGATGGTACATCTTGAAATTAAGGTGTGTATATCCTGCCAGCTAACCGAAATTCCGAAAAACCGAAGTTCTGTGGCTGAAGTAAGATTCGAACATTGGACCAAAAAATTCATTTTAGGATTGAAGAGCTTCAGGATGAGATAGAAAGTTGAAACTTACACAGTTTGCAATTCTGCAGAATTTCTACAAATATTTTGAATCGTGACGTCATAGGACGTCATAAGCATACCACTTAATTTTAATTTGGGGCAATGATTTCGACATGATGCCAGTTGTTCAGAATAATGAAAATTTCAGAGTTATGACAGTAAAGTATACGTTTTTGAACAAAAGCATCTTCAGCACCCTATGACGTCATATGACGTCAGAGCTAAAAGTAGTGAAAAATGGTGTTCACGCTCTACAGCCGCCATTTATGGTCGGATTTTCTTCAAATTTTCACAGATGGTACATCATGAAAGGTAGGTGTGCAGATCCTGTCAGCTAAAAGAAAGACCGAAGTTATGTGGCTGAAATAACATTCGAACATAGGACCGAAAATTTCATTTTAGGATTAAAGAGTTTTAGAATGAGATAGAAAGTTGAAACTTACACAGTTTGCAGTTCTGCAATATTTCTATATATATTTTGAGTCGTGACGTCAAATGACGTCATGTGACGTCATAAGCATACTTCTTAACTTTTCATTTTAGGGCAATGATTTCGGCATGATGCCAGTTGTTCAGACTATTGAAAATTTCAGAGTTATGACAGTAAAGTATGCGCTTTGGAACAAAAGAATTTCAGCACACTTTGACGTCATGTGACGTCACAGCTAAAAATAGTGAAAAATGGTGTTCACGCTCTACAGCCGCCTTTTATGGTCGGATTTTCTTAAAATTTTCACAGATTCACAGATCTTGAAACGTAGGTGTGCATATCCTGTTAGCTAAAACCCAAATTCCCAAAGACCGAAGTTCTGTGGCTGAAATAAGATTCTAACATAGGACCAAAAATTTCATTTTAGGATTAAAGGGCTTCAGGATGAGATAGAAAGTTGAAACTTACACAGTTTGCAGTTTTTCATAATTTCTTAATATATTTTGATTCGTGACGTCAAATGTCGTCATGTGACGTCATAAGCATACTTTTTAATTTTCATTTTAGGGCAATGATTTCGACATGATGCCAGTTGTTCAGAATAATGAAAATTTCAGAGTTATGACAGTAAAGTATGCGCTTTTGAACAAAAGCATCTTCAGCGCCCTATGTTGTCATGTGACATCTGAACTAAAAATAGTGAAAAAAGCCGCCATTTATGGTCGGATTTTCTTTAAATTTTCACAGATTGTACATCTTGAAACTAAGGTGTGCATATCCTGTCAGCTAACCGAAATTCCGAAAAACCGAAGTTCTGTGGCTGAAATAAGATTCGAACATAGGACCAAAAATTTCATTTTAGGATTGAAGAGCTTCAGGATGAGATATAAAGTTGAAACTTACACAGTTTGCAGTTCTGCAGCGTTTCTACAAATATTTTGAATCGTGACGTCATAGGACGTCATAAGCATACCATTAAATTTTAATTAGGGCAATGATTTCGATATGATGCCAGTTGTTCAGAATAATGAAAATTTCAGAGTTATTGCAGTAAAGTATGCGCTTTTTGAGCAACAGCATTTTCAGCACCCTATGACGTCACCTGACGTCAGAGCTAAAAATAGTGAAAAATGGTATTCGCGGTCTACAGCCGCCATTTATGATCAGATTTTCTTCAAATTTTTACAGATGGTACAGCTTGAAACTTAGGTGTGAATAAATTTGGCAGCTAACCTTAATTCCGAAAAACCGAAGTAGTGTGGCTGAAGTAAGATTCGAACATAGGACCTTTAAACTAGAAATCAAGTTTGCAGTCATGTCCTGACGTCATATGACATCATGTTACGTCACAGACTAATACTTAGTTCTTATCATTTGCACTAATTTCGGAATAAAATGTCAATTGTTCAGCATGAACATGAAATACTACCAGAGGTGAGTCATTACATGAAACTTCTATCTCCTGCTTTTTGCATTAACACAGCTTGCAGAAAGTCCTATCATTCGTTTTCACGAATGACATCTAGTTATTCTTTTGTTCTTCCTCTTATATTTGTGGTTATTGCGATGTGTTGCCATTGACTCAGAACAATGAAAATTTTAGTGCATATATTTCAAACCAGCAGCTTTTGGATGAATTGAATTTCATATTCATATGATGTCATATAACGTCAGATTCGACGTCAGGTGAAAAAGATATTACGCGTCTACAGCAATTTTTGCTGAACCGATTTTCATCACACTTTCACAGAATGTGTATATTGGGCTCTATTTGTGCATCCCTGTGTCCGTTTTTCCAAATTCGAAAAAGCAAAGGTTTTATGGCGATTCCAAGATTCGAACTAATGACGTCAAATTTCAAATGCGTATAAAATCGCTTCCAGAAGAGCTAGAAAGCTGATATTTGGACTGAATATTTGTCTCTAGGTCATCTTTACATTCTGAGAAGATGAATGCCATATGACGTCACATGACGTTATAATGCTAATAAAACTTTCGTATTAAAACTTAACGGTTTTTATTCCCTGTAGGCTTTATTTTTTGTATGATTTGCTTGAAATTTTGTGTGAAGATGCAGTATTAGATTCTATGGAGCCATGTCACTTTCGTTTCCGGAAACTCCCAAAGGTCAAGGTCACATATCAATTATCGGCTTTTTCTTCGGCCTTAAATATCTCACAAACGGTAAATATTCTATAGAGACACTATGCATATAATTTGTAGTGCTTAGAAAGACATTTCAGATGATATTTAGTTTTTGATGATCGGGGTTGAGTTATGGCGGAAAAATTAAAATTTGGTAATTCCCAGTGTGTTTAACAGTTTATACCTCGAAAACCTTTCATTTTTGAAAATATGATGATGAATATTTTTTGTAGCACAATTTATGGCCGGCCGTTCTTTTGATACCTAAAGTTTAATGATTGGCCAAAGATTCATGGAGTAATGGGGAAAAAACGAAATTCGTGCATGTAGCTTTGGTGATTTTTTCATTATTCAGGAGGTTTAAGAGCTTGTATCTCAAAAGATGTGAAATGAAGAGAATTTTCAGGCGATTATTTTGGTACCTTAAGTTTTGAAATTGAACAAAGTATAAGGAAGTAACATCAAAAATAAGAATTTAAACATGTAGAATTTCAGCGAATCTGCCGTGTTGTCAAAGATTTACGGCTAATATCTTAAAACTGATTAGAGATAAGCCCCCACCTTAAGCAAGTGAGATGTTTTTTGGTTTTTTTAAAATTAAAAAGGAAGTTACATCAAAAATACGAATATAAACCCAAGTGTAAGAATTTTCGAAAAATATCCTCCTTTCGGTTTCACGTTAATTGAAGAATTTTCGGAAAATATGTAAGTTAACAGCTATGTATTAGTCATATAAATTGCAAAAAAACTTTTTGATACATATTGATATGACTAGCTAAACAAGCGTACCATTTCCAGTGGCCGAGTGGTAAGAGCGTCCGCCTCGGAGCGGGAGGTCGTGGGTTCGATCCCCGACCACAACATACCAAAGTCGTAAAAAACGGTACTGTTATAGCTCCCTTGCTTGGCGCTCAACATATAAGGGTATTTGCAGGACTGTTTAGCTCGGTATCAGGATGATGTGACTGGGTGTGGTATCATGCCACATGTCTACGGCGTGATACGGCAGTGTGGCAGCCCTATACCCGCATGAAGTAGACATCGTCTCCATATGACTGAATTACTGTCGGAGGGACGTTAAACCCGACAAACAAACAATCAATCTTAACAAGTGTTAACAATGATTTAATGTTGTGTCAAATAATTTTATTTATGTAACGTATACATATCAGTTGCAGCATTGCGTTACCCATAATCCTTTGAGCGTTTTGACACATGTCATTTAGACCGTTGTTGAAACATTGCAATTTCCCGACTTCATTGTTGCATCAATCCAAATTTATGATAAATGATAAGCTATGTGAAAATATATGTTATAGTTCAATGTAATTTAATTGCCAGCTTGAGATACAATGGGCGTGTATGAATGTAGACGTTGGAAACAAAATGATCAACACATGTCATCCATTCAAGACGCTGCAAGTTAACTTGTCCGTTAGCTAAAAGGGCCAAATGGAGTAACTTTGTTTCGAGTTTGCCCGCTATTTCTATCTAATCATGAGCCCAAAATTTCAAATTCCTGGTCAATTTAATTTGTTAAGAGTTCGAGATTTTGCGAGACTTGTCTACTAAATTGTGATTTAACTGTTAAGAGTTTAGGGTGAAATGCGCATGTCATTATTTCAAATTATTCTCCGCCCTATTCACGTGATATCATATATGGCAGTGTTTACTACACCGATCCGTACACACGAGGTTTGCACACTGGCTCATGTTGACGTCTTTTGTAAACATTTAGTAAAGTTGCTTAAATAATCATGTTTATAGATAAACATTTACACAAGAATGAGGAGTTTCGGAAATATTTTTTGCAAAGGGACTCCTAAGGAAAGAAAAAGATGCTAAATTAAATACTAAAATACAAGTACAGTTTGTTAGGTTTTAACGTCCCACCGACAGAATTTAAGTCTTTTGGAGACCATGTCTACTTGAGACAAATAAAGTGTTGTCCACACTGTACAGTATCACGTCGTAGACAGTTGGCATGATACCACACCCAGTCACATTATCCGGAAACCGGGCCATAAGTCCTGGAACTACCCTTATTAAGCTGAGCGCCAAGCAAGGGAGCTATACCAGTACCTATGTTTACGAATTTGGTAAATACAAGAATTGAAATAATTGATATAACGTTTTTAAACAACTTACAGATCATGTATAAACTCGTTTGATTTGGTATTTCCGGGTATTCCTAGCCTTGATATCTTCCGCTGGTCACACCGACTTTTTTAAACGATTATTATTTACATATTTCGTTCTTTCCTTAATGTCAATCAGTTGATATTTTCTGATGTCCTAACTAATTATAACAAGATAAATAAATTTTAAAAAAGCCATCACATAAATTGATTGAAATCTGAAAAAGAAATGAGCCGACGGTCAAAAAATGCGCGAAATTTATGTGTTACATCCATATTTGGAAAGCACGTGCACGTGTGTGATTACTTGAACAACACGCTGACGTAACACTTATATGGCGCCATCTCCTAATATAGCAGCATAACGCAGTAATGGGGCGAGGCAAACTCTAAGTTAGTCAGTGTTAATTAAGTATAGGTTAGTGTTTTTAGCTCACCTTAGCACAACGTGCTCATGGTGAGCTATTGTGATCGCCTTTTGTCCGTCGTCCGTCGTCCGTGCGTGCGTGCGTGCGTGCGTGCGTGCGTGCGTCCGTCGTCAACAATTTGCTTTAAACAACATCTCCTCATGAACCGCTGAAGGGATTTTGACCAAACTTCACAGGAATCATCCTTATGATGCCCTCTATCAAAGTTGTACAAATTATTCAGATTGGTTAAAAAAGTAGGTCACAGGAGCTAAAAATAGATTTTAAAAATGCAAACTTTGAAAATCTTCTTCTGCAAAACTGCAAGGCCTAGAGCTTAGATATTTGGTATGTAGCATCATCTTATGGGCCATTACCAAGATTGTACTGAACTTGTTTTACATAGAGTTATATAGGAAAATCTTTAAAAATCTTCTTCTATGAATCCATTAGGCCTAGAGCTTAGATATTTGGTATGTAGCATCATCTAATGGTTCATTACTAAGATTGTTCAAATCATAGCCCTACGGTGATAAATCCCCCGCACCAGGGGTCACTTGTTTTACATAGAGTTATATAGGAAAAGGTTTAAAAATCTTCTTCTATGAATCCATAAGGCCTAGAGATTAGATATTTGGTATGAAGCATCATCTTATGGTTCATTACCAAGATTGTACAAATCATGACCCTATGGTGATAAATGACCCCGCACCATGGGTCACTTGTTTTACATAGAGTTATATAGGAAAAACTTTAAAAATCTTCTTCTATGAATCCATTAGGCCTAGAGCTTAGATATTTGGTATGTAGCATCATCTAATGGTTCATTACCAAGATTGTTCAAATCATAGCCCTATGGTGATAAATGCCCCCGCACCAGGGGTCACTTGTTTAACAAAGATTTATATAGGAAAAACTTTAAAAATCTTCTTCTATGAATCCATAAGGCCTATAGCTTAGATTTTTGGTATGTAGCATCATCTAATGGTTCATTACCAAGATTGTTCAATTCATAGCCAAACGGTGATAAATGCCCCCGCAATAGGGGTCACTTGTTTTACATAGATTATATAGAAAAAACTTTAAAAATCTTCTTCTATGAATCCATTAGGCCTAGAGCTTAGATATTTGGTATGTAGCATCATCTTATGGGCCATTACCAAGATTGTACAAATCATAGCCCTACGATGATAAATGACCCCGCACCAGGGGTCACTTGTTTTACATAGAGTTATATAGGAAAATCTTTAAAAATCTTCTTCTATGAATCCATTAGGCCTAGAGCTTAGATATTTGGTATGTAGCATCATCTTATGGTTCATTACCAAGATTGTACAAATCATAGCCCTATGGTGATAAATGACCCCGCACCAGGGGTCACTTGTTTTACATAGAGTTATATAGGAAAATCTTTAAAAATCTTCTTCTATGAATCCATAAGGCCTAGAGATTAGATATTTGGTATGAAGCATCATTTTATGGTTTATTACCAAGATTGTACAAATCATGACCCTATGGTGATAAATGCCCCCGCACCAGGGGTCACTTGTTTAACATAGAGTTATATAGGAAAATCTTTAAAAATCTTCTTCTATGAATCCATTAGGCCTAGAGCTTAGATATTTGGTATGTAGCATCATCTAATGGTTCATTATCAAGATTTTCAAAATGGTGGCCCTTTGGAGATAAATGACCCCGCACTAAGTCTTCTCCTCTGAAACCATAAGGCCCAGTGCTTATATATTTGGTGTGTAGTATTGTCAGGGCTAAAATGTTTAAGATTGAGTTATATCAGAATTCTTGTCTGTTTAAAAACCTTGTAATCAGTTGTAGCAATGGTACTCAGGTGAGCGATCCAGGGCCATCATGGCCCTCTTGTTTTATTTGTTTTGTTTTTTTTATTCTCCGAATGATGTGAAAACAAGAAATAGAAAAGATTTTTTAAAAGGCCGAAATGTAAAATTTTTTTTAGAGTAGACTGTGCGAAAAGAGGGTAGGTCGGTGACAAGAAACGAAACTATTTTTTTTTTTTGCCTTATACTGCTGGAACTTGAGTTGCCGTTATATTGAATGCCAATGTATTGAGGGTTGACTGTATTGGAAATAGAGTAGTCATAATAATGGTACATTTCCATTGTTTACAGAGTGATTTATTCACAGATCTATTCTTTTTATGATTGGGAAGGGGCCTTTAATTACCATATTCTGGTGGTTAAAAGTTTTATTTTCTTGAGTTTGGAGAAAGAATTTTAAGCCCAAGGTTAAAAAAAAAATTGGTGGGAAAACTGCATTTATTACAGAAATTTTTAGAAAGGAAGACTCCTATAAATTGCCCCTGATAAAGAAAGGAAAGAGAACTCTGCTCTCATAGATCTGACTTACAGGTTTTTCAAATTAGATTTCCGCTGCTAATAACCAGAAAAAGTGTGTGGATCTGCATTGTATGTTGGTATGTCTGTATTTCTTGATGAGATGCTTTGACAGAGGGTTCAGGAATATCAGTAGATTTACCAGGAATTTAAAATACTCTCTTTCTAACTAAAGTATTGTTTTGTGTACCATTTCCGCTGTTTGATAGGATTGCTGCCATAGTTTTACTGTGGTTGGGAATCGCTCTCTGGGGAGCAGTGAACCCACTTTTAATCTGGCTTCGCCATGGTTACTGTGTTTTAGTTATTGGATTGTTTTCACTTGTTTCATGTTCTTTGGAAACATAGTTTCAGTTGTCATTAATTCAACAAACTGTTTCATAGAGGTACAAAATTAATGTATTTGGCTATTGAATCACCTCGACAAATTATTCATGAATGTTTATAAGTGGTAGCTTGAGAGAGATGGGATATCTGAGAATTTGTGATTAAAATGAATACCGGTTTCTGATTTTAACATTTGTTATATCAGTTTAGATTAGCGATTAAACAGAAGCAGATTTTGATGTTGTATGGGCAATGCCCATCTTAGAGAATAAGTGAAAAAAGAATGTTGGTATGAAATAGATTGCTTGAATTCATTAATGTTTTGTTTATAAAGATTTTACCCAGCTTGCAGTATTCCAATTTCTTCTTGTGTTAATTTCGCTCAGCTGTTTTGTTGTTTAATTTCTGAACATCAGTGCTGGATTTTATTTGGATCAATGTTGCAAAGCTTTTGGAGTATCCAGTGTCACATTCAGGTTTCAAGATAATTTCACTTCCACTATTAATCAAGCACCAGCTTGTGATCGTAATCGAAAACATCCTCTTCTTTCTGCTTTGACAATTCCAGACAATCAAATGATAAAATATCAGGAGGCATTTCTATGGAGAGGGTTTTGTAACCCTTTTTAATTTTCATTGTAACAGAAATGTTGCTTTGAGCATTTCAAACACTGTGCCTTTGCATTTTGAATTTAGAGAAAAAATTAAGCATAATTAATGAATTAAATAGCAGATGTGATTGGCTGTCGGTGGACTCATATTTATTACGTATTTTATGAGCAAACAGAGTAAAAGTTTGAATAGACTGCACCTGGAAGGAACTGTCTGATCTGGGTCTGCTCCGTTCAAATTACCTAAGGATCAAAACATATCTAAAGGCTTAACCAGCGTTTGACCCATGCAAACAAAGTTTCTTTGTGTTTCAAGTATACACGACTCTTATAGAGCTTTATCAAAGACCCAAAGTCATTGCTTAATTTTTGATTGAATTCCTCACCAGCTTTGAATTCCTCCAGCTATTGATCTTTTTAAGGCAGAAGAATCTATTCTAAGCCATTCCTTGAGTTGATTGAAATAGCAAATGCAATAAATAAATGTTTCTGTACTTCAGAAAAGAAATATAGTCTTTCCTTCTTTGTGACATTTAGTGTTTCAATAATGTTTCCCTTATGGGGAGCACGTTTCCAACTCTATTTTAAATTAAGACTTACTGTTGAGGTTTTCAGATGTGATTGAGATTTTTTACGACAGGTTCTAAACATTGACAAACCAATGTATGAGGAAGGTAATTAATACATTACTCACTTCGAACACTCCCTGTGTCATTTTTCACATTTCAAAGCAGGCTGTTTGCTTAGTGCTCAGTATGTTTGACATTCTGAATTCCTATAGTGAGATGGTCGAGCGGTTAGAGTGTTCTCTTTTTAACTTAGGTTGAGGGTTTGATCTGTGGCCATGAATAATCAAAGATGTTCAAAATGGTACTGTTATATCTCTGTTGCTTGCAGGCGCTTGAACTAATTGTTAAAAATGGAACAGTATAATATCTCCTTCCTGCAGGCCCACAGCATATCATGAAGTTTGAGGATTTGTTTGTCTGATGTCAGGATAATGTGATGATTGGTTCATGCCATTAAGGCTTCATTATGCAGTTAGGCAGTAAATTAAGTTTCCATATGACTGAAATAGTGTCTGTCAAGCAAGTAAAACCTAATTGAAAAAAAGCAGCAATGAATTGATGAATTACTTTAGACTTTGTTTTTGTACTCTTGCCATACCATATTATAACCATGTATAAAATCACCCTCCTAAGGAAGGACCACCACCACCTTTTTGCAGAAAAAATCTGGCAACCATTCCAGTTACTGTGTTCACATGGAAGCATAAATAAATCTGGCAACCATTCCAGGTACTGTGTTTACATAAAAGCATAAAAAATCTGGCAACCATTCCAGGTACTGTGTTTACATAATAGCATAAAAAATCTTGCAACCATTCCAGATACTGTGTTCACATAAAAGCATAAAAAATCTGGCAACCATTCCAGGTACTGTGTTCACATGAAAGCATAAAAAATCTGGCAACCATTCCAGATACTGTGTTCACATGAAAGCATAAAAAATCTGGCAACCATTCCAGATACTGTGTTCACATGAAAGCATAAAAAATCTGGCAACCATTCCAGTTACTGTGTTCACATGAAAGCATAAAAAAATCTGGCAACCATTCCAGGAACTGTGTTCACATAAAAGCAAAAAATCTGGCAACCATTCAAGGAACTGTGTTCACATTAAAGCATCTAAAAAATCTGGCAACCATTCCAGGAACTGTGTTCACATAAAAAGCAAAAAAAATCTGGCAACCATTCCAGGAACTGTGTTCACATAAAGGCATCCAAAAAATCAGGCAACCAATCCAGGTACTGTGTTCACATTAAAGCATTTAAAAAATCTGGCAACCATTCAAGGTACTGTGTTCTGACATAAAAGCATCCAATTCTATTATGTACCACCAACAAGAAATACCTTTTAAATAAGATAATACTGTTGATGGGGATAAAAGTTTTGGAGAATGTAGAATGGGCATATATAGTAAAGCAATCCCTTCACAGCAATTGGCGTAGTAAACTTGATTGTAATGAAGTGCACTTTACCCCTCTTTCAGTCAAATGGAGATGGTAAAACAAACTATAATATACTGCAGATATTTATAACTTACTGCCAGAAACCGGTTCCAATGTGCAGCAGGTTTAATGCAGCATCTGAAACCCACAAGCCACTATTTGCAGCCCCACAACAGGAGTGGAGATTTTTGACCTATAGAAACTCTCGTACTTATGGCATTTAGACAAACCTTTACAGACTTACAGATTATAGATCTCCAACTGAGGAGTACTTATTTGTGTAAGCAGCATTTTGATTGGTCGATGCACCTTTTATGAATATCCTTATAACAATAAAGTGCAAGCCAAGTATCCCATGGCTGACAGATGTAATAGGCAGCCGTGGGTATCTTACGTTGCTAGTTTTGATAAAACTTTATTTTTATCACAGAAACTTACATTCAGTCCAAATACTCAATTAAAATTTTGTGAATACAAAGCATATGTTTTAATAAGATGTCATTTCAACAAAGAATTGTGTGTAACTTTTTTCTTTAAGTATGGACATTTACTACCAATGAAAATTGTTCAGATATTCATTTGGTAAATATTCATTATCTGTAAATATGTCAAAAGTGAAGTTAGACAGCTACGATGAAAAAAAAGAAAAGAAAACATCAAAACAAGACAATTGTCCTAAATTTTGCTGAAAAATTAACACTTTGAGCAAGTTGATTAGGGGGAGCCTGTTTATTCAGAGGATTGTTTTGTAACCTAATAATTTGATGTGGGAAACTTGTAAAGCCCTGGTGGCCATTTCAATGGGATTGGTAGGCCTTTATATTGGCATATATTTTGTGGGAATTAAGCACAGCACCCATGATCAAAGCTTAATTATACTTTTAAGGCCAATTTGAGTACCACAATCTACATTAGAGTACATTTTTTGAAAAACACGTGGGACCAAAGCATTGATTATAAATTACGCAAGTCTTGCATGTTTCCAGGTCCAGCTTTTCTTGGAGCCTCTAGATCTTTTTTATTCACTTCCTTTCTAGCTAGTTAAAGTTGTAAGAGGTCATCAAATATTAGGATTCTACCCAATTTTCGGACATTTAGTTATACAATCCCGTTGTGTGTTTCTTTTAGATTTTTTCAACATGATTGGAGATTTTGAGCTCATATTTTCGGTGTAGCTGTCAACCTGACCTTTGACCTGCAACTGATAGGGATAATGACAGTGCAGCTTGAATGTTTTTACGATTTCCATTGGTAGATATTCTTATACTCACGGAAAATAATTACACACCATTGGTTGTTGAGATAACAATTAGCTGAAACAATATACTTTGTGTTCACAAAGTTTTGATTAAGTATTCAAACTGAATTACTTTGGAGAAAAAAAAAAGGAATTTCATCTAATTTCTTTTTCTTTGATGCACAAATGAGACTCAATGTCATAAGCTGAACATGATAAGTACTTGCAGTGTATCATAGTCTGTTTCAACATTATCCGTATGACGGAATGATGGTGCACTTAATTACAATGAAGTTCATGATCAGCCGATTGCAGTGGAGGGGACACTTTTATACCGAGTTTATATCTAAGCTTATTTGACTTAATCCTAGAATGAAATGGCCTTCACAGATATAAGTGATTTGTACATCATATGACCATTCTTCTCTCTCCATTACTTTAACCCTTTCCCTCATATAGACTCATTTTGACACACTCAATATGTACCACATAAAGCCTGATCTGCAGAAAACCACAGTTAAACCTTACCAAATTTAATTATAAAGTCCTCATTTCCAGACCACTGAGGAGCAGCGAACAGCATAAAACCTGATCAGCCTGCGAGTTACTCGCAGGCTGATCTGTTTTTTTTTGATCGCATAGGTCTTTTCATGGTTTCCTCTATGAGGGTAAGGGTTAATCCCCACAATGCCATATATCTTTTTTTAAGACATTTCTTGTTATATTTAACTGACTCGTATACTTTAATAATTGACAGACCAAGATTTCATTTTACTTACTGTTGCCTATTTTAACAGAGTTAATAATGACCTTTGGGCTTTATTTCTTAACCCCTTACCTAAAAAAATGTACTTTGATGGTTTGGTAAATCGATAAGTCCAAGAGGCATCTTGATCAGGGTCTCCTCTGTTTGCTCATACAATATTGTAGCTCAGATTAAACACAGTCTGCATGGCAAAGAAAAATCCCATTGTTTTATATACCATTTAAAGTTAAGTAAATTGATTTTCATTAAGTCACAAATTTGTATTTAAATATTCTTGAAAAGTAAAGCATTTCCTGTAATCTTCAGGTATTGACAAATTTTTGCCACAGTCAATTTTTTTTATGTTGATTACATGAAAGAAATAATGGATTCTTATGGCATTGATTTCCTGGCCTGATGGGGGTATGTCAACAAATGATGGATTGCGCAATTTGCCAACTGAGTCAGTTTCTGGCTTTTATACAATGTCATATGATGACGGCTTCTTGAAATATAGGAATATAGATGGTTTGTATATAATTGCAGAACATATTGAAATATTATATCAATCCCCAGAGGGGTTCTTATCTTGAATAACTTCTGAGACTGTATGTGTTACAGCAGTTTGTATAAGAAATATCTGACATAGATAATTATAGACCATTTCAAGTAATAGATATTCTTTCAGACTGTTTATTTTATTTATAGATATTGAGAGTTTGCTGACACACAATGTGGTAAGTTTTTAGCTCGACTATTCGAAGAATATGAGAGCTATTGTAGTCACCCTGGTGTTGGCGTTGCAGCTTTTGGTTAAAGTTTTGCGTGCAAGTTACTATCAACCTTATATCTCAATAACCGTTTATGGTATTGACTTGAAACTTTATAAATATGTTCAGGGGCATCAGACAACCAAGGTAGATAACTCTTGACTGAATTTAATATGAATTATGGCCCCTTTTTAACTTAGAAATTTTGGTTAAAGTTTTGCATGCAATAGAAAATTGGTTAAAGTTTTGCGTGCAAGCTACTATATAGTTTGTATCTCAATAAGCATTCATGGTATTGACTTGAATGTTTATGAATATGTTTAGGGGCATCAGACAACCAAAGTAGATAACTCTTGATGGAATATATTACAAATTATGGCCCCTTTTTAACTTAAAAATTTTGGTTAAAGTTTTGCATGCAAGGTACTTTCATGCTAATATCTCAGTATCCAGGCATGGGATTGATTTAAACTTTATATGTTTAGGGATCAACCAAGTAGATAACTCTTGATGGAATATTTACAAATTATGGCCCCTTTTTAAACTTAGAAATTTGGTTAAAGTTTTGCATGCAAGGTACTTTCATGCTTATATCTCAGAGTCCAGTCATGGGATTGATTTGAAACATCTTTAATATGTTTAGGGGTATCATACTATAAAGGAAGATAACACTTGATGGAATATATTAAAATTTCTGACCCCCTTTTAACTTAGAATTTTGGTTAAATTTTTGCATTCAAGCTACTATCCAGCTTATATCTCAGAAATTGCTTGTGGAATTGACTAGAAAGTTAAGGAGTGTCTTCAGGGGCATCAGAAAACTAAGGAGGATAACTTTTGGACTGAATTTTATACAAATTATGGCCCTTTTCTAACTTGGATTTTTGGTTAAAGTTTTGCATGCACAGTGTTATTGTGCTTTAATGTCTCAGTAACTAGGCATGGGATTGATTTTAGACATCATAAAAATATTAAAAGGTATCAGACTCTCAAGGTATATCATTTTTGACTATTATTATGTACAGGGTATGTGAAGGGCAAGAATTGAAATAGATTTCATTTGATTTACCAACAAGCATTTTGAATAGTCGAGCGTGCTGTCCTCTGACAGCTCTTGTTGAATAATTGTTACTATTAAATGGTTTGTTTGTTGATAAATTTGATTTATCAGACGTTTTAAATTTCATTATTCTGCATATTGATATGCGTTCAAACAATATATGAAGTTTTTGGCATCAGAAGATTTTTATATTCTGGCAAAATTTGAAGTGGGTATATATATTATTACATCCGAACCCTCTGAATCTCCAGATCAGAATCCTCTGAAATTCCAGATCAGAATCCTCTGTAATCATGTTCTGCACCCTCTGAAATTCCAGGTCCGAATCATCTATAATCTGAAATTCCGGATCTTGACCATCTGTAATCTCGATTTAGATCCTCTGCACACAGGTGATTTAGCAGTGATAAAATTATTTTCTTTCTCATTGGATTACTAAAATCTAAGGGCCTCAATGTATAAAATTATCATTGACATGAATTTTCACCTTCAGCCATTTTGGTTATTGTCCAGTTCAATTGCAAATAATATGCTTTTTTAGCTCACCTGAGCACAACGTGCTCAAGGTGAGTTATTGAGACCGATGAATTTCTGTCGTCCGTTGTCATCATTAAACTTAAAATGACATCTCCTCCTAAACCACTTGGTCAGTTTTAAAGAATCTTCACAGGAATGTTCCTTGGGTGAAGCCCTTTCATAGTTGCGCAAAGAATTGGATTCCATGGCAACTGAGAAACAATATATGAAAATTTTGAAAATCTTCTCCTCCAAAACTTTTGGCAAGATTTCATAGTTATTTGGCACAGATGTTCCTTGGGTATTCTCTACCAAGATTGTTCAAATTATTTTGATTCGTTGAAAAACATGCCGCCAGGGGGCGAGCCTATTTTCCTTATATGAATATAGTACAAATTTGAAAAACTTCTTGGCCAAAAGTACTGGCTGGATTTCAAAGTTATTTGGCACAGATGTTCCTTAGGTCACTCTCTACCAAAATTGTTCAAATTATTTTAATCTGTTGAAAAAAATGGCTGCCAGGGGGCTAAGCCTATTTTCTTTATATGTATATTGTACAAATTTGAAAATTCTTCTTGTCCTAAAGTACTCACTCGATTTATGGCTGGCAGAGGGCAGAGCCCATATTCCAAAATATCATAAGATATTTGCTGTTTCTTTTTCTCCCACTGATACCTGGTTCTCAGGTGAGCTACCCAGGGCCATCATGGCCCTCTAGTTTAGTAAGCATTAATGAAATTAAATCGGTCTGGCGCGGCAAAGCCGCGCGACCGATTTAATGGACTTAATGCTTACTAAATAACACTAACCTACTTAGTGTTTGAAATAATGTTATGAAATTTAACGCAGTCGCACATTCCAAATATAGTATTGATTTTTTAGACCTATCAACCTGTTCCCGGAGTGAATTACATCACGTGACATGTAACATGTTATGTCAAAGGTCAATGCGTCGCTCTAGCTGTGTATAGCTGTGTAGATCTACGCTTCAAATGAGCATTGAACCGGAAGCCGACTTTGATCTCTTCGGCAAAAAAAAAAAAAAAAAAAAAGTTGTGATTGAAATTAGAATAAAAGATACTGTTTAGAAAGGTTCATATATCTGCACCTGTATATGTTGTGTTTTGGACATTATTTTTTTTTCATTTAAGTAACCCTTGTTTGTTTATGTTTTTTTTCTTCTCTTCTCATTATTTATATAGATTTTTCAATTTGAATTTATTTAATCGGATATTTACTTAATTGCTTTGTTTAGCAATTAGTTATATATTGCCCATTCTGTGTTAACATGTGTAGACATTGAAATTACACAAGTGTCTTAAAGCGATGACCGATACTAAGGTTGTTAGAACTTGTGGTCAGACCCTCTTACTTATTTTTTAAAATCTTCAATGTTGTATCATCAAAAATACATGTTTAAACTAAACTAAGCGGAAGGGTAGAGTTCTTTTGTTATTTTGGATTAATCAGAATGCTGGTTCACATCAAAAATCCCTGTAACACGTTACACATGCGTGATATGAACTAAGACCACAATTTAAATGTACTATATGTTCTATATAAGCATATATACGAATGACAATTTCTGTACGGGAAATTGGCATCCAAACTTACCCTCATTAGATAGGTCTATTCAAGAGAAATAATTCTGTACATTTTAAACATGGGGTCACCCGACTACTTTTTGACCTATTTAAGGCCAAATAACATGCGTATGAATTTAGTGCACCGGTCGGCCATTTCACACCAATTTTCTCAAAATTCCCCTCTCAGTAATGCTAAACTATTAAGATTGTTGTGCAAGAAGGCCTCCAAATTGGGCATTTTATGACTATTTTAACTGTGTACTATAGAATTTAATCCTTTTTGCATGTCTTTAGTCAAAAACTCACCTTAATTCAGCATTATATAGGGTCACTATTTTCTGTGTAGGCACATCCGGATACAGGGAAAAGGGGGCTTAGTCCATATTGGTGAACACATAAAGCTCCGCTTCTCGACACAACTCGACGCAGTGAAGGTGCTTGAAGCTGGTTTTAAATTGATCATCTGATTTAGCGGAATAGTGTTTAGTGACAAGTTGATGCCGATTAAATTAATTAAATGGAGACAAATATTTAAAAATTTAATGATTTAATTGGATAAAATATAATTTCAAACACTAAGAGAGAATTTAACAGTTAAGAAGCCGCCACTCGCTACGCCCGTTCTGGCTTCTTAACTGTTAAATTCTCTCTTAATAAACACTAACTATAACGTACTACAGTCGTCTCCATCGTATGTACAAGTATTATTTAAATTTAACTCATGAGGCTACACGCGTCGATGAATCTATTGCATGGTAGCATTTACGGTTTTATTCCCGCGGCTGTACACGAAATTAAAAGAAAAGAATTTTGATATGCAGAATTAATAGGTTTAAGTTTAATTGCTTATATTTTGAAAACCTATAAAACTAGACCCAAATATGCTACAATTGAATTGTAAGAATTTTCAGGACATATTTTTTTGGTACCTAGAATAATAAAATTGGAATCTCTCAGCCCCTCACCGCTGTGGGTTCGAATCCCGGTAGGAACTTCGGATTTTTCATGTGAGGAAGCCTTCCAGCTTGCTTGCGGTAGGTCGATGGTTCTATCAAGGTACCTCTGTGTACTTGGGGTCTTCCTCCACCTGTAATTAGCTTTACGTCTCTATATGATTGAAATACTATCACAGCGACGGTAAACCCCAATACAACAACAACAACTAAAATTGGTTAAGTTATAAGAAAGCGATATCAAAATAAAGATTTATTTATTTTTGACATATGGCTTACTTCCCAAAATTCATGCATGAGAAGTCCATACGAAAAAAAAAAGAGTAAAAGGTAGGAAATATAATATATATTCTTTCTAACGGTATTAATCTTTACATTTCAAAATGTTTCAGAAAGTCCTATCATTCGTATCAACGAATGAAATCTAGTTCTTCTTCTTCTTCTTTATTATTCTTTTTTTCTTCCTAACTAAACGCTTATTTTTGTATGTTGCAATACTCCTAGGACGATGAAATTTTTATGACTTATTAGTCACGTGAGGAAATTTTGATTTCTATGATTTTCATATGCCTATGACGTCATATGACGTCACATTTGAAATATGCTACAAAAGATTGTACGCGGTCTACAGCCATAGTTTGTGAACGGATTTTCATCAAATTTTCACAGATTGTGTATATCAAGTTCTAGTTGTGCATCCCGGTGTCCGTTTATCAAAATTCGAAAAGTCCATGGTTCTATAGCGAATCCAAGATTCGAACCAAGGTCGTAAATTTTTAAATGCTTATAAAATCTGTCCTATTTAAGATAGAAAGTTGATATTTAGTCAGTATATAGGTCTCTAAAAGTTTTAAACATTTTGTGAAAATAAATGTCATATGACGTCACGTGACGTCATTATATGATAATGAATTTCTAATTCTAACAAGATTGTTTCTATATGTTGAAATTTTTGAAGGGCAATGAAAATTTTATGCCGCATGCTTCAGATGCTGAAATTTCGATTTCAATGATTTTCAGAAGCCTATGACGTCATATGACGTCACATTTGAAATTGACTACGAAAGTTTGTACACGGTCCAGAGCCATTATTAATGGGCCGATTTTCATCAAATTTTCACAGAATGTGTATATTACGTTCTTATTGTGTATACCGGTGTCCGTTTTTCAAAATTCGAAGAGTCCAAGCATCTATGGCGGATCCAAGATTCGAACCAAGGACGTCAATTTTTAAATGCTTATAAAAACTGTCCTATTTGAGATAGAAAGTTGAAATTTTGTCAGTTAGTAGGTCTGTGGGTGTCTTAACAATTATGAGAAAATAAACGTCATATGACATCACGTGACGTCATTTTACATATATTTATTGTTATTATTCTTTCTTTCTTCCTTAGTAAACGATTATTTTTCTATGTTGCAATAACCCTAGGACGATGAAATTTTTATGGCTTATTAGTCACATGAGGAAATTTTGATTTCTATGAATTTCATATGTCTATGACGTCATATGACGTCACAATTGACATATGCTACTAAAGTTTGTACGCAGTCTACAGCCATTATCGATGAACCGATATTCATCAAATTTTAACAGAATGTGTATATTAATTTCTAGTTGTGCATCCCGATGTCCGTTTTTCAAAATTCGAAAAGTCCAAGGTTCTATAGCGATTCCAAGATTCGAACCAAGGTCGTAAATTTTCAAATGCTTATAAAATCGGTCCTTTTTGAAATAGAAAGTTGATAATTGGTCAGTATATAGGTCTCTGGGAGTCTTAACGATTTTATGAAAATTAACGTCATATGACGTCACGTGACGTCATTATATGATAATGTATTTTAATATTTACTGGATTATTTCTTTATGTTGAAATTTTCGAAGGGAAAATTTAAGGAAATTTCGATTTTCTTTAACTAAGGCTTATTTTTCGCGGAATATAATGTCAATTGTTCAGCATGAACATGAAATACTACCAGAGGTGAGTCATGACATGAAACTTCTATCTCCTGCTTTTTGCATTAACACAGGTTGCAGAAAGTCCTATTGCGTTTGTACTGTTTATTATTATTATTAGGACTTTCTGCCTAAAGCAGAAAGTCCTATTGGGTTTGTACTGTTTATTAGGACTTTCTGCCCTTTCGGCAGAAAGTCCTATTGGGTTTGTACTGTTTTTTATTATTCTTCTTCTTATTATTCTTTTTTTCTTCCTCTTATATTTGTGTTAATTTCGATATGTTGCCATTGACTCAGAACAATGAAAATTTTATTGCATATATTTCAAACCATGAGCTTCCGGATGCAATGAATATCATATTTAATGACGTCACATAACGTCCTATTTGAGGTCGTGTTATTGGGTTTGTACTGTTTCTTAGGCC